>JAJPUD010001237.1:323208-383354 GCA_023553655.1 Myrmecobius fasciatus
GAAAGAAAGAAAGAAAGAAAGAAAGAAAGAAAGAAAGAAAGAAAGAAGAAAATTAGCCAGTTCTCTCAAGCTTCCACTATGCATCTTCCCTTTGCAAATGATAGAATACATAGACCAAGCCCAGATTGAATGGATGAGTTCTTTTCATTCATACTACTTCTTATATCTGACATGGAAATTGATTTTCATTACCGAGATTCAGTTTGTTCATCTATAAAAATGGAAGAGACTTTTAAATTCATGCTTCCCAAAATCTTTACCTTTTAACAATTATTGTGGACCACTTCATTGAAAAGCTTTTGTTTATGTGAGTTAAGCCAGTGGTATACTGCTAAATGTTTAGCAACTAGCTCTCTCTTAAGGGGTCTGAAGACCACTTCAGAAAACTGAAATTCTAAGATTACCGAAGGGCAGCTAGATAACTCAGTGGATAGAACACCTGGCCTGAAGTCAGGAAAATCTGAGTTCAACTCCAGCCTCAGACACTAGCAGGTATGTGGACCCTGGCCAAATCACTTAATTCTGTTTGCCTCAGTTTCTTTATCTGTAAAATAAGTTGCAGAAGGAAATGGCAAACCTTTCCAGTGATTTTGCCAAGAAAACACTAAATGAGATTGAACACAACTCAAAGCAACTGAACAACAACAAAGGTTTAATGTAGTTCAGAGGTGGAGCAAAGATGGCCTCAATGAAATTAAAATGTAATTGGGAAATGTTTAATAAAGATACAATGCAACATAGTTAATATTAGTTGTGATTTTCTAAGTCAGTATATGGTCTACAAGCATCCATTGCTATTTGAGTTTGACAACACTGCTCCAACCCAAACCATACTTGGAAAAGGATGACTTCGATATATCCTCCGGCAAATGATCACTTAATGACTTCAGGTGAAGGACCACTTGGGGCATCTCATCCACTTTTGCAGCATTCTGTTAGGGACATTTTCTGCCTTAAAGCTTGTGTCAGAATATTTTTCCCTTCCACCAATTAGTCCTAATTCTTACTAAATGCATTGGAACTTCATATTATTCTAAATTTTTCTGAATCCTCAATGCAGCAAAGCAATCATTTTATTCTTTCTCAAGAGATTCCTTATGTCACTCCATGCAAAAGCTATTGCAAATTCTCTTTTCTCCTCAAGCCTACCCTGTCTCTCCTAGCCTTCCCCTAACTCAGCAGAAGTCCTTGCCCCTTTTACTGTGGGGGAAAATTGAGACCATTCACTATGAGCTCTCTCTTCTCTCCTCTTCTTTTTAAAACCTCACATTATCCCCCATTTTCTAGGAATAGATGATATATAAACATATATTATACATAGATATAGACACACTCATATATATGTGTGTGTGTGTTTGTATGTGTTTATTTATATATATATGGATATGTGTGTGCATGGATATATACATATATGCATATATAATTGTATGCATGCATATACACATAACATATTTTCCCTCTAGTCTCATATAATGACATAACCCTTTTCCTTGCTAAGACCAATCTTTTCTCCATATGTCCTTGATTCCATTCATTCCTATTTTCTCTAGCAAATTTCCATTTCAATCACCCCCTTCTCTTTAACTTTCAACTTCTTCCTACTACTTCTGCCTACCAACATTCCCGGATCTTAAAGAAAACTGCCCTGGATCCTACCATCCCCTCAAGCTATCATATTTTAACTCTATTCCTTTTCTTAGTCAACTTTTAGAAGAAAACATAAAAATCAAACAAAGTAAAACAAAAATTAAGTCCACACTTGTGGCCTCCACCTTTTCTCCTCAGTCTTACTCCTAGGCCCTTTGCAGCTTGTTTTCCTCTATCTCTAAACTAACACTGTTCTCTACAAAGTCACAATCTCTAAATTGACAAATCTAAGACTCTTCTCCATCTCCATCCTTCTGGACTTCTCCCCTTATTTAACACTGTTGAACACCCTCTTCTCTTGGATATATACATACATACATATATACACATTAGATATATATATATATATATATATATGCATGTACACACATATGTATATGTATATATACATATATATATATATATACATATTGAGAGAGAAAGATTGAGAGAGAGATTTCCTGCTCTGAGTATTCATAGTATCTTATTTCTTGGTTCTCCTCTTCCCTCTCTTGTCTTCTTTTTATCAATATTATTTGCTGGTTCATTCTCCATTGTATGTACCCTAAATATAGTTGTCCCCCAAGGTTCCATGTTGGACTCTCATATTTTCTTTCTTCACTCTTGATAACTTCACCTCTTCCCATGAATTTGACTTTTTCTCTTTAGACATATCCTGCATAGTAGACATTTGTAACCAGATGTCTAAAGATATCTCAAATTCAGAGTGTCTAAAAGAGAATTTGCTCTTTCCTTCACAACCTCACTTCTCTTCTAAACCACCCTGTTTTTACAGAAGACACAACCTTTCTTCTCTCACATTTATAACTTCAGTATTATTCTGTTGAAAGGGAAAAAGGGAAATTCTTCATTTGAGCTTTCACCTTGATTAATGAGGCAAAAATCAGGATAAAGAGAATTTAAAAGGAGTTTATTGTAAGTCCATCAAGGTAGCAACATCTTGTGACAGGATGATCACTGAAAATCAAACATAGCTTCAAGGTGGGGCAGTTTTGATAGGTAATTTTAAGATAATTCAGATAAGTCAACATCAGCAAAGAAGGTTGAGCCCTTGCATCTCACTTCCTCCCCAAGATAGCAAGAATATGATGATATGCAGTGAGGGTACAAATGTCACAGGTAGATGATGTTGAGGCTACATGACAAATATCAGGGGCCTAAGTGGCAACTCCCCCAATGCAGATTGACAATAAGGGCTTGGAAAAGTGGGTCACCAAATCAACATAATTTCCAATAATCTTTGCCCCCTCACTTTGCCTCACCTGCAAGTCATCACGTAGTGCCAAATGTTGCCTTTCCCTCCTCTCCAGCTTTTCATGCATCTGACCTGCCCTATACATTTATACAGCTGCAACCTTATCATCATCCCCTACTTAAACTATTGCAATGACTTCCTAATTGGACTCTGTCTCAAGCTTCTCCTTACTATAATCCTCACTCCACACAATTGCCAATTAAGGAATTTCTCCAAAGATCTTTCCATGCTACTTCCCTACTAAATAATCCTAAATAGTTTGCCAGTACATCTAAGATCAAACTCTTCCTTTTGACTTTAAAGGCTGACAACAATCAGTATTTCCAGCCTCTTTATACATTTATACTTTTCTAACAGTCTATCTAACTATCCAGGCAAACTGACTTCACCTACCGCCCCTTACACACACACACAACCCTGTTTCCTTTTTTCATACCTTTGCTCTGTCCCTCAAACCAGAAATGCACTCCTTCTTTACTTTTGTCTCATAAAATCTCTCTCTTCCTTTTAAACATAGATTTAGGTGAAGTTTTTTCTGGATGCCCCTTGATTACTAGTGTCCTCCTTCCCTAGTTAACTTGTCTTTAACTACTCTATATTGATTTTTCTTGGTTCTTTAAATAAATATACTGACACACATGTATTATTTCTCCAATAGAATGTAAACTCCTTGGGGATTTGTATTACTTGATTTTTTTAAGATGCATAGCTCCTAGCAGAGTGCCTAGTACACAGCCACAATAAATGCTTATTAATTGTCAACAATCATGGATTAAGCACTCATTATGTGCCAGGTACTGTGTTAAGTGTTAAGAATATAAATAAAAGTGAAAAAAAGATACAGTCCTTTGTCTCAAATTATTCATAGTCTAATGCAGGAAGACAACATATAACAGAGAGCTAAAATTGGTGGACAGGGAGAGGGAGAAAGTAACCTACAAGAGGGCTTTATAGAATCAGAAGGAAATCTAAAAGGAGAATGATAGAAAGATAGTCTCTCCCCAAAAATGAGGCCCTGGGAGGAAATAACTAATTAAAGAAGAGGTCACAAGGGCAGGAGGTATTAAAGGGTGAGAAGACCACAGATACTGTGAATTTCAACAGTGAGAAGGTAGTTGAAGTATGGTGACAAAGTCTAGAGGGTGGGAAAGAAAGGAAGGAAAGCCTGATCCCCTTTTCAAAATGGGTTCCCAGGACAAATTCATCAATGAAGAGGAGGGTCCACAGGAATTGAATGATCTTTCAGGGTGATATGACCATAGGAGCTGAGAGAAGTTCCAGAATAAGGTAGTGAGGCACAGTGGTAAAGTCTAGATATTTGTTGATTAATTGATTCTACCTCGAATCTACCAAAACAATACTAATCCTTCAAATACTTGAAACTAGCTATTTTTCTCCTTTTATGTCCTTCTTTTACATATGGTCCAACATGAACATTCTCAGTGCCTTCAACTAGTTTTTATATAACATGAGTTCAAGGTTCTTCACTTTTCTGGTTTCCTTCCTTCCAAGTTTTTCTGCTTAATAACATTTTTCCTAAAATGTGGCATCCAGAACTGAACTCATTATCCCGATGTATTCCAATGAAGACAAAATATATTGACCTTCCTGGGCAAGATGCTTCTCTTCACATATCCTAAGATTGTCTAAATTGTCACATTGTTGATTCAATTCAACCTTGAAGCTCACTTGAACACCTGGATCTTTTTAAAACTGCTCTCTATGTCTCCCCTATCTTATGCTTATAAATATATTTTTCTCCTACACAAATATAAAACAACATTCATAAGAGCACATTTAATCTTATTGAATTTATCATATTTAATTTGGCCCAATGATTTAGCCTTCAAGACCTTTTTATATCCTAAATGTGTCATTCATTTTGTTAGCTATCCTACCACATTCCAACTTTGTGCCATCTTAAAAAAAGGTAAGTATACTATCTATTCCTATATTCAAGTTATTGATAAAAGTGAAAAATAACACAGTGTCACATAGATCCTTGAGGCTGTTTTCAAGCTGACAACATCTTTGTTAGGATCATGCCATCTCTAAGATCACCTTAAAAATAAAAATTATGAATGTCTATACTGGGTGAATAAGTGACTTGACTTTGTCTCTCTTTGTAAATTCCTTGATGATTCTTCCATTTCTAAATGCATGAACTCTGTAGCTCTTGTACCAAGCCCAGGATCTTTCTCATAGTCATTACTTAATAATTTATTTGAACTGATAAGACATTTGATCCATTTGAACATTTGGCTGCTACTGTGCTATGACAATCAACTTCCTCAAACAACCTTTGTATTTCAACCTCCTCTTCATATTTTCTCTAGACTTTTTTTGATTTAACCTCCCTATCTCTTCACCTTTCCTCCAAGCTGTTTTGTGTCTGGCAGCCATTTTTCCCTCTATGCCTTTATAATATTCTCATTTCATAGCCCTGAACAAGTTGTTTCCCAGGCATCCATCTACTCTAACTCTTACTCAAGTTATGGTAAGTTTATTTATGTTGGCCACGGAGGTCAATTTGTCTACCTCAAAGTATCCATGGACAAACCCATTGACTCATGCTCTCCTCGGTGGTTCATCAGCCTCACACATTTTCCATGTGTCACTGACCACCCAGCTACTTAGACCGGAACCAGCATGGAGGGTCAGATAGTGCTGCCAAACATTTGTGTGCTCTAAGTCTCCCAGGACGCAAGCAAACACACATGATTTAAGTTTTAGCCTGGGTCTTGTTTTGGATACTGTTTTCAGAGGATAGATGAAGAGAGAAACCCACTTAAAAATAGATCTTAAGATCTAGTCTTTGGATTAGCTTAACAGTAGGCTCACAGTAACAAACAGCTAAATTGCTCTTTGGGTGGAGCTGGGCAGGAATGAATTACAGAACTGTCCAAATGAAACAAGTCACAGAAAAAAGAAGTATGGTATGATGGAAGGAAATGTAGTAACATAAATTTGTATTTAGAGATGAAATGGGTCATTGAGACCAGCTACTTTCTTTTACAGAAAAGGAAATTGAGACCCCATTTGGAAACTTGAATCAATAGGCTAAGCAAGAGGGACAATTTAATTTAATAGAAAAACCCCTATATTAGGAATTAATGGCTCTAGGTTTAATTACTAATGTGTATATATTTGGTGTCCAACCACTCAGGGCCAAAAGTTCTTCCTCTTTAAAATGAGGAAGTGAACTAGGAAGAATAAATGATAGAGCACAGAATTTGGAGTTAGAGAACCTCAGTTCTCTGTAAGTACCCTTGAGCAAATCTTTCAATCTATTTTGACCTCACTTGGAAAATAAGGTGACTAGACCAGATAAAGTCTTTTTCAATTCTAAAATCTAGGACACTGTCTTCTCATGATGTCCTGAGGCAACTAAAAGCAAAAGTCCTCTTTTGGACAGTGCTAATTAATAGAAGTGTTGTCTTGTTTAGCTTTGTTTTTCCTCAAGGTGAACTGAAATCTGATTTCTTATCACTTCTATCCACCTTTCTTTCTTCTGCCCAGTGGGACCAAGTATTTCCTCAGCATAGAATGACATTTCCCATAGGTACTACCATGTTCCTTTGTCTTATTCTGCTCATAGATATTTAGGAAGAACTGCTTTGCATCAGTCATGATGTGTATATATATATATATTTTTTTTTTCTCTTTTTCAGTGAGATGGTTTTATTTGTATTAATTTGGTTCTGAGGGTTTATTTCTGTTTTCATTCAGACTTGTGATTTCACTGCTTTAGGTCAAGGTTATCAAATTCAAACCCTGCAGGCAGCATGTTGACTTAGAAAACTATAGATTAACATTGCCTGTGTTCTATTATTACCCTCCCCATATTTGGTTCTGTCTGCCTAGTACCCACTGTGGTTGTACATGCTATAGTATCTTAGAGCCGCAGGAGAAAGTTGGGTGAAAAGTGGACATCAAAGGTGAATGAGCAGCCCTGAAAAGGGTTTTGGCAAGTCCTTAAACCAGAATTGCTAGTTTTCCCTGAGCATCTCCTTCAAACCCATTGGTAAGTTACAGAGCTATCTAGCCCATTCATGTGAATACTTCCCCTAGTGAAATAGGTGGATGAGAACAATTTGTTCCCATGGACATTTAGGTTACTGTGAAGCAGGTGCTGTAAAGCATTTAGAGCTTGCTCAGACATCAAAAATTCTAAGGTCATCCACTGTTACCTGGGCCATCACCAGTTGTCCTGACTTACCTTGTTACAGGATTTCACTGACTCTCAAAAGAGTGAGACTGATGACTTTTTTTAAACTTTGCTTCACTTAAATCCCATTCATGCTTCAGTCAAGGCATCATCCTGTGATGTCATTGGTCCTCTTTAAAAACAAAGGATGATTTTCTGATCTGATTTTTCTTGTATGTATGATAATTATGGAAATATGTCCAGAAGAAATGCATATGTTTAACATGGATTAATTGCCATCTAAGGATGGGAGGAAGGGGAAAGGAGGGAGAGAAAAATTGGAACAAAAGTTTTTGCAAGGGTAAATGTTGAAAACTATCTATGCTTATGTTTTGAAAATCAAAAGCTTTAAAAATAAAAATCCGAAGGATGAACATTTTATTGTATTTTTATTTTGTTAAAAATTTTCCCATTTTTATGGAATCCTTTATTTTCAAAATTACATCTTAATCTTGTTCTTCAATATGTGAAATTTCTTCTACCATAAAGTTCAGTAACTCATCTGTACTTATAGACCCATATTATTTTCAGAAGCACTGGTGAAGGGACTTGTTCAGTCACTTAACACAGCTAATATGTTTCAGAGGCAAAATTCAAACTCATACCTCCCTTATTTAAGGGTCAGCTTTCTATCCACTATTTCAGGCTGCAATATTCTTGGCAATTTATAATTGCATGATGATAATGGTGATGGTGATGATAGTGATGCTGATGATGATGGTAGTGGTAGTGGTAGTAGTGGTGGTTATGATGACCATATTAGCTAGCCATTAAGGTTTACAAAGCACTTTACAAATTTTATTTCATTTAATTCTTACAGTAATTCTATGATGTAGGTGCTATTATTGTCTTCAGGAGATAAGGAGTAAGTAATTTTCTCAGGGTCAGACACTAAGGTCTAAAGGAAGATTGCAGTTCAGAGTCTTTCTGATTCCAGTTCTACCAACACCTCTTTTTCAAAGCATTTTTTATTATGTTTTTATTTGTACTTTACTATAAACCCATTAGATAGGTACTTCAAGTATATTTGTCTTCATTTTTCAGAGGAGAAAATTGAGGCATAGAGAGATTAAGGGATTTGGGAAGTCACTTGACTACAAAATGTCTAAGGCAGGATTCAAATCCAACAATTCCCAGATATAGATATTTTACTATTTATACTACAATACATACTTTCTTATATGTAATATGAATCGGTTTCATAGCATTGTGGAAAATGAATATTATTTAGGCTCGGTATTTTCCTCCTTTTAAAGTGAATCATAATTATAGTTAATAATTTTAGTTATACTAATTATATAATGCTATAATTATAGCACCAATTGTAATTATAGCACCTAATGAGACCAGCACAGCTAAAGGCAGAAACAACTGATTTGGTACAGGGGATGAATTTAAGGCTAGATTGGTCATCTTCTCAACAATCACAATCAGAGTCACTGGACAATATTATCTTAGATAGTCCATTTATTAACACCCTCTCCCAATCACTGCACAGCTATTTTATACATATCCTATATTTAATCATCTCTGGGCATATCTTGTGAAAGTGTAAACTCCTTTTCAGCAGGAATTGTCTATCTTATTTGTACTTCTAGCACCATTTTACATCATAGTTACTTAATAAATGCTTATGGATTGATAAAAGTAATATCCCTTGACTCAGAAGTCTCTCATAAAATTGGAGAAAAAACTGAATTTCTTTCAATATTTTTCTAATGGAGTGTACAAATATCATCTCATTTACAAAAATACTTTCTTTTATCATTCCTTCATTCCCAAAGAGTCATCTACCTGCATACAGTTGGAATCTGTATCCTATCTGATACAGTTGGATCAGATTTTTAGCAGATATGAATATTAATTATGTCTTAAATTTACTGAATATATATAATTTGTGATTAGACTTTGTTCTATTGAACTACAGTTTCTCTTTAATCTGTTAGCAAATTCATCCTCCTTAATTTTTCCCCAAGGCTGTTCTCCTGCATCTCAATCTTCTCTTCATCTGGTGCTTCTGACACAATTCTGATTACAAATGACTAACCATGATTCAGTAGAAAGTTTTGTCATCAAAGGAACTATTTTTAAATCCTGGTTCTGCTAATCACTTCTTCTGAGACACTTTGTAAGTTATTCAACCTCAATGGACCTCAGTTTCTCCTCTAAAATAGAGGAAGCCTCTAAAGTCCTTTCTAATTCTAAATTAGGTTGGTGAGGTAGTCCATTGGAATTAGGAAAACCTGAGTTCAAATCCAACCTCAGATACTTACTAGTTCTATGGCTTTTTACCTCTAAGTTTCCTCAACTATAAAATGAGGATAATACTAGAACCTACTTCCTAGACATAATATTTGTAAAGCATTAAGCAACTGTTCCTGGTACATAGCAGGAACATAATAAATTTTTATTCCCTTCCTCCTTCATTAAAACAAATTTTTTAAATTTTTTTCTGAGGCAATTAGGGTTAAGTGACTTGCCCAGGGTCACACAGCTAGGAAGTGTTAAGTGTCTGAGGCCAGATTTGAACCCAGGTCTTCTTGACTTCAGGACTGGTGCTCTAACCATTGTGCCAACTAGCTGCCCCCCAATTTTTAAAATTGTATTTCAATATAATATTTGTTCAGTAATTTTCAGTCATGTCTAACTCTTTGTAACGCCATTTGGGGTTTTCTTGAAAAATATAGTGGATGGTCTTCCATTTTCTTCTTCAGCTCATTTTACAGATGAACAAACTGTGGCAAGCAGGGTTAAGTAACCTGCCTGGGGCTACACAGTTTTAAAGTATCTAAGGCTAGTTTGGAACTTAGGAAGAGTTCCTTTATACACATACACATACACATATACACCCATAAATATACACATGCATATATGTGTGGTATGTATGTGTGTATACACACATATATGTATATGAAATAGTATATATATATGTATGTATGTATGTATTTAATTCTATGCATCTAAAAACATTATTCTGAGAAGATGTCCATAGGCTTGATTCCTAGTGATATCAAAAGGGTTCATCTATAATACAAACATATTAGGAATCCTTGCTCTCAATAAATGATCCTAATCTCTGGAAAGTTGCCACATTCCTTAAACTATAGTACTAGACTTTAGATCTGGAAATACCCTTGGATAATTATCTGCCCAGTCCCCTCATTTTATTACGAAAGTTAAAATGAATTTTCCACATAGTAAGTGAAAAATCCAGGATTCTTACATTGTTCTTGAGCCTCTAAATGCAGTGATCTTTTCAAAAGCTGGCTAGGGAATGAGAGAATAGCCCTAATGGCTTTCCCAACCCCAAGAGGTGTGTCCTAAGACTCAATGCTTTGCACCAGAGGGGTTTTTTGCCCAGCTGTATCTTACTTTCTGCATCCATTCAATTAATTTAAGCCCATGACCACTGTGACCCCTGAGAGCCTTTCCATTGCACCAGACCTGATTTTATAGTTATTCAGCATCTGCTGGATGTGTCCAAACTTGTCTCAGGTGATAGTCCTTGGTATAGAGAGTGTCTGCTCTTAATTTCTCCCTTATCCATTAAAGAATTATCTAGGGTAAATCTTGTTTTCAAGTTTATTAACCCCAGCAGTTCCATTTAATCATTTGCTTTTTTGACGTCTCTCTCTTGTTACAGTAAATACCCTGTCTAGTACTCTATTCCCCCTTAGCTTTATCTTCCCTGGCAGAGAAGCTATTTGAGACAGCACTTAACCACTGCCCCTGCCCCAGGGAAATTTTCAAATGGTATCCACATGAAGTTAGTGCTTTACAGAAGCTGGATGGGTAAATTATCTATTTCCAGCACAGAATAACATAGTCAAGGGTTAAACAAAGATGAGAGAAAGGAGCAGGGGCAGTATGAAGAGAAAGGGAATGACATTTAAGTATATTCTTGTTCATGGTACTAGATAATTATAGATTTGGTCTTGTCCCTGTGGGACTTTTTGAAACCATGAAACCTTTTTGTTTATTTATTTATTTATTTATTTACTTACTTACTTACTTACTTATTTATTTATTTATTTATTTATTTATTGCTTTTTTTGCTGAGGCAATTGGGCTAAGTGACTTGCCCAGGGTCACACAGCTAGGAAGTGTCTGAGACTAGATTTGAACTCAGGTCCTCCTGACTTCAGGGCTGGTGCTTTAACCACTGCGTGTTCATTTTTTTTTTTTAACAATTACTCCAAACTACTCCATATTGAAAAGAAAATGAGGAAAGAAGAAAATAAGAATTCATTGAACGCTTACTGTGTCAGTTTCTGAACTAAATACTTTTCAGATATGATTTCATTTATCTTTTCAACAATGCTCAGAACTAGGTGATATTATTCTCATTTTATAGTTGAGGAAACTGAAGCAGAAAGTATGGTAGGTACTTAAAGCATTAAAGTTTACTCTTGAAACAGCTAAGAAAGTAGGATAGTCTACTCCTTGCTGAAGGTCACAGAGTTATTAATTGTCTAAGGCCATATTTAAGCTCAGGTCTTCTGACTCCAGGACCAGAACTCTATCCACTATGCCACCTAGCTGCCACATAGAGGATCTGAGGTATTCCCACTCTTCCCATTCTTCTGCTTGTGGTTGAAACCAGAGCCCTCCCTCAAATTCAACTTCAAAGGCTACTTCCCCCTTGAAATTGTCTATAACTATTTTAGCCCTCAATTCTCTCTCTCCTCAGCACCTTTCAGTAAATAAATATTTAGACTATCCTGCTTTACATAGAGAATGCCCACTTATATTCCTTGTCTCTCCAATTAGATAAGCTTCTCCAGAACAAAGATCATTTATTTTACTTCAGGGTTTCCTTGGGAGCCTATTGAAATGCTTAACTTACATACAAGTAATATACATTAATTGAATAAAAAATTGAAAAAATTTGAAGAACTATTAAGACAAAGATTCTTCATCTAAGATCCATGAGCTTTTAAAAATTTTATTTGGACAGCTGTATTTCAATATAATTCATTTCTTAAGCATTCTACAAGCTTTATTTTATGCATTTGAAAATATTCTGAGAAGGAATCTAGGTTTCACCAGACATCCAAAGAGATTCATAACCCCCCAAAGGCTAAAAGAATCCTTATTTTAAGATTTTGTCACCACTTTTGAATTTCCCAGAACACTCTGGGTCACAGTGGACCTTGGACCAGGTTGGGCCCTAGTGACCCCATTTTCATGAACAGAAGAGAACTAAGAAAGGAGAATCTCCTCTATCAAACAGCCCTTCACCCAAATGGCTTAGTGTTAGTGATTAGGAAAACAATCTGTGGCAAAACACAAGAATATAGCTAAAAAAGAGAAATTAAAAGAATTATTAGGGTTTATGTAGCTCACAAAATGTGTCCTGAATCTCTGATAAACAGGATTAAATATTTACTCCTGTAGTAAGGATATATCCATTTAAAGTTAAGATTTGTGAATCAAGAATGAGAAAGAATTTTCTGGACAAGGTAAAAAGGACAGCTTTTCACACAGCTATTTCATAGCCTTGATGGCAAACAATGTCAAAAAGGGAAACTCGTCAATCAGTCTAACTTTATTCCTTCTTTCCTTCATTCATATATTCATTCATTTAATAAATATTTAGTAAGTGCTTAGTAGGTGCTAGGTATTGAGCATTCAAATACAGAAACAAAAATACTCCCTGGCTTTATACAGCTTATGTTCTATTAAGATGGACACCGTGTATATATGTAAGAAAATGCAAAATGTATCCTAAGATTAATGCTTTTTCTTTCTGCCTTTGAATTTGAATCTTTAATTCTACCCGTAAGACCATGAGTATAGCCTGGTATCCCCATAGGTTATAAAAGCTACTACAAAGTAATTTCCAGAGAAGGTAGCAGGAATTGGAAAGGAGGGACAGAAATCAGGAAAGGAACAAAAACAGTCCTGTTATTATCCAGGTCTAGAAATGATGAATGAACTCCCCAGCCAAATGCCTTACTGTAAAAGGAAAAATGAAATGATTATTATACTAGGGATCTACAGAAAGTTTTCTTAGAAAAACCATGGCATTGCTTTCCTGGGGTTGAAGGTGAGTGGCATCTTTTAGAGTTAATGTGAAGTTTCTAAGAGGGCATGAGGAAGTTTGCATAGTGAAAAGGGCCCTAGATCTATAATCTTGGGATCAGGTTCAAACCTTGATATTTACTTACTGTCTATGTTACTTTAGCCAAATCTACAAGCATTTATTCAAGCATCTACTTTGTGCTAAGCATTATGTTAAGCACTGAGAATATAATAAAATGGAAAAAAACCCACATGCTATATGACTAGCCTCAAGGGAGTCACAGACTGATGAACTTTTTTTCCCTCAACCTCAAATTACTCTTCTGCAAAATGAAAAAAATTTAGTTGATTTAATAATTTAATAAATTAAAATACAGAGAATTTAAAAATCAACTGTTTTGTATTGATATTTTTTGTTTTTATATCACATATATTAAAAAAAATATGTTCTTCCCTAACTTCAAGCCTCTTATCTCCATTTCCCAGGGCAACTTGTTCATGGTGTAGCAATATCATCCCCAGATGTAAGGAGATAGTAGTTCTATTGATTATCATTATTTTATTAATCCACTCTGTGATTTCTCCTGCTCACTCAGAAGTTGTTCTAAAGAGAAGAAGGAGGTATTGTTTTCTCAGTTTTTCTCTAGGGTAGAGCTTGAGCATTATAATTATAAAGAAGTAGCTTATTTTATTGTTATTGTTACTGCTATTGTTTTCATTTACTTTGTTGTAATCAGTATACTTTCTTGGTTATTCTTATTTCCTTCTGCATCAGTTCCTCTAAATCTTCTCATGCTTCTCCATATTCTGTGTTGTCCTCATTTCTTTTTTTTTGTTGTTGTTGTTGCTGAGGCAATTGGGGTTAAGTGACTTGCCCAGGGTCACACAGCTAGGGAATGTTAAGTGTCCGAGACCAGATTTGAACTCAGGTCGTCCTGACTTCAGGGCTGGTGCTCTATCCACTGCACCACCTAGCTGCCCTGTTGTCCTCATTTCTTTAGCATTGTGACATGCACATTACAGATTTCTTTAGCCATCCCCCAATCAATAAATAGCAAAAGAATATTTCACTAATACACTGTCTACCTTATGTTAAGTTATGTGATCATTGTATCACAGATTAAGCACTGGAGGAAAATTTAGAGATCCAATTCCTAATTTTGCAGATGTGGCACATAGCATTTAAGCATTTAAGCATTAAGGAACCTTCCCAGGGTCTCATAGCTAAGTAATTATCTGAGACAGGATTTGAAAAGAAATTTTCCTAACTACAAGTCCAATGCCCTATCCACTGTGCAATTAATGTCATATATCTGTGGTCAAAGCTTTTTACCCTTTTTAGGTCTATATTTCTTCATCTATCAAATAAAGAGATTTAACCAGATGACCTCTGAGTTTTTTTTTCCTCCTCTAAGATACTACATATAGTTTAAGATCTTTTCAAGCCTTCGCATTATTCTGACATCCTCATCTAAGGTACCTCCATTTCCAATGGCCTAGGATCCCAAGAGAATCTTTGTTTTCTGTTTGATATTTTGCTGTCTTCTGGCTTGGTGAGATAACTGGTTCAAGAGCAATTCTGTTCCCTTATCCATCTCTGCAGCTTGAAAGTCTCTTCTTTGTTTCTAAGTGAAAAAGTAATCCCAGTGTGTGATTTGAATGTCTTCATAAAGCTAATTTATGACTACACTCCATCTCAATCCCACATAGTTTTAGGAGATCAATTGTGACATGTTCATTAGTCTAGAATTGAATTCTTCTCAAACTTTGGTCAAGAAAAGGTTACTTGTTGAATGATTGTTTTTTTTTGCCAATTGGTTCCAAAAATGGGATGCAATGGCAATGGTATCTTTCTTCTTTATTTAGGAGTTTTCTCATTTCCTTCTTCTAACTATGAAGGTCAAAGGCAAGCTCACTGCAAAGGCAAACATGTTCTTGTTTCTAATGCCAACAGAAGCTGAGAGGTAGATGATCCTGTTCTCTACAGATTATTAAATTTTATGTTAAATAAGATAATGAATAATCTTTATATGAGATGTGGTGGTTGCAAAATGTGTTACATATACAATTTTATTTGTCTGTTCACAACATGGATCAAAAATTATCAATGCCTTTCAATTCTCTATGATTCCTGTCCCTCTCTTTCCATAAATTCTTAACAGAGAACTGCCCAATAGGGTGTCTTTCTTGGCCTGGTTCTTGTAGTTTGGTGAGGGATGGAAATATAATATCAGGGCAACTTGGTAGTGAAGTGGTTAAAGTGTCAGACCTAGAGTTAGAAAGACTCATCTTCCTGAGTTCAAATCTGTCAGACATTTAATATCTGTATGACCTTGGGCAAGAAGTGACTTAATCCTATTGATCTTGGCTTCTTCTGGAAATGGAAATGAAAAACCATTCCATTATCTTTGTCAAGAAAACACCAAATGGGGTCACAAAGAGTGGGACAAAGCTAAAACCACTGAGCAACACTATAATATAATATCAAGATAATTCATTTGTTGTACATATATCTTCTACATATTTGAAGATATTTTTGTCACTTTTTACATGAAAATCACAGTACCCTATTGTTTCTTTTTACTGATCACACAACTTTTTGATGAATCCCAAGGCATTTTCATTCTTCCATGATCATGTTTGGGATGTCACAACCATACAGCTTAATGGAGAGAAACCTGGCAGTAACATGGGTTTTTGCTACAATGAACAATTTTGCATCACTGGGAAAGCAAAATAGTTGTTCAGATGCATTTGAATTCAGTCTTCATCTAGATGACATATAGTTTAGAGAGTGCAGGAGTTAGAGTTCAAAGTAGCACAGTTCAAATCTAACCTCAGCCATTCACTAGCCTTTGACCCACTTAATTTCTCTGTTCTTTAGTTTTTTTTCTTTCATCTTTAAAGTAATAGATTTGACCTCTAAAGTCCTTTCTTGATCCAAATCTTTGATATTCCTGCTGCTCAATTGTGAACCCCAAACAGGTAATGTAGGATAAGTGAGCCCCATTTTACAAATGATGAATCTGAGGCTCTCAAAAGGTGAGTAATTTCATTTAAACTCCCTATGACCTAGAGCTATGATGAGACTCAAAGGAGATGAATATAAAGTACTTAGTAATTATAAAATATCTTGAGAATGTGAGCCAAATATCATTATTCAGGAATAAGGTAGCATCAGTCTCTCATCAGCCTGGGAAAATCTGTTCACTTAAAAATGTTTATTAAGCCACTAACCAATAAACAAGCATGTACTTATTAAATACCTATTATGGATCAGAAATTACACTTGGTTTTAAGAATACAAACATAAAAACAAAATAGCCCTTGCCTTTAAAAAATTCAATATGGAGAGACATCAGAAGATCAGTATGTCTCATATTTAGAACTGGAAATCACTTTAGAAATTACAGATATGTAAACTGAGGCATGGAAGGGTTAAGGCACTCATCCAGAGTCTCAAAATCAATAAGAGTTTGATGTGAGATTTTGACACAAATAATTATGACTCCAAGACTAGGGTTCTATTGACTATTTTATGTATGATCTATAAAGTATTTACAAAATAATTATTCATAAAATACATAGCAAATAAGTACAGAGTTGTTGTAGAGTAAAGATGATATTATAATTGTAAAGTGCTTAGTACTGTGCCTACCACATAGAATTGGCTTAATAAATGTTCTTTTAAAAATTATTTTTAATTAATTAATATATTTATTTTTAGCTTTTTTCCTCAAAATTATGTGTGGATAGATTTCAACATTCATTCTCCACAAAAACCTGTGCTCCAAATTTTTTCTCCCTCCCTCCCTCCCCTTCACCTCTTCCCTTAAACACTAAGCAATCCAATATATGCCAAACATGTGCTATTCCTCTATACATATATCCAAAATTATCATGCTGCAAAGAAAAATCAGATCAAAAGGAAAAAAAAATGAGAAAAAACAAAAAGCAAGCAAACAACATCAAAGATGAAAATAATATGCTGTGATTCACATTCAGGCCCCAATTCCTCTCTCTGGATGCAGATGGCTCTCTCTATCAAAACAAGTCCATTGGAATTGGCCTGAATAACCTCTTAATAAATGTTCTTTATTTTTCCTTCCTTCTTTTTTCCCCTTTCTTTCTTTGCTTCAAACATTCTTCTTTCCTCACTTCTCTTTCCCTCTTTCTCTCCCTCAAATTTTCTGAACACTGAAATAACAAGGTCAGACATTTGCTTTAGTAGTCCCATTTGGGCAGCTATGTAGAGAACAGATTGGAGGGAGAAAAGCACCAGCAAGGTACTGTACTATTCATCAGGAGAAATACAAAGTAGATTGTATTTAGCTCATGAGGAAGTAGCATGATGCAGCAGAAATAGCCAATCAGTAATCCTGAATTCAATTCTTTTTTCTCCCAGAGTGATCATGAAGAAAGTAACACTTTCTTCACTTCTCCATTTCCTTACCTGGAAAGGAGGGTATCAGACTACATGACCTATAAAGACTTTGCAAGTTCTAATTTATACAATCTGTGATATGTGAAGTAAGATAATTTATGAGAAAGACCATTGTATCGAGAGTCACTGCCCTACCCCTTGTTCTCTTTCTCTCATTAACTTGAATTATAATCTGGCCAGATAATTTCCCTTCTCTAGTCCTCATTTCCCTCATCTGTAAGATGAAGAGTGTCTGGTGGACTTCACAGTCCCCTGCTACTATCTCAAACCCATGCAACCTTCAAGGTCCAGCTCTATGTAAAAAGGAGTGGAGGGGGCAGCTAGGTGGTATAGTGAATAGAGCACCAGCTCTGAAGTCAGGAGAACTTGAGTTCAAATCCAGCCTCAGACACTTAACACTTCCTAGCTGTGTGACCCCGGGGCAAGTCACTTAACCCCAATTGCCTCAGGGGGGAAAAAAGGATGGGGAAGGGGACAAAAATGGGATGCTAGGACCTTAGTATCTTTCTTGGTGTCCTGATAGTCACCTATAATAATATTTGAGGAGATCTTGCCATCCTGAATGACATTAGAGAGAAGAAAGCTGCTCAAGAAAATAGGCTTTTTATTTAAAAAAGGAAAGAAGCATCTTTTTCTAAGCAGTGTAATCTGCAGTGGCTGGAGAGGTCAGCAGCCGTGGGAAGCTAATTTCTGTTGGCTCATTTTAAAACAACAACAACAACAACAACAACAACAACAAACCTACTCCTAATCACCTAGAGGTTCCTATAACTCATTATAACCACACACTAAGGAACAGCAGTGACATTTATTCCGCATTTGTGTACAAATAGATTACATTATTTAACTAAATCAGTTTGGGCAGCTGGAAGCTACCAGTGTATTCATTTAGCCCTGTGTAAGACTGAACAGTGATTAAAAGAGAATACCTCTTCAATTCCAGATGTCATATGAAATCCGCAAGGAGAGGGTTACTTGAAACTCTGTGATTATAGCCTTACACTAACTAACTGTCTCCTTTCATGCTACAGCCAAATTTAATGCACAAATCTTAGAGAAACTTGGTTTTGCTGCCATCTGGGACAAATCACTTCATTCCCTTTCCCAACACTATTCTTCCTCCCTACCCCCCTCCCACCCAAACCAACCTGAAGCAGCTAACATTACAATAATAAGGAATCAGATACCAAGTCCATCTGTCTAATGACTTGATTCCTTAATTTTACCATCTGGAATTCCAGGTAGCACATGGATTCTAAATGTGAGCTTTAAAATGGGACCTGATCCACTTAAGATAACCTTCCTTTCCTTCTGAGTGTCAGTTCCTTTTGCCTTGAAATCTTTCCATTTGCTTTCTTTTTCCCTAAAAGATTGTACTAGGTGGAATCTAGCCAAGGCATCCTTCTCCATAGAGGCCCAACAACCCAAATTAGAGACTGCATTAGCAATGAAAAAAGTCTAAAAGATTAGTCTGATTTGGGTTTATCCAAAGTTTTTATGTTTGTGTATGTATATGCATGCATGTGTATATATATATTTAATATGGCATTCATCTATAGATGTATACGTTTGCTTATGCATATATAATCATATATAAATATATATATATATATATATAGATTTGATATAAGGATATGGCCATGAATATGAAATTTCATAAAACAGGGAATGAATACTTCCCCCTACTTTCTTTCAAAACACACCTTAGAAGCCACCTTTTTATGGGAAGTCTAGGCTAATCCTCCCAGTTGTTAGCAATTGCCCCCTTGGAATTATGTTATATCTATTAATGTTGCTATTGTTGTTCAGTAGTCTCAGTCATGTTTGACTCATTGTGACCACAATTGCATTGTTTTTGGATTTTTTTTTTCAGGGGAGGGTGTTGGAGATACTGTTGGAGATATATATATATATATATATATATACATATATATATATACATAATTCCAAGAAAGGACAAATGCTAACAACTTGGAGGATTAGGCCAGACTTTATATAAAAAGTGGTCCCTTAGCTGTGTTTTGAAAGAAACTAGGAGGAACTATTCACTCCCGAAATTACATATTCATGGCTATGTCCTTATATCCTTATATCATGTGCATGTGTATTCATTGTCAAATATTACTGCACAGACAGTATTTATTTGTCACTTTATCCCCCACAATTGATGATTACTAAAACTTAAAATTTACAAGTACCCCATTGGTTTTGTGACCTTACATCAATATGAGTATTCTTTTTTGTTATTTTAATTATATTGTATTTTTCCAATTACATGCGAAGATAGTTTCAATATTCATTTTTGTAAGATTTTGAGTTCCAATTATTTTTCCCTCCATCCTTTTCTTCAGTCCTCCCCAAGTAAGCAATCTGACATAAGGTATACATGTAAAATCATTTAAACATATTTCCATATTAGTCATATTATGAAAGAGAAATCAGAACAAAAGGGAAAAACCATGGGAAAGAAAAAACAAAAAAAAAAAACAAAAAAAGTAAAAGTATATGTTTTGATCAATATTCAGTCTCCATAGTTCTCTCTCTAAATGCAGGTGGAATTTTCCATCCCAAATCTATTGGAATTGCCTTGGATCATTATAGTCCTGGGAAGAGCAAAGTCTATCATACCTTATTATCTTATAATCTTGCTATCACTGTATACAATGTTCTCCTGGTTCTGCTCACTTCACTCAACATCAATTCATGTAAGTCCAGCATTTTCTGAAATCAGCTGCTCATCATTTCTTATAAAACAATAAGAATAGGACTATTCTTACCAAGGAACCATATCTCTATCCACTATGATAGCCTTTTCTGTCTAATCCCTATCCTCCCATAAGTTCACTATTGGGAACCCCCTCAGCATGTAGGAAGGCTTTCCTCCCTTTCTCCTTTCCTCATGAAAATAATAATAGAGAATAGAGAGCTTCTTAGATTATCTTTACTCTTCCCTGTTTTTCCCTTTTATATATTTCTTTGATAAGCTCCTTTTACTCTAGGCATCTTAACCAAGGTTCTGTGTAGGTTGGGGTTTATATGTTTTGACAAGGGTATTTCAACGTAACTGGATTTCTTTGTAACCGTCTCTATTTTATTTTATGCGTTAAAAAAAAATCAGAAAAGGAATCCATAGGATCAGGTTCCCAAAGGAATCCATGACACACAAGAAAGTGAAAAATTATTTCTTTATTCTTACCCCTTCAGCATCACTAGAACACTGTTTTTATTGATGGGACATAGGCTGCTGTTGTTGTTTAGTCATTTTCGGTGATGTCTGATTCTTTGTGACCCCATTTGGAATTTTCTTCCCAAAGATACTAAAGTAGTTTGACTTTTTCTTCTTCAACTTATTTTTATAGATGAGGAAACAGAGGCAAACAGGGTTAAGTGATTGGCCCAGGGTCACATAGCTAATAAGTATCTGAGGCCAGATTCGAACTCAAAACAGCCTGACTCCAGGTTACATGCTCTATCCACTACATCACCTTGCTGCCCTGGGACAGGTGGGGAATAGGTATCTAATTTAATTTTTTTTTAAGTAAAAATGGATTCATACTTGCAAAGATTGGGAATGTAAATATACATGTCACAGACGTCCTTATAAGTTCCTTCAAAGTGTCCCAATCTCACCACTCATCCACAGAATCAATTTTATTGAGAGTAGCACTCTGAGAGGTCATTTCATTAAACCTTAACTTCAAGAGGTATCCCCTCTACAACAGACCAGTATCCTTATCCAACATACATTTTCCTGAATACTTCCATTGATGAGGAGCTCATCATTTCCACCAACAAATCATTCAGTTAAATGAACTTCAAGGTCCCTTTTCATATGAATCTTAGGATGCCCTCAAATTTCCTATTCTTTTGCTTTCCTTCAAAGTCATGACTCCATTAACCTATGGCTGTGACAATGCCCAAATTATGTGCGAATACAGGAAAGAAACAAAACAGTTATGGATAGGACTTTATGAAATCATAAATCAATTTGAATGGCAAGTCCATTTCCTTCCTGCAGTCTAAGTTCATGAATGTGGTTGGTGTCACATATTTTTATGAAGGGCAAATATTTTAGCTATTAAATTATTCATGTTTAAACACTGTCTGCAGATTCACACTGTCCCACACTCCTTTTATCCTTTGAAGTCTAGCAATTTGAATGGTCCTTTCCTCTAAATGGCTTGCCTTTCTTTCAAAGATCTTATTTCATTGCTGTGTTTACTTCCCTATATAAGAAAAAGTCAAGTCTTGGCAGTCAACTTTTTGGCAAAAAAGAACACATTTAGACTGACTTGTCCTAAAATGACAGATGTACAGTTTATCCCCAGGTCCATAATCAGAGCTTCCCTGCTTAGTAGTACTTTTCAGAGTTTGTGCTCTTGTAGACATAGCCTTTAAGAACTCATGGTTTCCCCGCCCTGACATCATAACATATTAGAAGATGACTTTACTAGAGCCTGACAACAGGAAAGGGTATAATATTTTTATCTTGAAGAAATAAAGAAGTTGTATATTATCAGTAGACTTTTTAACTTCTTGAAATCAGGGACAATTTTTTTTGTTTTGCTTTGTTGCTTCATTTTCATCTCCTAACACATTATCTTACTCATTTATAAGGTGCTTAATCAGTACTTCTTAGATTGGATTCAATTTGGTTCTCAATAATATTTATTTGTGATAGATCCTAGACCTGTGATTTTACTGATATGGAAAACTCCAGACAAAGAAATCCTCTTTACTAATAAATTGGCACCTTCTTTGCTACTTATAGTCACAAGACTTATACTTACAGGACTTAGAGGTTGAGTAATCTGCCCAATACATCTCAAAGATAGGATTTAAAGCCAGATCTTCCTGGTTCTTTGCCAGCTCACTGGCCACAAAGCTACACTGACTCAAGGAACTCCTAATCTACTATCATTGACTGAAATTCCTGGATATAACTAACTCCATCAATCAAATGCATTTTTCAAGTACCTAAAATGTCCCAGGGATACAAAATACAATAAAGAAAATAATCACTTCTCATTACAATGAGTGTGTTGGAATGGCAGAGCCAACACAGAAATAAATAGATAAATAGACAGATAGATTGATATGTATATGTATATGTATATATATATAGAGAGAGAGCTTGATATGTATATCTATATCTATATTTATAGATATAGATATACATATCAATCTATCTGTCTATCTATTTATCTATGGTATATAAATATAGTAAATAAATAGTAAGAGAATTAATTCAAAGTCTCTAAAGGCAAAGCATTTAGTAACAAAAAACATGGGCTATTAAGATTAGGAATTATGTACAATGTTAAAAATGCAGATCTTGGATTTGGTAGTCTGGATTAGAATTAGTATTCTGCTTAGCTGTATGACCATGTTTTCAGGTGTGTCCAATTTTTGTAACCCCTTTTGGGGTTTTCTTGACAGGGATAGTAGAGTGTTTTGCCATTTATTTCTCCATCTCATTTTACAGATGAAGAAACTGAGGCAAATGGGGTTAAGTGACTTTGCCAGGCTCACACAACTAGTAAATAACAAAAGCTAGATTTGAATCCAGGAATATGACTCTTCTTGACTTTAGGCCCAGTGCTCTATCCACTGTACCACCTAGTTGGCCATCTATTAGATAGCTAACCTTTTTAACAGGATTAGATCTTTAGGACCTACTAGTACTCACCTAATATCATCCCATAGAGAGGAGGACTTGGGGAATAAGACAGTCTATCAGTCACTGAATATTTCTTAAGCACTTAATTTGTGCCAAGCACTGTTCTAAGCCAGGGAAATATAAATACAAACTGCACCAAAAAAATTCACAGTGCTTGCCCTCAAGAAGTTTATATTCTAATGGGGAAAGACAATATGTAAAAAGTGGGGGAAAGAAGTTGAAAAGGAATACTGGTATTCAGCATGGGGAATGAAGGGGGATTCTGGAGTACATCTGGAGATAAGAGATCAATGTCTTGAGTACCTCTTTAACTGGAGATTCTGGAAGGATTTATCAGAGCAAAATATATTCCAGAGTTGTGAATTCCAGACAGGAGTGATCTGGAACAGATGAGAAAGATTTCAGGCAAGAGTCTGCATTTGAGCTAGAAATTGAAGGAAGGCTATTTATTGGTTTTCAGAGGTGGTGAAGAAAGGGAGATAAGCTTCTTTCTCTAGACTTTATAAAAAGGGAAGGGTTAGGATGATGTAAAAAAATAAAAATGTTTCAAGAAAATACTGCTATGTGGTAAAGTAGTTAGAGTGCCAAGAATAGAGCCAAGAAGACACATTTTCATGAGTTCAAATCTGATCTCAGACACATACTAGCTGTGTAACTCTGGCCAATTCATAGTTTCCTCATCAGTAGAATGAGCTAGAGAAGGAAATGGCAAACCACTCTAGTATCTTTGCCATATGGGGTCATGGAGAATTGGACTGTATTGAAACAACTGAACAACAATAAATGTCTACGTTAATCTAGCTTCACATACTGGATTTTCAGTGTTCCTACTGTCTATCAGTTTGGCTTTCCTAAGTCACCTGGCTAGAACTCACTTTTTTAATCTTACAAAAGAGGGCTAGCTTTACTGGTCTCTAAGGTCTCCCAGATCTAAATTCTACAATCACATGATTTGAAGCTGGGGAAAAAAAAAAAAAAAAAACAATAACAACAAAAGAGAGAGACAGAGACAGAGAGACAGAGATAGAGAAAGAGATGATAGGAGAAAGTGAGAGACAGACACAGAATGATAGACAGAGACAGAAAGAGGGAAAAAGAGACAGAGAATGAGAGAGAATGAAAGAGAAAGAGAGAGAGAGAGGCAAAGAGACAGAAAGAAACAGAGAGAGACGGGAGAGGAAGAGAGAGAGAATGAATTGATTTTGTAGTCTATCAAGGACTGAAGTGGTAGAATACAAATATATTGCCTACACTGTTATATATGATAAATAGATTTCTTTAGACACGTTTGTAGATCATTCAACTGGAATTTAACAAACACCCATTGCATGTCAGGCACTATTTTAGCATGTTATATTTTCTGTCTGCTTGTTGTCCATCCACTTTTATCTATAAATGTCCTTGGGGTGGATTTTGTCACATCAGGCTTTCTGTAAACTCAATTTCTCTTCCTCTACTCTTTATTGTTTTGGAGCCAATACTGCCTACATGTAAAATAATAATTATAATCCCTGATCTTCCTCCTTCTCGGGGATGTTATGAGGAATAGAAGAGATCATATGTAGGAAAGTGAGTGCCTTATCAATTATAAAGTAATTTCATACTGGTGATATTGGCATAGTGAATATAGCATTGAACCTGACATCAGGAGTTCATTTCATCTGACCTCATATAACAGATATGTGAACCTGAGCAAGTCATTTAACCTCTATTTACTTTTATTTCTTCATCTGTAAAATGGATGTAGTTATAACACTTCTCTTCTATGGTGGATTTGAAAATTGAATAAAATAATATTTGTAAAGGACAGCACCTTGCTTATAATAGGTGCTATGATGGTAGATGTTGGTTATTATTATTATTATTACTGTCATTACTATTGTTGTTATGCTGATTGCATTAAATGCTAGGCAGACATTTCTATTGCTCCAGAGCCTCAGGGCATGTTCTTCCTCTCCACTAGTGGATTCTTCAGAGAATATAATATTCTTTTCATAGGTTCATTCCTGAATCCAGGGCTTCATTGAAATTCATTCATCACTCCCATTTGGTTCAGCACAAGGAACATCTGCTCACTTCACACATAAAGCCCTGTTACTGATCTTGCAAATTTTACTGTACATTGCTCAACAACTGCCAAAGATACCTTTGTACACTAAGAATCAAGTATTCTTTTTTATGAGGAGGGACAAAGTTATTCATATTTTATAATCACTTTCAGCATATGTCTTTCCAAAGCAAGATACAAACAAAACAACTTAGAGGGGACAGAGGAGAAGGAGGTAAGAGAGAAGGAGACAGACACACACAAAGAGAGACAGAGACAGATAGCCAGAGAGTCAGAGGAGGGAGGAGAGAAAAGAAGAAAGAGAGACAGAGAGACACACAGAGACATGGATAAACAGACAGAGATCTCAAAGATGCATGCTTTGGAAGTTATAGATACTACGATTGCTGTACAGGAGCAAAGTCAGTAAAGCAGAAGACCAGATGGGAAGCAGAGCCTCTGGTAAGTTATCCTGTATATATACTGGTTTGGCTGAGTTTAGTTTAGCAGAGTTTGGATATACTCAGCTTAGAAGCATAAGCATCTCTATTCAACACATACTATGATTATCAAAGAAATTTTGTGAACAGTTTCAAAGACAAAAAAATAAACCACAAAGTTTATAGTTCTCGATTTGTAAACTGTCTCATGCTTATAGTTTTTTTTTCCACTCTTGTACCTCATTAGAAGATTTTTAGGGGTGGCAAAGTTGTATGGGGAAGAGAACACTAGTTAGGAAGATTCATCTTCATGAGTTCAAATCTGGCTTCAGACACTTATTTCATTCACTCATCATTCTCCAGACTGCTCAGACTTAGAGATCACAATCACTCAGCAGATCAATATGGAACTTGATGAATTCAATGTCCATACATCTTGCTTTACTATCACAGAGTTGTATAGCCTTGAAGAACTTTACCAAATATTTTATATACTAATCCAATGAAGAGAGGAAATATGCTTAGAATTTTAGAGGAAGTCAAAATTATCTTCATGGCATCAAGAAACTAGACCCTAATGACTGGAAAAGTGATCTGATTACCCTATATGCTTTGCACTTGGGGATGGGGGGAAGGATGTCAAACATTTATTACTAGAACTGACAAAGATGACCCTCATTTATGTGATTTCATTGAGCTCTGCTTCTGGAAGAACAGGTGAAATCCATCCAAAAAAATGGGTAAATATGTAACTAACAGGACAAAGTAATGGCCCCTACTTCTGGCATGACGGAGCATCTTTTTGACAAGTATACCCTTGGAAACGGGGACAATAAGAAATGAATCTCAATTTGATTTTCCCCATCTAAGAAGAGTGGTCAAGACTCCTTACTATGTAGCAGTGTGTGTAGATTTTTATTATCTGACTTTTTCATAAACTGTTGGAAAACATTATTTATGTCTTAAAAAATAGCTTGGCTTTGAATGGGGAAAAAATAATCCAGAGGGGACTCAGTGGTCAAGTGAAAAATTCAAAACTCAAATATACATAATCATATGATCATAGGATTAGAGTTGAAAGGGATGTAGAGGAAATCAAATCCAACCTCGAAATGGGGTTCTTTTAATCCAATGCCTTGCTATTTCAATTGAACTAAAGTTTTGAACAGTGAACTGGGATTGGGGGAGGAGAAGGAAGAGATGACTTTCACCTGAAGCTTCCTCATGCCCTCTGACCCAATGTGAGGCTGAAAAGTAGGTTACATATAAAGAGACCTGAATTTTGAATTCTATTTCTAATCCTATGCTAGCTATGTGACTGAGCAAATTACTTATCTTGTCTGTGCTTGTGCTTCTTCACTGTTACAACACAGAAATATTGAAAGTTCTTTGACCACTGTAAGACCCTATAGAAATGTGAATTATTGTTATATGGGCTATTTTTGTTGTTCAGTCATTTTTCAATCATGTCCTGGGGACTTTTTTGGCAAAGAAACTGGAATAGTTTGTCATTTCCTTCTCCAATTCATTTTACAGATAAGAAAACTGAGGCAAATAGAGTTAAGTGACTTGCCCAGAAGTACATAGCTAACAAGTATCTAAGGCCCACATTTGAATTCAGGAAAGATGAGTCTTCCTGATTCCAAGCCTGGCAAGCTATGCATTGTGCTACTAGGTGTCCTGAGGACATCATTAGGATCATCTAAATTTATGTCAAAAATCACTACTGATATTTATACAAAAAAAGAACCTTATATTCTTCATTTAATTTATTCTGAACCTCCATTCCATCTTTGTGCTTAACTTTTACTTATGTCTAATCTATCAGAGTGCTTCTAATTTGTTGTTCTTTCTATCTTCTCTATAACCCTTTGCTAGATTTGATATTCAAAACCAATTCTTCAGAAGTTACTTATTTTCTCATAGGATCAAAAAGTCTAGAATCCAGAAAAGGAAAGAAATTCAGATGTCATCAAGTCTAAACATTGCCCAAACTCTTTTCTTTCATATTCACCCCAAAAAAGTTATTCAATCTTTGCCTATAGACTTACTGAGATCGTGAGTTTGTGACCTCCAGGGGATAGATGTATTCTAATTTGGGCTAGTTCTCATTGTCAGCAATTATTTCTTTACATGAAGATTAAATTTATGTCTTTGTAGTACCCACCACCTGAATGCTATGAGTTCTGACTCTTATGGTCAAGCAAATAAGTCTAATCCCTTTCCCATATAAGAGCTCATGTATACTCATCATGGACTACTGAAGTCATCACTTCTCCAGGATAAATATCCTCAGTTCTTTGATAGGTCCCACTTAGTATAATTTGTTATCATTTGTCATTCTGGCTGTCCTCATCTGGATGTATATTTTCCAGCCTAGCAATGTCTTCCTTATAATATAGTGTCCAGAATTAAGGCCTTGGCTTGTAAATGAGGTAAAATGCCCACTTTTGATTTGATCTCATAGTCCCAGGAACATGTATTTAATGAAATCAATTCAGTGAATTCAATATAAGGTTAGCAATCAATCTGGTTCAATGAAATGGGTAGTTGTTTCTGGAAATCCTACCTCTGACATTTACTATTTCTACTGTTTATTTTTACTATTCAATCCAATTATACTCTTCCTGCCCCCAACTTAGTTTTTTTACTTGTAAAATTAAGAAGGGGGTAGGAGAGGTAGGTCTCTGCCTTCTCTTTCAGCTCTAGATTTATGATCTTACTGTGATCCTTACTTGTAAATTAGATTCAAGATTGCTATATCATCATGGGCCTTTTCACATAAATTAGATAATGATAAAAAGGAAAAAACGCTACTTTTGTGCCAAGGAAGAGATCTTTATTAATTGTCAAACAATATTTGATTTTGCCCCTTTTGAGGATAAAAATTTTGACAACTAATATGAGTAGAAAAAAAATTGGTTTTTATATAAGTTACTAAAATAAGTGTAGATAAGTTTCAGGTGGAATTTTGGACAATTCTGAAGAGAAAATTATTTGTGGTGTTAATTTAACAACTTGAATCTCCTTGCCAACAAGGTAGAGTGATGTCTTCCTTGTGTGGGCACAGTTTAATGTCAAAGAGGCAGAGAAATAATTTTTATTTGTTAAAAATTAGAGAAATATGAGTGTGAAGAGAAATAGTTTCAAAGGTACAGAAGAAATAGATTATTAGTGCAGACTTAAGAGGAAGCAAGATGGGTACCTTGGCTAATCTGCATATAATTGTCTATGACAAAGCGGGTAAGACTAAGAAAGAGAGAAATCATATAAACATTTGGATTCTGAGGTATGATTTTTAAAAATGACTGCCAAATTGAGAAAATTAATTTAGAGAGTAATTATTTTATAAGTAAAAGTTAAGCTACCAAGAGTCAGGTGGCTCTCATTTAAGCCATTAAACTACAACCACTACAATGAGAGTACTTCATAAAGAGAGGAAAAGAGCCTGCCTGAAGATCTAGTTGAAGGGACTCAAGAATGAGGGTATATCAGTTGAGAGATTCCTGATTGGTTGAAGAGAACTGGTTTCATTGGCCAAAAACTCAGGGACAGAATTTACCTTTCAGTGTCTCCTAGATTTGGAGAAAGATGAGACTTTGCTTAAGGGAAAGTTGCTCGCCTCTCTGGCTTGAGAAGGAAACTCTAAAGGACTTTGCAGCTGTTGTGTTATTTTAGTGAGAAAAACTGAGTGGTTGTGAATTATAAGTTGATTGATCAGTTCAGTTTTCAAGTGACTATGACTGGTTAGTCCAGTGTATTGCCCAGAGATAGCCAATTTAATGAGCTTCTTAGCCCTCTAGCTTAAAGAGAACTGTTCTGTCGATCAGTGGCACAGGATAGGATATCAGGACAATCTAGGCAATAACCTTAACAATCTAGTATTCGATAAACCCAAAGACCCCAGCTTTTGGGATAAATACTCACTATTCAGCAAAAACTGCTGGGAAAATTGGAAACTAGTGTGGAAGAAATTAGGGCTTGACCCATACCTAACACCACATACCAAGATAAGATCTAAATGGGTTCATGATCTAGATATAAAGAGGGACTTTGTATGCAAATTAGAGGAACGTAATATAGTTTATCTCTCAGACCTGTGGAGATGGAATAAATTTATGTCCAAAGAAGACCTGGAACTCCTAATTGAACACCAGATGGATAATTTTGATTATATTAAGTTAAAAAGTTTCTGTACAAACAAAACAAATGCAGACAAGATTAGGAGGGAAGCATCAAATTGGGAAATCACCTTTACATTTAATGGTTCTGATAAAGGCCTAAAATATATAGAGAATTGTCTCATATATATAAGAATTCAAGCCACTCTTCAATAGATAAGTGGTCAAGGGATATGAATAGACAATTTTCAGATGATGAAATTAAAACCATCTCTAGTCATATGAAAAGTTGCTCCAAATCACTATTGATCAGAGAAATGCAAATTAAGACAATTCTGAGATACCACTACACACCTGTCAGATTGGCTAAAATGACAAGAAAAGATAACGATGAATGTTGGAGGGGATGTGGGAAAACTGGGACACTAATACATTGTTGGTGGAACTGTGAACGGATCCAACCATTCTGGAGAGCAATTTGGAGCTATGCTCAAAAAGTTGTCAAACTGTGCATACCCTTTGACCCAGCAGTGTTTCTACTGGGCCTATATCCCAAAGAGATCTTAGAGGAGGGAAAGGGACCCACCTGTGCAAGAATGTTTGTGGCAGCCCTTTTTGTAGTGGCTAGAAACTGGAAACTGAAGGGATGCCCATCAATTGGAGAGTGGCTGAATAAATTATGGCATAGGTATGTTATGGAATATTATTGTTCTGTAAGAAATGACCAGCAGGACGATTTCAGTGAGGCCTGGAGGGACTTGCATGAACTGATGCTGAGTGAAACGAGCAGAACCAGGAGATCATCATACACAGCAACAACAGTATTACATGATGATCAATTCTGATGGACATGGCTCTCTGCAACAAAGAATTGTCTCAAACCAGTTCCAATTGTTCACTGAAGAAAACCATATACACCCAGAGAGAGGGAAATGAAATATGGACCACAATGTAACATTTTAATGATCTCTGTTGAGGTTTGCTTGCATTGTGTTGCCTTTTTCTGATTCTTTTTTTTTTTTTTTTCTTGTAGATAGGATTTTTCTTGCATAACTTCTCAAGCATTTCAACATTATTAACATGTAGTGGACTTCCTGCCATCTAGGGGAGGGGAGGGGACTGGGGGTAAAATTTGTAATGGAAAGCTTTGTAAAGATCAATGTTGGGGAACTACCCATACATATGTTATACAAATAAAAAGCTTTAATAAAAAAAAAAGAGAGAACTGCTCTATACATTAAGAGCAAACACTTCCTAAATTATCTTGTAAAGATGATGATTCACTAAAATAACTTGTAAGGATTGTATCTGAGAAAATAAAAGGATTCCCCTAGCTAAAAACTGGTAAGGACTGAGAATCAAGCACTGATTAGAGTATCAGGTCTATGTGGTGAAGATGTTCACATGTTCTTAAATGGACCAACAATCTTGCAATTGAGAGCTCTCAACTGCCCTAAGTACATTAGATTTCTTCCTTCATGGTTCCTGTGTCATGCGCCCATTTCATCATCAGAATTATTCAGTAAATTAGTAAAAGAAATATGATCTGGAATTGTAAGTGCATTGTGTTGTATCTTATTTAGTATTTGTTTTAATATATAAGTATGTTTAATATTTATTTTGTCTTATTAAGTGAATGGTTATGTTTTAGATATGTATTTTTTTTGAGTACTTACTAGTTGGAAAACATATTGGATAGTGGCTTAATAGGTAGAATTGTTGTTGTGTTTATTGTTGCTTGTCCTTTGTTCTCAAGGAGAGCCATGGCATCAGGGAGGGGATACCATAATATCCAAGTGAATTGGATTTAAATGAGGAAGTACTATGTAAAGTCACCAGCCTCACTTTCTCCTCCTGAGGCATTTGAGTTTAGCAATCAGATATAGATCAGAAAGACTGGATGTAATGGGAGACTCTGGCCTTTTTAAGGTAAAGTCTTTTGATAGGTCTCAGTTTGATGGAGGCAATGGCCTAATTGACTCAGAATGAATAAAATACAATAGAGTGGTGAGTAGATGTATATTTCCCCTCAACAATATTTCACCTAGGATCATGCATTTGTATGTAATTAGATGGTAGAGGTCTTTCTAGGAAGTTAGAATTTATGGTATGAGGTCAAATTGTATCTAAAGAAAAAGCAAGTGCCAATAAATATTTAACAATCAGCTTCTCCTGTATCTCCCCTTCCATCCCCACATATAAAAATGGAAGCAGAAAGCACTTTTAAGTTTAAACTTTATTATTAACATTTCTCTCCATCATATTAGGTCTAAACTATCAACAAAACAGTTAATCAAGCTCTTTTAACTAAATATAAATGCTCAGGCTAAAAAAATAAGAATTCACTGATTTGTGCTGACTCCAGGACAGATGTTGCACAGTTAGATTAAAAAGTGTGAGGTCCCGAGTCATGTACAGTGTGAGTGTTGGCACTCACAGTAATACTCATAACTTTTGAAAGGGCCCCACATGTGCAAGAATGTTTGTGGCAGCCCTTTTTGTAGTGGCTAGAAACTGGAAACTGAAGGGATGCCCATCAATTGGAGAATGGCTGAATAAATTATGGTATATGAATGTTATGGAATATTATTGTTCTGTAAGAAACGACCAGCAGGATGATTTCAGAGAGGCCTGGAGAGACTTGCATGAACTGATGCTGAGTGAAATGAGAAGAACCAAGAGATCATTATACACAGCAACAACAATACTATATGACGATCAATTCTGATGGACATGGCTCTCTGCAACAATGAAATGTTTCAAACCACTTCTAATTGTTCAGTGAAGAAAGCCATATACACCCAGAGAGAGGGATGTGAAATGTGGACAACATATTTTCATGCTCTCTATTGATGTTTGCTTGCATTGTGTTTCCTTTCTCTGATTTTTCTTTCTTGTAGATACGATTTTTTTCTTGCACAGCAATGATAAGTGTGGAAATATATATACATATATTCGATTTGTCAAATATTTTAACATAATTAACATGTAGTGGATATCCTGTCATCTAGGGGTGGGGCAGGGAGTAGGGGGAGAAAATTTGTAACAGAAAGTTTTGTAAGGGTTAATGTTGAAGAATTACCCATACATATGTTTTGCAAATAAAAAAAATAATAATAATAAATAAATTTTAAAAAATAAATTAAATTTTAAAAAATACTCATAACTTCCTTTATCACACTGGAGTCATTGAAATTGGAGTTTGCTGAGGTGTGATTAGCTGAAAGTAGTTGTTACGTGTGTATCTATACCCTTTGGTGCTTTAAAATAAAATGAAATCAAATGTTTTCAATTAGATGTGAATCTTAACTAGTATTGCTAATCGCTATTTTATTTTTTATTCTAATTTGGGGGGTATAGGTAACTTCCTGGTGAGAACATCTCTTCTATTAATTTGGATTGACAATAGCTGTTATTTTTAAAAGGGGCACTAAGTTTCATTAACAGAGTTTGTGACATATATATACTCATATCCAGGCCTTATCAAAAATGACACCAGGGTGAGATTTGAATCCATATCTTACTGATTCAGAATTTAGCTCTTTTTTATACCTTATCAAACTGCCCATCATATCTAACTATGATAGCCTACTAACTGATGAGTGAATTAAACATAAAAGTAATTTCCATTTACAGAAAAAATTCTGATTACAAGGCAGTTTAGATGCCTTTTCATATTTGATTCTCAGAATAATGCTGAAGAAGACTAGTCTAAATATTATCTGTATTTTATTGATGACTCGACTGAGGTTTGATGAATTTGTCTAAGATGAGAAAGAGATTTAAAGGAATAGAGAAACCAGAGGCCAAGGGCTGTATGGGTTGAAGATCTTCTTTCCCTGATCACATGGTCCATATCACATGCAAAGAGGTAGAAAAGAAGAAGGAGGGTCTAAATGGAGTGAGAGGAGTACTTTTCATGCAAAACTGCTGAGGAGCCAGCCAGGTGTTTCCCACTGGGGGCTGTGATAGCAAATTTTATGTAAATCAGATTAAGGAGAGATAGATGGTGAGGGTTCTGCAAAAATCAGCATCCACTTTGTAACTAAGAAATCCTTGTATTGCAAAAGACTTTTGAGGAAGGATGCATGCAGGACAAAAGTCATGCATTTGTGCCCTGAGGCTACTCTAAGTACCTTTCCCTTCTCTGAAGACATTTTAGTGCTAGTGATCTCTGGAGCTTACCTATCAATCAGTGCATCACAACAGTTATTAAGCATTTTTTATGCTGAGTACTGTGATAAGCACTGGGGTTAAGAGGAAAAAAACAAAAAACTGTCCATGTCTTCAGAAGCTAGGACACTGGCACACTAGGAAGAACATGAACTAGGTCAAACTCAATTTTGATTTTGTTTTTGTTTTGCTTCTCAGTCCTGTATGCTTTCTACTGTATGAGGCTGTCTCACTAAAACAAACACACAAGTAAAACATGAGTGTAACTGCAGGAAAGGTTCTTTGGGAAGTCAATTCTGCAAATTCAAAGACCCTACCTAAGCTCCCTCTCCATTTTCCCAAGCTTTGGTAATAATAAGGACAAGAATTGTTATACCCTGAATAAAATCATTATGGTCACTCCCCCCACCCCTTGTCATTAGGGCTGGGAGAATTGAAAATTAGGAAAACACCTTGACATACCATTGAGTCATAAATTGAGTCACAAAAAAAAAAAAAACAAAAAAACAAAACAGGAGCTTCATCTCAGTCCTTGCCGGGATAATTCCCCCTCCTTTTGAGTATTGCCCCTCCCTTGCTGTCTCCTGCCCTCAACCTTCTTATCTTGACCCTTATTCTGTCAGGATTAAGTTATGATCCTTTCCTGGAATGATGGCTTGCCTGCCCACCCAGTGTCCTTGCCCCCTTATCTAACTTTGTTTTCCCTGCAGATTGCATACTCAGGTTATGTATCCTGTTTAACTAAAACCTTATAAAAGTTCCTTGCCTCAGTTCCTCAGTGTCAAATGAGTTCCATTCCTAGGCTATCCTAAAACTTTCCACATTAAAAGATTAAAAACCAATTTCTCTCTTGCCTCAGTTTCTCTGGCATTACAGAATAAGAAAAGTAATAGCATTCATATTGCACCTCATATATGTAATATATATAGTTTTTGTGCCATATGCTATATATCCATTCTATAGCTAATATAAGATTACATGTTATATAGATAATGTAAAGCTAATACAAAGATTTGTCTATATTCTTTTGATTATATTTTATTATCTATATCATAGATTTTATCCAGAGATATCCATAATTATCTGTGAATATAATATAGTTAACATAAAGATTTTCTCATTTGATTATGTGATAACATACCATAGTATGTAGAGCTTCTTTGTTGTTTCTCTTAGTAATGGCATTAGCAGAGTTCTAGGTCTGCTTCAGATTCAATCTGCCTTATGAAGGAGCTTCTGAATCCAACCAAGTTTGTCAGAACATCACAATCTAGTAGAAAGGGCATGAGAATGGGCATCACTAAGATTCTGGCCCAGTTCTATCTCACAGAAACTGGGGAAAACTGGGGCCAGTTATTTTATAGAATCTTCAATGTAGAGCTGGGAAGAAACCTAGGAGATTAATACTTCTGTATCCAGATTCAGTTTCAGTGCCTTTCATTCCAAACCCCGCCTTCTTTCTGCTCCAGACTCCTTCCTCTAGACTGCCTCCTTGGTTCTCAATTTCTTCACCTGTAAAATTTTTGATAAGATGACCCTTATTATGGTCAATACTATTGGATCTACTCCAATTTTGTTGTGTAAATGACTGGACTAGAAGTTAGCTGAAAATATAGGCCCTCCCTATATTTTGTTAACTTCCTGCCTGGAAATCCAATAGTAAATTAGGCACTTTTGTTTGGACTAGACCAATTAGTTAGTCACTCAGACATTTCTCGGAAAGAATGGCTTAGGGGAAACTCTAGAGTAACCAGGAGATTGCTCACACTAAATACATTCAATGGGTAATTTCTCTGTCTGAGCTGGTCCACAAAACAGCCACTCAGCAGATTTGCTCTGATTACTTTTGTAATATGATATTTTGTTAAGACATTGTCTGCATAGTCCCTATGCCTAAAGATAACCTGAGTAACTTAAGAATTGCAAAAACAGGGTTGAGAAGGAGAAAGACAGAGAGAAACAAACTGATGGAGAGATAGATATACTCAAAAAAGAAACCAAGGGGAAAAGTAGAAGAAATGGAGAGAAGTAGGAAGAGAGGAGAGATGGCAGAAAGGAAAAAAAAAAAGGAAGGAAGGACGAAGATTATATTTCTTTTAGAAAGTACAAAGACTATCTGGAAGGATTTAAGAAATGAGAGACATCTCTACTTAAATTCTCTCCTTCTTTAGGGATTGAAACTATTTATTTTGCATTATAGTCTTAACTTCCCTTTTCCTATTGCAAATTCTTGCCAGAACTTAAAGGAAAAAAGTTTGTTTTGAGCATCCCATCCCAGGGTTTCTGTCATATATAGCATATAGTTCAAATTTCACTGAAATGAAGCTCTACAAATGCATGATTATTATAACATTTCCATCCATATACAGAGACACTTCAGTGTTCAGAGGCTACACAACACAGTATCTTTTCTTTATATCCTTTTAGTGTAATGGAGACAATGGAGAAAAGGAAGGGGACATCCACAGTACACATTTTCCTATCAGTGGGGTTACCATTCTCAAAGAAAATGGACAGTCGAGGATGTTTGGAGATTAAAAAGACATGATGTACTCCACCTCCAAGAATCCCTTTTAAATACTAATACCCTAAGAAATTATATCCCCTAAACTCTTATCAACTAACATTCAGTTTATAAATTAATTCCTTACAAAGGATTATTATATCCATTCAATAAAGAAGTATTTTGTTCTGAGTCTTGAGAGGATATAAAGAAAAATGATACCAGGTGTCTGCCTTTATAGCAGAGGTATGTAGGTGAGCCATAGGTTACAAAAGGAATCTTGGAGGGCCTTAGAGATAATTTAGTCCAATTATAGAGGAGGAAGATGAGACTGAGAGAGATTAAATCATTTGCCTAAAACCACTCAGCAAATTAATGGTGAAAAACATGATTAATTCCTTATTTTGATAAGTTTTTTTTGGACACCTACTTCAAACCAACTACAGGCAAACCATATTTTCATACAATCTGAGAAATAAAGAAATCTATGCTCATTACAGGCATCAATCCCTTAAAATATGTCACCTCCTCTGACACTTTCAGAAAACTGTCTCAAGTACAATGAAAATATAAGTGTGACCCAGATGCAAATGCCCTATATCTGTCTGTGTACACCCTTCATTAAAAAGCTTTCTGAAGCTTAAATTTTTAACCATTCCTGCATGGGAGATCCTTCACAAAATAATTAGGAAGTATACAAGCTAATGATAAATGTTAGCTTTTTGAAATGGGTTTTGATGAAATTATCATAATCTGATTATACAGCTTCAAAGACTCTTTCCCAGACTCTGGTTTTCTCATCCATTCCAATCTGTGTCTGGCTGGGGCCAGTATATGCTCCACATGAGGATTGATGATCAAGGCTTAGAACTATAAGGGGACTCAAATTTTCCAGAGTCATACATATTCATGAAGGAGAAAAGGTGCCCTAGGAGATACCTCCCATCTTTCTCTATGACTCCCATTATCTTAATCAAATACTTTTGTTCCCCATAATAAAGAGGTCAGTTCAGGTTAAAAGAGTTCACTGGACCTGGAATAAAAGAGTATGCTCAATCCCTTTACTGTTGGCAGACTCTAGTTCTTCAGCGAGTTAGGTAGGGAAAAAAAAAAAGAAAAAAACAATAAGAGAAAAAGACAAGATTTGTGTCCATTTTATCAGCCACTGTGAGGAAAGAAAGGAAGGAAAAAAGGAAAGGAGGAGAGGAGGGAGGGAGGAAGGGAGGAAACAAGGGAGAGAGGGAGGGAGGAAGAAAGGAAGGGAGGAAAAAAGGAAGGCAGGAAGGAAAAAAAGGGAGGAAGGAAGGAAGGAAGAGAGGGAAGGAAGGAAGAAAGGGAGGAAAGAAGGAAGATTTGAACTCAGGTCCTCCTAACTTCAGAGCTGGTACTGTATTCACTGCACCACCTAGTTACCCCCCTAAACTGAAATTTTTGAAGACAATTTTTGCTTTTCTTTGTATCCCCATTAGAGTTAGCCATGTAGTGAAGTGGATAGATAACTGGATCTACGCTAAGAAAGACATAAATTGAAATCCAACTTCAGGTACTTACTAGCTGTATCACCATAAGCAAGTCACTTAGCTTCAATTGCCTTACTGCTAAAATGAGGACAATAACAGCACTTATCTCACAGAGTTATTATGAGGATTAAATAAGATAATATTTGTAAAGCATTATTCCTGACATATAGGAGATACCTAAAAATGCTGATTGACTATATCTGCGTATACATTCATATATGTATTAGAAGTATAAATGCATAATCACAATCTTAATATATAATCATATATTTTAAAATAAGAAAAATATTCATATGAAAATACAGAAAATTCCACAAAATAGCATAAAATATATGCAAACCTATGAAAAGTTAATTAACACTACAAGAAATACCACAAGCTCATATCCAGTAAATATCCAATAAATAGAAGATAGTAAATTATAGAATTACTTCTATTATTTTATTTTAATTATTAGAATTTAATGGGTAGATGAAAGACAAAGTCCTGGACTGAGATCAGGGAAGGCTTTGTAGAGCAGCTAATATTTGAACTTCATCTTGAAAGACACCATAGTTGGATCAGTCATTTAACCTACTTACCTCAGTTTTCTTATTTCTAAAATGAAAATAATACCAATTCCTATCTCTCAGGGTTAGTGTGAGGAAAAAGAGAATATTTCTAACACATTTTGCGAAACTAAAAGTGCTGTATAAATGCTAGCTATTTTTAGTGGCAAAGAGGGCATCCCAAGAAAAGAAAGCAAATTAAGGAAAGGGACTGAGGCAAGAAATCACATAGATTCCAGGTGAAGGAGGTTATTCCTGCAGGATGATTCCATGAAAATGGTCCTAAGATTTGTGTGCAGGACTTCTATAGCCATGGGGACCCCAGAAAGAGTAAAGACCCAATGCCACTTTTCCCTCATTTATCAGTCAACTTAGACTAGCCAATAGTTGTTATTCTATTTCTGGACGGTCTGCTACTGATCCAACCATGGAAAGGATTTCAAGAACACAAGAACCTCTCAGAATCCTCCTCCCTCTTGCTCTCTATTTCAATAACTTAATACAAGAATATTCCAAGCAACCTCAGGGATGCCAGATGTCTAATGTGACTAAAAACACTTGGATACCACAAAACACTAGTAACCTCTAGATGGCTGCTTCTAGGGGAAACTTCCAAAAGAGGCTCTGAATAGATAACTGTTTTCAAATATCCCTGTGTAGTGATAGAACTGCCAACAATGTAATTCTAGAGAAACTCAAGTGTTTTTCAAAAAAGGCAAGAGAATGTTAATGCTACTTATTATATACAAATTATATACCCTATATTCATTTAACAGTGCCTCACTTTTCTATAGCTTTTTGTTACTTCTGAAGCAATCTCCTCACAATTTTTCTCTAAAATGGATGGTGATATTAACGCCCCCATTTTACATATAGGAAAATTGAGGTTTAAAGAGGAGGTATGTTTAGCAGTCATCTGACCAGTAAATATTTCAGTTAAGGTTTGACTTGCAAACCTTCTCATTTTTAAACCTTTCTACTACATTTTCCTGTTAAAGCATAAAGGAATCATGGGATGATCTTTCCATCAACCCTTTCTGGGGTTTTATACTATTGGATAGGAGAGGAGAGGTGAGGAAAGACCTCTAGGGACAATATTCCAGAATCTGAGTTAAAAGGTATCTCAGATATCAGAAAATTAACTTTATGATGGAAGTTAAAAGATGTAGTAATGTGATATTTTAGAGATGAGGACACTGCAAGAAGTGGCAGTCTTCAAAGTTCTAGACCTGGATCTATTTGCTAGGAAGGGGGATTCACTATTAAAACTTTAATTGTGTTGTAGAAAGAGCAGCACTGAACTAGAAATGAAAATGAAGACACTGAGCTTAAAGTGACCAAGGGTCAAAATCAAGGTAGCAGCCTTAGTAAAAGGTAGGGCTAAGAACAAAGTTCCTGACTCTGAATCCATTGTTGTATCTAGTCATCTAAATGGTCTTTGCCTTACAGAACATGAGATAGATCTATACCAGGGTTCTTAATATGGGATGTATGGACCTCAAAGAGTCTATACATTAATTTTAATGGGTCTCAACTCGGATGGAAAAATATTTCTTTGCTTCAATGTAAGTGGTTTCCTATGTAACTCTCCCTTTTGTGTCATATATTTAAAGACATTAGTCAAAGAAAGGTTCTAGAGGTTCTACTGGAAAGGTCTACAATACAGAAAAGGTTAAAAACTCCTGATCTGATGCAGTTCCCTCAAAATGACACAAAGGGAATTAATATGGCATTATAGGTAGAATGTTAACCTTGAAGTCAGAAGATGTGTTTTTAAATCCCCATAAGACAATGACTAGGTGACTTTTGATAAATCTCTTTATCTATCTCCTTGAGCCTCAGTTTCCTATCTGCAAAATATGGTTAAAAATAGCACTTATGAGGGCAGGTAGGTGGCAAAGTAAAAAAAAAAAATACTCAGGGGGACCTGAGTTCAAATCTGGTCTCAGACACTTAACACTTCCTAGCTGTGTGACCCTGGGAAAGTCACTTAACCCCAATTGTCTCAGCAAAAATAAATAAATAAGTAAAAGCACTTATGGCAAGGAACTGGAAACTGAGTGGATGCCCATCAATTGGAGAAGGAATGAATAAATTATAATATATGAATGTCATGGAATATTGTTATTCTCTAAGAAATGATCAGCAGAATGATTTCAGAAAGGCTTGGAGAGACTTAGATGAACCTTGAGTGAAGTGAGTAGAACCAAGAGAACACTGTACACAGCAACAAGATTATGCAATGAGCAGCTATGATGGATGTGACTTTTTTCAACACTAAGGTGTTTAAGGCCAATTCCAATAGACTTGTGATGGAGAGAGCTATCTTCAATCAGAAAGAGGATTGTTGGGACTGAAAGTGGACCACAACACAGTATTTTCACCTTTTTTATTGTTGTTTGCCTGCTGTTTGTCTTCTTTCTCATTTTTTTCTCCTTTTTGATCTGATTTTTCTTGTGCAGCTTGATAAATGTGGAAATATGTATATAAAAACTATACATGTTTAACACATATTGGATTATATTCTTTCTAGAGAAGGGAATGAAGAGGAAGGAAAGGAGAAAATTTTGGAACACAAGGTTTTGCAAGGGTGAATTTTGAATACTATCTTTGCATATATTTTGAAAATAAAAATATACTTATTTTAAAAAAATAACACCTACCTGACAGGGTTGCAGTGAGGATCAACTAAGATAATATATGAAAGTTCTTTGCAAGCCTTAAAAGTTCTATGTCATTGTCAAATGTTAGTGTCAGAGCTGGAGTTATAATAATAAGCCAGGTACCCTGACTCCTAATCTTTTGCTCCTTCTACTCCAGCCATCTTTTCAATGGGAGAGAGGTATGCTTTCAAATATTCTTTAATTACATAATAAAATCAGAGAAGTTGTCTGTTCTTTCCCCCACAATGTTCATTTTCTAATCAAAATTCCACACTAGGCAAATTATCCCCCAAATGCTGTCCTGTTTATGAAACACAGTCTTCTTTGTATTCAGATAAAGGAGGTTCCATATTCATGTCACCCAGATTGCTTGTCTTTTGAAATATATTTTGTAGTCCATTTAGCCCACTTCCATGGTATGAAAAGAATAGCAAATTGTAATTAAGAGCAGGAGCGTATGCAATACTATAATCATAATTGCTAGAATTATATTCACCATTTTCCCCATATTTTTGTCCCCTTCACAGATGCATTCTCTTTGAGTCACATGCCTCTAGCCTGATCTCATTGGCTCAGTGCATTCATTTTCTTGCCACATTTTACATGTTTGCTGTGTTTTTATGCTTTGTATTTTATCTCTTTTGGGGGCTGGATAAGATAAAAGGTATAAATCTGTATAAATTGCTTCTGGGTTATATTGTTTCCATCATCTCTGACCTCTTCTAAGAATTTTCCTCTTCCTTGATTATGTACTTTTAAAATGAGAACATTTCCCTTGTACCCTGTTTTTGAAGAGTTCAGGAAGAAGGATGGTATTATTTATGATGGGTTCTCCTTCATTTGCCCCTTGGTGGCTGCCATGTGGGCAGGGAAGATGGAGGACAGCAGGAGCCCAAGCTGAAATGGCAAGCAAAGCTCTTACTTCCTGAACTCACAGATTCAAAAGAGCATTTTAATAGTTTACTTCTGCCCTTTATTCCTACAACATCACTATTTTACTCCTAAGCCCAACAGAATTTATTATCCCTATCTAAATTCAGAGACACATACATAGGATATTTAAGAGGGCAAGAAATCTTATTTTAAAACGATCAGAAGTTTATTGCAATCTGGCAAACCAAACTTTTTTTAATGGTATTTTATTTTTTCCAAATACATTCCAAGATAATTTTCAATACTCATCTTCATAAAACTTTGTGTTCCAAATTTTTCTCTCTACCCTCCCTGACATTCCCTTCCCCCAAACAGCAAGCAATCTAATATAGCTTCAATGGGTGTAATTCTTCTAAACATATTCCCATATTCATCATACTGGGCAAAAAGAAAAATCAGATCCAAAGGAAAAAAAACACAACAAAGAAAAAATAAGCAAATATACAAAAATAAGATGAAAACATTATGATTTGATCTTCATTTAGTCTCCATAGTTCTTTCTGTGAGTGAAGATGGCTCTTTCCATCACAAGTCTAATGGAATTGCCTTGAATTACCTCATTGCTGAAAAGAGCCAAGTTCATCACAATTGATCATTATATAATCTTGTTAATGTGTATAATGTTCTCTTGGTTCTGCTCACTTCACTTAGCATCAGTTCATGTAAATCTTCCTAGGTTTTTCTGAAAAGCCTACTCATCATTTTTTATGGTACAGGAATATAATGGAATGTTATTAGTCTACAACTTATTCAACCATTCTCCAAATGATGGGTATTCACTCTATTCCTAGTTCTTTGCCACTACAAAAAGGGCTGCTACAAACCTTTTTGCGCTTGTGGGTCCCTTTCCTTCCTTTATGATCTACATACCCAGTAGAAATACTGCTAAATAAAAGGTATGCACAGTTTTATAGCCTTTTGGGCATAGTTCCATATTGCTCTCCAGAATGGTTGGATCATTTCACAACTCCACCAACAATGCATTAGTGTGAGGGCAAGAAATCTTAGAGCCCAGATATTTAAGACACAGAAAAAAACAATGTTAAACCTGGAAGATACTTTAGAAAATAGATTGCCAAATTTAAAACAGACCTTGACACATGAAATCTTAAATCTGGAAGGGAGCATGGAACCTGGAATTCTAGAAGGGACCTTAAAACATAGATTTTTGAACACAGGAAACAGGATATTAGATCTGCAAGGAAGCTTTGAACACAGAAGTTTTGAACAAGAAAATCCGCAAAGGTTCTCCTAGAGATTCACATTATTAAAAACCTAGATTATATCACCCTCTTTCAAACTAGGTTTCCTTCCTTCCTCTATCACTTTCACTGCTATTTTGAGGCAGCTAGGTGGTGCAGAGGATGGAGCTCTTGACCTGGAGTCAGGAAGACCTGAGTTCAAATGCACTTTCAGATATTTGCAAGTTGTGTGACCATGTATGTCACTGAATCTCATGAGTTGCTATTTAGGTATTTCTCTCACAACCTGCAAAGGCAAGATGACTTAAGCAATTAGCTTTTATCAAGTACCTACTGTGTAGTTGGAACACAAAATGAAATAGTTCCTTATCTCAAGGAGCTGACATTATTAATTTTTGCCATATTCATTTAGATTAAAAAACTGCTGAATTAACCATTTCCAGTCTATGGAGTTCTCTTGGACTCCTGTCTTGGTCATAAATATATGAACTATTCTTTTGAGTTTCTTGTGATTCAAATACTTCATAGGCATACTATGTAGACCTTCAAATCAGAAATAAAAGTATTGAATAGAACAGACTCAAGGACAAATGCCTGATGCACTGTACCAGAAATTTCCTTCTGGGTTGATATGAATCCATAGGTTATTATTCTTTGAATCTAATCATTTAATCAATTAGTTCTATATCCACCTGATGGCACTATATCATTTAGCCCTTATTTCTCTATCTTTTTTTGCAATATCATGAAAGATTTGAAAAAAGTCTTACAAAACCCTGATATACTATGTGCATTTTAATTAAACCAAGCCAAACACATTTCTCACACTCAGTATCTTTTCTCCACATTTGAATTGATAAAGGAAGAATGATATAATAATAAGAAAATAGAATTTGGAGATAAGAGATACCCAGGTCCAAATCCTGCTTCTGTTACTGACTGACAAGTTCTATGATTATGGGTCTCAAACTCTCTTGACCATAGTTTTCTCATCTATAAAATATGGATAGTAATAATTGGACTTTCTAACACATAGGATTTTTAAAATACATTTAATGTATTCCATTAAATATTTTTCTATTACATTTTTTAAAAAATTAACATCCTTTTTTTTTTTTTAACATTTTGAGCTCCAAATTTTTTCCTTCCTTCCCTGCAACCAATTTGGTATTGACTGTACATGTGACATCATGCAAAACATATTTAATTTATTAGCCATATTGCAAAAGAAAACACTGACAAAAAATGAAAAAAAAAAAGAGTTTTTTAAAAGTATGTTTAAATCTTTCGAAGTTCAACAATTCTCTGTGATAGCAGTTTTCATCATAGGTCCTTTGGAATTTTTTTTGGATTGGAATTGAAATTTTCTTTATTAGAGTAGTTAATTCTTTTATAATTGATCATACTTAGAATATTGCTATTACTCATTTCACTTTGCATGAGTTCATCTAAATCTTTCCAGGTTTTTCTGAAATCATCCTGCTTGTCATTTTTTAAAGCATAAAAATATTTCATCATAGTTATATATCACAATATTTTCAGTCATTCCCAAGTCCATGGGCATCCTCTTGATTTCCAATTCTTTGCCACCACGTTGCTGCTATAAATATTTTTGTATAAATGGATTCTTTCCTCTTTCATCTCTTTAGGAGAGAGGTACAAAAGTGGTATTGTTTGGTCATTAACTCTTCCTTATTCATAGATCTAACAGGTATATTTTTCTAGGATCCTCTAATTTATTTGTGATATCACCCTTTATGTCTAAATTATTTACTCATTTGACCTTATCTTGGTATATGGTATGAGATATTGGTCTATGCTTAATATATGTCAAGCTGTTTTCCAGTTTTCCCAACAATTTGTGTCAAATTGTGAGTTCTTACCCCAAAAGTATGTATCTTTGGGCTGATCAAACATTTGATCTCCATAATCATTTACTACTGTTTATTGTGAATCTAATCTATTCCACTGATCCACCACTTTATTTCTTAATTAGTACCAGATTATTTAGATGATTACTGCTTTTTAATATGATTTGAAATCTGGTACTACTAATATACATTTTTTTATTCATTGATTCCCAATAATATTTTTAAACTTTTGTTCATCCAGGTAAATTTGTTATTATTTTTCCTAACTCTATAAAATTTTTCTTTGGTAGTTTGATATGATATTGAATAAGTAAATTTACTTAGATAGAATTTTCATTTTTAGTATATTGGTCTGGCCAGCCTGTGACCAATTAACAGTTCTCCAATTGTTTAGATCTATTTCTATTTATATAAGTATAAAATTGTGTCCCTGAGTTTGAATTAGCAAGTAGACTCCCAAGTATTTTATATTGTCTGCAGTAATATTTAAATGGAATTTTTCTTTTTATCTCTTCCTGCTGAGTTTTTTGGTAATAAATAGAAATGCTGATGATTTATGTAGATTTATTTTATAACCCTAAACTTTGCTAAATTTGCTAATTATTGCAACTACTTTTTAGTTGATTCTCTAGGATTCTCTAAATATAACATACCATCTTCAAAGAGTGATGGTTTTGTACCTTTATTGTCTATTTTTATTCCTTCAATTTATTTTTCTTTTCTTATTGCTATAGCTAGCATTTGTAGTACAATATTGAATCACAGTGAGGATAATGAACATCCTTGCTTCACTCCTGATCTTATTGGAAAGATTTCAAATTTATCCCTACATGATTGTTTTCAAAATCAAACGAAAGAAGTATGTACAGTATTTTTCAACCTTTTATGAACTATATAAATTTCAGGTAGCTTTAATATCATTGTTATGATTAAAACAAGAGAATAATTAAAAAGTTCTAAAATTGTACTACTGGTTCTCTGCTTAATGAAAGCAGTCTATTTTGATCATTAACTTTAGAAATCCATTTACTTTGTCCTACTTTAGAGGGATGGAAAAGAATGCAGAAAAGGGAGGCTAACATAGACTTGAAGTTCTATGAGTCAAGAACAAAATGATAAGGGGTTAGGGTAAAGGAGCAGAAGGAAGAGAAGAGATTCTCTATAGTTGAACAGAATGGAGGGAGGAAATATGGACCATAGGGAAAACACAAGGATATGATCAGGGACCAATTCTCTAGGAAAAAGCTTATTAAAATTATTTGAAAATAACCAAGCTATGTTTGGACAGCTGTGGTAAGAGAAAACTCTGAAAGTATTATTGAATTGAGGAAAGAGAAACTAGAAAATAATGATAATAATAGTAATAGCAATAATAAAATTTTATAGCCCTTGATAGGGACACAATACATTCACATCAATAACCTCATTTAATCCTCAAAACAACCTTATAGAGTATATAGTGTAAGTATAACTATTCAATTATTAAGTGTTTATTGAATGGTTAGATGAACAGATGTATAATTAAATATTTTCCTTTCTTTTAGCACTCCTGACTTGGATATTAAAACACAGATTTTTCTCCCTCCCTACCCTACTTTTCTTTTTTCTTCATTAACTTCTTTGTTTCCGTCTTTCTAAGACCTTTAGTCATTATTAGTTTGCTCAGAGATATCCAAAATCTAGCTTCCAATGGAATAATTACCTTTAAAATTAAAATTGTAAAAATAATTGAAGAACTATAGCAAAAGACATTCTCCTTTTCAAGTACTGCTACTCCCAATGAAATAGAACTTATAATTTGGCATAGAATCATGGAGTTTCTAACTCTGGGACCCAGGAATGAGACTTCATGGATCATCTGTATTCTTATCTCTTTATTTAACAGGTGAGATAACTGAGACTGAGACAAAAAATTTCTTGGCAAAACTCCAACCCCCAATTATAGAATTTAGAGTTAAAAGAAACCATTTAATCACCTGGTCTAACCTCCTCATTTTACAGAGAGAAGGTAATTGGGACCCAGAGAAGTGATGTTACTTGCCCAAAATCACAAAGCTAACAGAGCTGTGATTTGATACCATTTCTTCTCACTTCAAATGTCTGTGGATACCTTCAAGTGTCTATATAGCTATGCCTCATTATTTGTATCTATATTTTATTCTCCTTCCTCTCACCATCCTGCCTTCCTGTTATTAGACATTAGGCTCACTTTCATGAGGTTCTGAGTTTTGCCTTCCTCAAATGAATACAGGATAATCCAGTCTTTAACTGGAAAATGAGAGAATATTTTCATTGGAGCAGAGTGTGTCTTTGGCTTGTAGTGGTTTTTTTTTTTTTTGGTGGGGGGATTTTGGTGGGGTAAGAGGCAGTATTTCTCCCTTCTCTCTCTTCTTGGCAACCCAACCCTCAAATCCCAATGGATTTATTTTGACTTGCTTATAAACTATAAATGATTATCAGGCAAGTGATATAGATAAGAAATAATAGTGTAAGGTACACTTATACATCACAGAGGAATGATTGAGAGTTCAGAAATATTTCCAGAATCTAGTAATATAATAGTTTGGAGGGAATACTTTGAATGCAATATTTCCCTGCTGCCTTACTCTAGCATCTTATAACTTGGGTTAGAAAGTACCTTATAAATCAGCCTCTTGGTTTTTACTAAATAGCAAAAAGAAATTCAAAAAAGTTAACACTCTCCCAAGTCACAAAGCAAAGAAATAGAAGAAGAAGAATTTTAACTTCATCTGTAACTCCAGTTCCAGGGCTCTTAACTCCCCCACTTTTCTCCATTTTATGCTTAGAAGAAAAAAAAATAATAAAATTTATTCAGTCACTAACTTTCCCCCTTTCTCTGATCACACCCAAAAACTCTAACCCTTTTAAAATGTCAGAATGGTACTCATCCATGGAAAGCACCAATCATTGGCCTCAGGTCTCTAATTTGAGTTGGAAGTGCCAGATAATTAGGGGGTGACATGAAATCACAGGGCTTTGGGAGTCTCGTGTTCCAATTAGTAAATCAAATTTACAAAAGTTATTTCAGACAGTATGTTTCAACCATGCCCCTGTCTGCCTGGCATGCTGCCTGGTATAACAAACTATTTGATGAGGAAAGACTGGTACAAAGGACATGAAAATATCAGTGTGATATATGGAATCTTAAAAATTCTAATATGAACATGAAAGCCCTAAGTAATTCTGAATGACAACTTAACAGGTACATTGTAGTGGGGATCCTTTTGGTATTGGTTGGACTGGGTGGCCTGTTAGGTGCCTTCTAACCCTGAAATTACATGATTTTATGAAGGTACAGAAAGGAAAATTTGATTCTAAACAGGGAAAACCTTACTTATTAGAGTTATAGAAAAAATGGAATTAATTACCTTGGGAGTTGTGAGTTTTTTTCTTCCATTTATAAGATTTTCAGTAGAGAGGATTCCTGCTTTGGGGAAAAAATTGGAACAAAATAATCTCTTAGGTCTATTCCAACCCTAGAGCTTTCAGCTTTTCTGTTTATACCAAGTACTTCTTGGGGTATCTGCAAAGGGTATGTTGTAGAAATCCCAAAGCACTATATGAATGTGAGCTAGAATAATTATTATTTCACTGTAATTCTAGCCTTTAACTTAAGGAAAGAATCTTTTCCCACAGTAGATTAAAGAAATTCTTTTTCTAAAATTTTGATCAGTGATCCACAATGGAAAGTTGAACAATTGGCAATAGCCAATAGAAAAAAACCAGGCCATACATTTGGGAAATACACAAAGACTAGCTGTTATTTCATCCTACAGACTTCCAACTGTGGGGATGATAGCTATTCACATGTTTATAATTAATGAATAATCCTATATTTTCCATCATGTGGTGAGCTGGTGGAGTAGATAGAGCACTAGATTAGGCTTTGATTCTGACTCTGGGAACCAATGAGCAAGTCACTTACTATCCAAGGAGTGACCCTTTCAGCTGTGACTTGACAGGTAAAAGAGTGAGTACAAGGACTGGAGTACCCTCATGTCACAAGGCTTAGTGCAAATTTCCTTTCCTCATATGGTCATTGCGAATCATGCAAAAAGGTAGAACTTGTGTTAGATAGCATGCATTCCTTTAAAGTATAGAATGAGTGGGAAAACCTGAAAGAGAAAATCATCCTTCATACCTCAAAGCTTGAGAAAATAAGGGAGACTTTAGACCCTATCTGGTCCAACATCCTCATTTCCCAGTTAAGAAAACTGAAACTCAAAGAGATTAAGTATCTAGGGTCACTTACAGTCACACAGGCAATAAATAACAATTTGTCTAGTGCAACTTTGGACTACATATCTGATGTCCTCAGTGATAAACCACCTTATCTTTGACCATCACTTCAATCCTGGAGCTCCCTCTTGGAAGCATCCTTTGTCCTTCTAACTAGAGATTGTTGTTATTTATCCTTCTTTCTTAAAAAAAGACAATATTCCCAGGAGGGTAGTATCTTGACCTGCAAGTGATTTGGATTTAATTGAGACAAGGCTGAGCAAAGTCACCAGTCTTTCTCTCTCCTCAAGGGCCATCTGGGTCCAGTAACCAAATATAGATCAGGATGACTGCAGATGAATCCAGATACAGTGGGAGATTTTGGCCTTTTTATGCTAGATATTTCCCAGGACCCAGTTTTCTTGAGGCAACATCCATTCAGTAATTAAAGGTTAGGTAAAAAATGAGGCAAAGAATGACTTAGTCTGCTTTCACAAAAGACCAGAACAGAACTGAAACCTCTCATTGGTGAGTGCTTCCACTTAAATAGGGCTCCCAGGGCAGCCATCTTTCCACCAGGCTGGATATTTTTAATTGGGGAGGTGGGGAAGATCCCCATCCCTCCTTTTCTCCCCACCCCTTCCTTTTTAACTTCCTTATATGTCATCCCTATTCAAATGTAATAAGCTTCTTAAAGTCAGGAATTATTGTTCTTTTTACTTATATTTGTATTCCTGGCACTTAGCAAAGCACCTGACTTATACTAAATACTTAATAGAAACTTAAATGGGGATAAAGCCACACCTATGATACATACTATTGCATGCCTTTGGGCAAATTAATTCACCTCTCAGTCTTGTAGACAACTCTCTAAGACTATAAAGGTGCAAACCTGTATCAATAGAGGGAGTTCTTCACCTGGGAGTTCCCTATCCCAATAAAAATCATTGGTCCTGTTTTTGTCACCTATCCTCTGTGCCAGACACTGTGCTGGGCACTAAAGATACAAAAATCAAAAAATAAAAATAAAAATAAAAACAGTTCCTAAAAATGCTGAGACCCATGGTGGGATGTACATACCCATGTGAACAGCAGTATTGAAACACTTACACATGCACACACATACAAATACACACACACACACATATATAGAAGACTATAGGTCAAATAATAAGCATTTATTGGGGAGGACAAGGGAACAAATACTTTAGGCTCTGTGTTAAGCCCTGGGGATACAAACAACAGCAGCTGTAACAGCAACTGTTCTATATATGAAACCTTCAATTATATATATAGCATCTATATGTTATATATATATATATGTATATAATAAACATACCTCCAATCTCCAAATAAATATACTCACATAAATCCTATATGTTCCATACATATGCTATATGTATCTTACATTTAGCATATATATTTATATTACATATATACATCACACATATATATATCATCCTATAGGCATCATACACACACGTGTCTATATGCATATGTGTATATACATGTATTGTGGATCTATATATAACAGAAAGCACTAGCATTAAGCAGGATTTGGAAAGGCCTTTGGCAGAAGCTGGGAGAGCTCAAGGAGGCCCAAGGAGCCAGAAGGCCTACTTTTGTCCCCTGCAGCTTAGTAACTTTGCCTTGAGCCAACGAGCTGATTCACTCATCTGTACAAGGCTGGCACTCCAGTCCCCACTCTGTAGCATCTCCTCAGTGTCTCACAGCCCAGTGGGCCTCCACAGGGGAGGGAGCAGCAGCTGTGTAGGCATAGGGAGAAAGGACATGCATTTGGACAGGAACTCATGCATCTTGAGTTTGAATCTTTGGCAAAAAGCTCCCAGAAGGTCTATTTCTCCTTTTCTGTGAGCCCAGTGAGATTAAAGCCTATAAATTTTAGCTGGAACTCAGGTCTATTTTCTAGGTCAGGAATGTATTGCATATCAATGATGAAGAGAGGTTTGGGTTTACTGACTTCAATGGGAGTTCATTCCCTTACTGTTGTGAAACAGACTCCATTAGCAGGCCCTGGGGCCCTGGGACTGTCCAGGAGAGGCCATAAACTTCATCTGCAGACAAGGATTGCAGAGGGCTCCCAGACAAAAGAACAGGCGGAAATAGGCCCAACATTTATTTTATGATAATGCAGATAAGTCAATTTTTGAAATCTTTTGAGTAGGGAGGTGGTGCTGGACTGTGCTGAAGGCAATTCTGGTATGTGTTACTGATTGGACATTTTATGGGTACATGCTGAACGATGCAGAGTAATTAAACAAACAGAATAAACAAATGCATCTAGGACTGTTTTAAGATGTACATCAATGTTGGTTGTATCTCTAAAATCATTTGGAATAGTTTTATGGCAGAATGGACAGAGACGGAGGAAGACTTTGGTCTTTAAAGGCTGTATGACCGGGGGCAGCTAGGTGGCACAGTGGATAGAGCACCAGCCCTCAGGTGAGGAGGACCTGAGTTCAAATCTGGTCTCAGACACTTAACATTCCCTAGCTGTGTGACCTTGGGCAAGTCACTTAACCCCAATTGCCTCAGCAAAAACAAACAAATGAATAAAATAGAGGCTATATGACACTGGGCAAGTCACAGTGTCAAATACATGGCTTATGGGTGCATTGGAGCCAGCAACACTCTATGGTAGACATAAACCAAATTAAAATATAATTAGGAAATATTTAACACAATAAATAAAAATATAGTTATTTTTCAGTCATTTCAATCATGTCAAAATCTTTGTGACATCATTTGAGATTTTCTTGGCAAATATACTAGAATGCTTTCCCATTTCTTTCTCCAATCAAAATATAGTAGAATATAGATAATGTTAATAATGGCTTTCTAAATCATCAAGCAACCTGCTTGCTGGGATTTTTATGTATACTGCAGAGGTCTCAGTTATTATTTGAGTTAGACACCACTGCTGTAGGACACTCTCTGTGACTCTCAATTGCAGGGACGGTGCTGACTTGCATTAACAAGAGGGAGTTTCCTCAACCAAAGATTTCTTTCGAGCAATGATATCATGGGTCCATGCTCTATCTCATAGAACAACAACATTAGTTTATATTTATGTAGAACATTAAGGTGACAGAGTGATTTGAAGACATTATCTTATTTGATCTTCATAGCAGCCCTGTGAGTTAGAAAGCTAATGTTATTTTTATTGCTTTAAAATTTAAAAAGCACTTTACTTTTGACAAAAGACAGTACCCATTTCTATTAAAAACACTTGAGAATAGAAGAGTGAATGGAATTTTCCTTAAAATGATAACTAGTATCTATGGAAAAGCACTTTACATGTGTTATTTATAAGGAGACTCTACAATAATAACAGTAGTTGGCATTTATATAACACATCCAGGTTTGCAAAAAAAAAAAAAAAAACCTTTACTAATATTCTGTCATTTGATTTCTCACACAATCTCAATAAGGTAAATGATATTAATATCTTCACTTTATAAGTAGAGAAACTGAAACAGACATACTTAAGTGACTTCTTCAAGGTCACTCTGCTAGTAAGTCTCTGAGGATGACTTGCATTATTAAAAAGGAGGTTATCAACCAGCTCTGTGGAGATATTCCAAGCTCCCAAGCTTTGTGGGGCAACAGTCAGATTTTGTCCAAGATCATATCATATTGAAAACATGGAAAACTTGCAGGGACCAAGACTGAACTGTCCCTGAGTTTCTGGAATGATGCAATACTCAATACCCCAAGAAAGCAGTGATAGGACGAGCCCAGACCTTCCCTCTGGGAGTGTGCAGAATCTAGCCTTAATATAAATATTTGTTTTTTTTTTTTTACTTTATGAGTTGCCATAATCAAAGAAACATCTTCTAGGACCAAATTCATAGAGTTGAGTTTCCTTATACTTTGCCAGGAAGGCTTTAGCTCAGTAGATGAGGTACCTTATTACCATCATATTATTGTTTAGTCATTTCATTCATGTCTTCATGATCCCATTTGGATTGGGTTTTTTGATTTATTTTTTGTTTTGTTTTGTTTTTTAAACAAAGGTAATAGAGTGTTTTGCAATCTCCTTCTCCAGCTTATTTTACAGATGAGGAAACTGAAGCAAGATAAAGTAACTTGGCCAGGGTCACACAACCAGTGGATATCTGAGGCCAGATGTAAACTCAGTAACATGAATCTTCCTGTCTCTAGGCCTGGCACTCTGTCCAATGCACTCTCTAGATGTCTTACTAGCATCACACTCAAAGCCTTTTGCACATGGTAGAATCTGTCAACATCTTTGTTCCATAGACATAGCCTTCAAAAAGCTAGGGTCACTTTCCCACCACAGTGAGATGTCAGAGGAAAGCTTTGGGGGAAATGTCCTTCTATGCTAGAGAAAACTTTGTGATTAGTATCCTCATAAGACTGGAAGTAGCCTTCTCTACAGGAAGGAATCCACTTGAATTAGAGCTAGGTCTTAATCCTGGCTCCACTCCTTATTTACTGGAGCAAGTCATTCACCTTTCTGAGCCACAGTGTCTTCATCTGTCAAATAGGGGTAATAACATTTATACTATACAGTTGGCAGCATTGTTTTGAATGTGTGTGTGTGTTTATCTATGTAAATATATATTTATATGTGTGTGTATATATATACATAATTTATGTATTTTTCCCATCAGCAAAAATATGCTTTCTCTCTCTCCCTTCTCTGAATTCTGCAAGTTTCTGAGCTGAGTTTGGGTTACAGCCAAAATAGACAGCTAGTGGACTCAGCCATTATCGGTTGGTTAGAAAACTGCTTATTGAGAGTGACAGAAGTTCAGGCTACACTTTGGTGTGCAATCCTTGTCCTAGTTATTCCTTTGCAGACCATAAACTAGGCTAGTAGTTGGAACTGTGATCTTACTATTCTCTTGGAGACAACTCCTGGAAGCATGGTAAATAAGAGAATTGGACCTAGAGTTAAGAAGACATGAATTCAAAAGCTACTATTTAGTTACTGTGTGACTCTAGGCAAATCACATCACTTTTGTCTGCTTCAATTTCCTCAATTATAAAATGGGAACAATAATAGCACCTACCTCACACGGTTGCTATGGGAATCAAATGAGAAAAATATTTGTAAAACTCTTAGCACAGGACCTGGCACATAATAGGCATTTAATAAAATGCATATTCTCTTTCTGTTTCTTCTTTTTCCTGAGGGTTTGAACTTCTTTTTGTTGGTAAAAATCATTCCTTTCTTGATACATTGACATTTCTTTCCACTGGAATGCCATCCTAATTTCTGAATGGATTTTGATTTCTTTATTTTTTTATAATCAATCCAATTAACTCATTTGGGATAATTTCTTCCTAGTTTATAGGAAAATCTGGTAGGGCAGCAAGATTCATTTTGCCTCATACTAAGGAAGGAGCTGTTGAGTGGACTGTGAAATCATATAAATAAAGATGACTAGCAGCAGCGCCATACCTGCAGGGGTCATTCCACAATTATTTTTTGGTTGACAGATTGTGGTGACATTTTGAAAGTCACAGAGGAAGTAGAGAGAAATGTTGACAAATAAAACAAAAACAAAACTTGAGAAGCTGTTATCAGACAAAAGCTAGCACCATTCTGTGGAGGCAAGATAAAAAATAACCAGAATCCTACTCCTCTGAAAGCCACAGGATAATGTCAATGATTTATATTTGCTACTTAAATTTTACTGGATTGAGGGAAGTACTATATAATTATGATCAAGGGATTTCATATAAAATATGGTTGGAAGTCTTCAATGAGGTTGAACAATGGATATTTTTCAGAAAACTGGTATGAAATCATTTCATGAAAAAAAAAATGTAAGAATATAAAGTCTGGATCTTTGGTATGTCTTGGGTAGCCAACACCCATGTTATTTTATGGTTCATCTCCCCTTCTATAAACAATTCTTCATCTTCCACTATTGGTTCCATAAAGAATCCATTGAGAGAAGTCAGTCCTTAACATCTAAAATTTTTAAAGATCTTTGCATATGGTGGTAAGTGAGATCAAAAGTAACCATGGAAAATGCCCTTAATGGTTTTGGGGACACACCAAGAAGAGTGGATGACTCTCGTTTTTCCATATACTTTCTCTCAGAGTTCATCCCCTCAGAAAAAGGAAATAATGATTTTAAAAAGCAGTAAATACTTGGAAGTAACACAGCAAGGCACAGTTCCCTTCCTTTGTCCACTCTGATTTTGTGACCCAGAACTAGGTAGTGTAGATGACAAAGCTAACTTCTGATATCTGTTCCCATAAGAATGCCCATATATAGGACTTGGATCTCCTTTTGTCCATGTGCAAGTCACCATATACTGGAGCATATCATGAGCTCCTGGCCCTAGTGTCTCTCTGTGTCACTCTTGGCTGGAAAAGTGACTCACTGCAATTGTTTTTTCTTGAATTTCCCCATCAGATTTCAGTCTGGTATATTTTCTAGATATATTTGGAGGAATTTAAGAGAGAGATTGTTGTACTTCCTGCCAATCAATTAGCATGGCTCTACTTCCCCCTCAGTTCCCTGTGAATTGTGAGGACAAGTTTTTAGCAAGCTTTACATTCACAAAATGGGTGAGTAATGCACATTTCTCATTAGTATCTATTTCAGATCTAATAAACTACAATCTATTATCTTATTTCTACCTCTATCTCATCTCTTCATATCTCATCAGCAATAGGTGAGATATGCTCTGCACAGTCCTCAACATATAATAGAAATGTAATCAATGTTTATTGAATTAAATTGAAAGCAGATAATAATTTTCATTAATGAAGAATATGAGCCTATTAAGCACAGATACAACCTATATTGGCCCTTGGCATTTCTATCTAAAGGATAGACAAATACCTGAAAATTTTCCCAATCCCACTCCTTGTCCAGTACCTTTAAACATCATTAAGTCCCTGGCAAAACAGAACCTCACTCTTTCCCACATCTTGAGCTATTATAATGAAAAGTGAATGTAGGGGCAGCTAGGTGGCTCAGTGGATAGAGCACCAGCCCTGAAGTCAGGAGGACCTGAGTTCAAATCTGACCTCAGACACTTAACACTTCCTAGCTGTGTGACCCTGGGCAAGTCACTCAACCCCAATTGCCTCAGAAAAAAAAAAAAAAAAAAAGAAAAGAGAATGTTACTGTATATTATGGAAAGACCTTTATTTACAAGTTAAGGTACAAGTCAATAAAAGGCTATACTTTTTCCATAGTTACAGGTTAAGACAGGGAGAATTATCAATTGTTATATATGCACACACAACGTATCAAGCAAACAAGCCTCTGAATACAAGTTACATTCTATCAGTCCTTTGGGTACCAAAATGTCACATCATATGATCATTCTAGGTTCACAAATTTGTTGTGTTTCAGGGAATGGAACATATAATTTTAAGGTCTATGAAAACAGGGATGCTCTTCTGACTATGACATTAAGAAATCTAGAGTAAAGAAAGACAAAACAAGATATGTAGCTGTGACTGACAATATACATATACATATACATATACAACATATATAAAGGCTTGTTCTAAAACACCATTTTTCACATCAAAAAAGTAAAAATATACCATCCCCCTTTTCATTGCATATATAATGATCATAGATGTGCTGTACTATCATTGTAATCTTTTTCAACTCTATGTTCTCCCCATCTACTGAAACAAGATAAAAATAACAATAATATACATCATATAATACTTCAAGCACGTTTCCTCATTATAACCCTATAAAAGGTTTCTCCTCTATAATAGTATTCTCATTTTACAGATAAAGAAACCAAGGCCTGATGTGTTTAAATGCATTGGTCAGGATATTCAAGCTAGTGAACATAAACATCAGCTCATATCACCATCATCATCATCCTTTTTCCCTCATTAACTATTAGTCATTTCACTTATAACTAAAAAATTAGTCCCAACCAATGTACATGACTATAATCACTAGATCACTGAACCAAGCCAGAAGAACACTTTGTTCTCAAGCCAGTTTTAAATCTCTTAGTACATCCAGAACTCAAGTCTTTGTTTTTTTCAGACACTTACTGATTGTATGATACTGAATAAGTCACTTAAATTCTCTAATTCCCTCTTTCCTGTAATAAGGGAACTAATCTCAGTACTTTGCTTTACAGGATTCTAGGAAAGATGATTTAAAATGATTTATGGAAAGCATTTTGAGACCTTCAAGCACTATATAAAATCTGAGCCTTCATCATCTTCATGATTGTCATCATCATAACTATTTTCAATATATTTCCGTCTCCTCCTAAACTAATTCTTCTCTTCTCCCTCTTCCCAAACAGTTTTCAAACAAACTCAGATCTAGACTCAATTTCTCCTCCAGCATTAACCCAACATTGACTTCTCTCTTTTCAGTACTCCTGCTTATCTCTATATATTAGAGAAAAACTTAATTTTGTTGGCAGAAAGAGAGCATAGCTGAGTGGACTAAATGATTGATTTGGGACTGAGGGTATTTGAGCTCTAGTCTCAACTCCATCCTCTCTAACCAGAGTAAGGTCACTTAACCTCCCTGGGCCTTATTATCTCTCTAAAATGGAGATCAGAAAGCTGACTTCCCTTACAAGGTTATAGTCAGAGATAACTAATAAAGAGTACAATGGGAAAAGTAGAGGAAAACATTGAGATTTTTGTTCTCTACTGCCACAGGTTGATTATAGAAATTACTGTTGCTGCTCTGGACTGTGTTTTTCCATATCTATTCTGCAAGCCTCCTCTAATTCACCAGTCCAGTAAAGAACTCTGAACTTGGAATTAGGAGATAAGAGAGCTGATCTTAGCCACTATTTTTATGGAGGTAATTAGAGGTATAGTGCAAATAGCACTGGAACTAGAGAAGGAAAGAGTGGGAAAAGGTTCAAATGCAGTGCAGATGCTTCCTTGCTGTGGGACCATGGGCACCTCATTTGATAATCATAGCAAGGTTGTGAGAATCAAATAAGGTAATAATTTTAAGGTGGTTTATAAACCTTCAAATATTGTTTTGTTTGTTTGTTTAGTCTTCATCATATCCAACTCTATAGTACCTTACCTGTGGTTTTCTTGGAAAGATTCTGAAATTTTTTGCCATTTTCTCCTCCATCTTATTTTGTAGATAAAGAAACTGAGGTAAACAGGATTAAGTGACAGGATCATACAGATAGAAAATGTCTGAATCCAGATTTTAATTTAGACTTTCCAAATGCCATCTGCATGCAGAAAGAGAATTATAGAGATTGAATGTAAATCAACACATGCTATGTTCACTTTTTTCCATTACTTTTTTCTCTTACGGTTTTCCCCTTTTATTCTGATTTTTCTCTCCCAACATGATTCATAAAGAAATATGTATTTAAGAAGTTAATGTATATGTATAATCAGAAAAATCTAACAACAACAACAATAATAATAAAAACAAAATTCAGGCCTTCCTGATTCCAGATCTGGCACTCTATATCTAACTGTTCCACTTTGTTGCCCCCAATACCCTGTAAGTGCTAGCTGCTATTGTTCTAGTTGTCACCCTTTATATAGGATAAAATTTAGATCTGAAAAGGAATTTTAAAAGTATCTGGCTGAATTCCATCATTTTAGTGATGAGGCAATTGAGGCCCATAAAGGCATCATAATTTGCCCAAAGTCACACATAAAATAGCTCCTAGGATGAGGATTTGAATTTGGGTGTTCTGACCAATTATCCAGGGCTTCTCCACAAAACCAGTTCCCCAAGCCTCATTTGACTCCCTGTAAAATGAAAATCAAGATGATAGTAACAGCTAACATTTACAAAACCCTTACTGTATGCCAGGCACAGTGCTAATTAATCACTTTACAATTGTTATCTCCTACCTTCAAAGGCTGCCTTGAGGAGGCTGCTAGGGGATGCCATAGTGCACAAAGTATTGGGCCTAGAGCTCAGAAGACTTGAATTGAATTTCAGACTCAGACCACATGAAAATCATTTAATCTCTGTATGACTCAGTTTCCTCAGATGTAAAATGGAGATAATTTAAGCACTTACTTCCCAGGGTTGTTGTAAAGATCTAGTGAGATAATATTTATAAAGCTGAGCTGTCAGACTCCTGGCTGGCAAGCAGCAGCATACCTCCCTAGCCTGAGATTAAAATATAATTGAGAACTGTTTTAAAAAACAAACAAAAACACAATACTGTGTAGGTTATGTGAATTTGTGGCTTGATAAGTCAATCTATAGATCTGCTTCTACTTCTGTAAAACAGCACAGAAGCTGACACAGTGAGTGCTCTGTAAGTCCTTCCTTCTGTCCTCTCTTCTTCCCTCCTTCTCTCTCTCATTTCTTCCTTTCTTTCCTTTCTTCCTTCCGTCTCTTTTCTTGCTTCCTTGTTTCCTTTTTTCCTTCCTCCCTCCCTCCTCTCTTTCTTCTTTCCTTCTTCCCTTACTCTTCCTTTCTTCCTGCTTTCCTTCCCTTCTTTCTTTCCCTTTTTCCTTTTTCCTTCCTTCCTTCTTTCCTCCCTTCCTCCCTTCCTCTCTCCCTCCTTTTCTTCTTTCCTTTTTTCCTTCTTTCCTTTCTCTCCTCCTTCCTTCCTTCCTTCCTTCCTTCCTTCCTTCCTTCCTTCCTTCCTTCCTTCCTTCCTTCCTTCCTTCCTTCCTTC
>JAJPUD010001237.1:387682-471959 GCA_023553655.1 Myrmecobius fasciatus
AGAAAGAAAGAAAGAAAGAAAGAAAGAAAGAAAGAAAGAAAGAAAGAGAAAGAAAGAAAAGAAAAGAAAAAAAGGTCGATTGCATTTCAGGCTGTGTCCTCACCAGCACTAGGGAAACTCAAGCCAAAATCACATTCAGAATGTCAGCTGAAATTATTCGAGTAATTCTAGCAAAATGTGGTGAGTTATTTTTGCTTATGCTACCTGAATGATTGTGGCCGAGCTAGGTATTTTAATAATAAAGATGCATGTCATAAAATAACTCAGGGCCCATTTATATAAACAGCCATAAAATGAAACTGTTGGACCAAAGTCAAGGCAAGACCCTGTGATATATTTATCTTGATAATAAAATTTTCCTTTTTCAGTCAAGTTAGGTAAAAAAAATACTCAAACTAAAAAATCTCAGAATTAGGAGGGGCATTACAGATTACCTGGTTTATTTCCTGTATTTTTAAAGTAGATGGCAATAGAGACCCAGAAAGGGGACTTCAATTTAATTCACTTTGAGTCTGTCCAAGGCACTACATTAGGAATTAGCAATGCAAACCCTTCTCTACCCTTCTCTCTTCCTTCTCCGCAACCTCCCCCCCCAAAAAAAAAGCATCTTGTCCCCTTTGGCAGTTATATAAACAGGTAAGTCAATTCAATATAATTTAAAGATTTCCAAGAGGAAGAGATGGCAGAGTTGAGTTTTGAATGAAGCTAAGGATTGTAAAGGAGGGGAAGAGGTAAGAAGGAAGCACATTTCATATGAGGGAAATAATCTGAGCAAACACATGGAGGCAGAAGATGAAATGCTGAATTTGGAGAACATCATGTAAGTTAGTTTGGCCAAGACATAGAGTACATGAATAGGAATAATGTGAAATAAATCTGAAAAGCTAGATTGGGAGCCAAACTAGGAAGCCAGCATTTTTCCTAAAGGCAAGAAGGAGACACTGAAAGACAATGAAAATTCTTGAGTATATTGTATCAGTGCTTTAGAATGATTAGTTTGATAGAGATTTAGAAATTAATTTCTAAGATCACAGAGCTATAAGAGGGAAAAAGCAAATGTGTTCCTTATGATTTTTATCAAAGAACTACAAATAGATCATAGACTTTGAATTATTCCTCTGAGATCCAGCTTGGTCTAGTGAAAAGAACCTAGGGACTAGGAATCAAAAGCCCTAGGTTCAGACTATGGTTGTTTTACTTACTAAATTTGTGGCTGATGTTATGCTTCCAAACTGACTCAAATAGTCCATTTTCTTCATTTGTATAATATTGCCCATGAATAGATCACCACAAAGATGACCATTAAGATATGGATTCTTTTGGCTATAGGAACTTATGAAGGTGTTCTATTAAGAGGACTTATCTATCTGGATTGATGGAAGGAGGACATACATGTAATCACAGATTTTTCACAGTAGATATAAATGTACGGAGATGTACAAAATATTTATCTTTATCCACAGATGTACTGTACACAGGTAAATATGCATGTATATATACATGAAAATCACACATATAATTCACAGAAAACTTTCTGTCTTGAAATTAAGGTAATACTCATTTTGTCCATTTTACAGATGAGAAAATTGAGTCTCAAAGAAATTAAGTAACTTATCCATGATTTTATACTCAGTAAGTCTTAGAATTAGAAATGGAAGTCAAATCTAATTCAGAATCACTAAATTTAAAAGTTGAAAGAGATTCCAGAAATTGTCTAGTCGAGCTCACACCTCAACAGAAATTCACTCTTTCCAGGCACCAAAAAACATCTGTTCAAGCTCTGCCACTTTAGGGAAAGCCACTAGTTTTCAAGGCAGGACAGTCTGCTTTATGAGATACATGAAGTGTCTAGTGCCCAGCTTCATAAACTGCAGTTCTAGACCTAATATGGGATAATGTAACTGAATGTGGGGGGGTCACAAAATTATGATTTATTATGTAAATGTTTGGTTTATATAACTATTTTCTATACCTATATAGCCAGGATCATGTAAAAATTTCTCAGGCAAAAAGGGGTCAAGAGTAGAAAAATATTTGATCTACTGGACTTGAGTAGGAAAGAGAGAGACTCACTTTCTACCTTAGAAAATAACTAGCTGGAGAACTATGTTTAAGTCATTGAATCTATTTGTGCCTCAGATTCTTTGACTATAAAATGAAGAAATTTAATTTCATGTCCTCTAAGCTTCCTTCTAGCTATAAATCTAGAATCTGAATATAGGCTACTCTACTAATATGAAAGTTCCTTGAAAGGAATACACATATGTACTATAAAATCTGCAGTTTTAAGCTAAATAAAACTGGTGATAGTTTTAGATAATTCCAACTTAATGGGAAAGTTTCAAACCTATTTAGAGTGTGTGTGTGTATGTGTGTGTGTGTGTGTGTGTGTGTGTGTGTGTGTGTGTGTGTGTGTGTGACAGGCATACCTCTAATAATTCTGCCCTCTGCTGGGTTTTGTAGGGCTTAATTAATACTTGTTAGGAAAGCATTTTGAGATCTCAAGAAAAACTGTAATTATAATTATTATTTATTTTCTTGTAAATGTCAACTGGAAATGCAAGATTAAAGGTAAAAAGAAAAAAGAGACAGAGCTTGCCCTCAGGGACTATATAAGGAACATAGGTAGAATTAATTTCATAGTTAGATGGATTTTCTCATATGATATTGAAATGTAAAAGCTGAAAAGGAAGGTGAACAGTATTTAATCCAATTCTCTCATTTTGTTGTTCAGTCATTTTTCAGTTGTCTCTGACTGTTGGTGACCCCGTTTGAGGTTTTCTTAGCACAGATACTGAAGTGGTCTGACATTTCCTTCTCCAGTTCATTTTATAAATGAGGAACTAAGACAAACAGAGTAACCAGTTAGTGAGGATCTGAGGGCATATTGAATCCAGGAAGTCTGGTACTATCTCCACTGCATCACCTAGCTACCCTTCCTCATTTTAAAGGCATGAAACTGACACTCAGAGAGGGAAAAAGACTTATACAAGAAAATAATGGCAGGACTAAATCTATGTCTACTGATGGAGGATGTCCATCCCAGAGCTCTATCACACTTGTTGTATGGGTCACAGATCAGAAAATAGCAATAGCAATCTCCATAGGTATAAAACAAGAATAGGAAAAAACAAAGTAATCCTTATGGGAGAAAGAGGAAGAAAATTCCTCTTTCATGGTTCAATGATATTAGCAAGTCCAGATTTTAGAGAAGGAAAAGGAGAGAAAGAGAATAATTTCCCCAAAGTCATAACAATTTTGTGAAAGAGTCTCATGATTCTTTATACTGCCTTAAAAAAGGAATTCTCCACATTCCTGTTGCTACAATCTGGGAAGCAGCACAGAATGAGTTGCAAGAACAGGAAAGAAGTGACTGATGTCAATGGTCCTAATGAGGGCACCAGTCTCTCCTAACTCTGAGACTACATGTAGGCTATATAGTGAAGGAGGGAAAAACAGAACATCTGAGCTGGTGTTCCTAAATTAGCACTTTTACTTTGGCTAAAAAGCTGAGTGTGTTGATAGGAAGAAGAGCAAGAAAACCAGGTGATTATTTTTTTTTTTATTCCAGAGCTGTGCAGCTCCAAAGGCATCTGATGTTGCAACATAGCCCTTGCAATGTCAGTGTATCCTTATACATCATCCATCCCTAGGGAAGTTATGTGTGCCAGGTTGCTCTGTGAGCTACCTGAGATCTTGAACATTGGCTGATGACTTGGGGTTACAAATTCAAGCATAACTGAGCTTTTAACAGCAGCCTCTGAGCCCTTCCCTAACATTCAGGCTTTCCACTCATGGAGGTCTCAATACTCTGACTGTCATAATTGTAGATTCATAAAAAACCAAGCCTCCATCAAGATTTCACTATAATTCAGTAAATTTTTAGTATTTACTATGTTTAATAAACCATATTAGGTCCTAGAAATACAAATAAATAATAAAAAAGTCCCTGTCTTTATCCTTGTAGAACCTACATTCTCTTATGTGTTGCTGCCCCTGTCCCTATGACTGCAATCAAAGGACCTGGTCTTAACTCCTGCCATTGATGTTGAATACTTGAGTGAACTTGCATTATTGTTTTGAGTTTCCTCATCTTAAAAAGTGAGGGGATTGGAGGAGAAGGTCTCTACGCTCCCTAAATCTTGCAGTATTATGAACTTGACATAACTATCACATAACCACCAAAAATAATGCAAGAGGGTTTGAGAGACCTATTGATATAGAAGGCATCTATACTAGGGTCACTAGCACCTTCTTTGCTGAGTTAAATTGGGAGCTGTCTGGTTGACATGGAAAAGATCGGCTTCTTCTGTTTAGCCTGGGGTCTGCCAAAGGCACTGTTAGGCAAGTATATAAGAATGGTCTCCTGAGAATTGCAATGGCTCTGTATTTCTTTTTAAATAAGAAAATTGGCTCCTTGCCTCAAATAACACAAAGAAACAATATATTAGTATTTGTTCAATTACTCATAAAAACAGAAATGCTGAATTTCATCTCCAGGGAAAAGCTAATATATTTGTGTATGTGAGAAGGTGAAGTTCAGATGGATTTTCCCCCCTTCTTATTGAAATCTTTCCACCAGCTCTTCCACATTTTAATCCCCGATTCCAAAAGAGAGAGCTCAAGTACTGCTCTCCAATGCACACTGACTTAAAATATTCCATGATGGATGAGAATCTTTTCTGTTACTTCTTGAAAGGAAATTTGATGGAAAAGAAAAAAAAAAAAAAAACATTGGTATTGAGGCATAAGACCTGTGTTCAAATTCTGACTGGCATTGACTTGTTGAATGACCCTGAGGAAATTTTCCACTTTCTAGCTCCATGATGTTAGTACTTATATAACCAGGGACCAGCACTCTATCAGCATGCTGAGATTGAATGTGCCTGCCTACCTTGAAATAATCATCATTATGGTCCCTTACTCTTCCATCCAGAGCAGAAATTGTGCCAGGTTAAAGATGATGCTTCTTCTAAGGTTGAACTGCACTATATACTCATGTTCTATGAATATCTATAGTTCCTACTTTGGCCAGGTTCTGTGCAATATGTTTTTAGGCAAAAACATGGGTGATATATATATATTAAATTCAAAGTTGAAAGAAGTTATTAGTATACTGGGTGACAGAATTGGAATTCCAAAAGATTTTGAATGACTAAAGTCATGTTGATAGTAAATAGGAAAAATGTAAAATCATGTACTAGGATTCAAAAAATCAAAACCACAAAGCTGCAAAAAAGTTTATGTGAAAAATGACATGAGAGTTCTGTGGACTTCAAGCTCAATGATTCAGCATTATGTCATGACAGCGAAAATGGATATTTTAATCTCAGGCCTAATGTCCAGAGCAAGGAAGATGAGGGAACCACTGACTCCTGCCATGATCAAACCATATTGCTATTTTGTTATAGTTCTGTCTTAAGAAAGTCATTCACAATCCAAAGTGTCTAGAAGAGTTTTGTCAACATGACAGATAGTAATCTGTGTTATAGAAGAATCAAATCAGAACCAGAGAGGTGGGAGAGAAAGTGATAGAAGAAATGCTTTTGTAACTCAACATTCAGCAAAACAAGTAAATTGTAACAAGTAACTGTTTCAGTGGGAAATGAGTCTTCTCCATGACTGGAATTCTTCAGTATGTCCAAATCAGAATTCATTACATTATTGATCAAATCCACCTCTTTCCCATACTCCCTATTTCTGGGCATTAGCCTCCCTCCATTCTCAGGTCTGCAAGCTCATTGTATCCTCATTTTTTTTCCCCTCCTGGATTATAGTAGTAGCTTTGTAAATTGGTCTACCTATCTTAATTCTTGTTACTATATTTCACACAGTTAGCAGTGATATTGCAAAAGAAAAAAAAAATAATCAAATCATTCTCTTGCTCAAATCACACTAGTGACTCCCTTTTGCCTCAAGGGAAAAATAGGTAAGCTCTTTTATTAGTGTTTTAAAACACTTCACAATTTGATCTCAGATTTTGATGATCATTTTCTGGCAGCTGGGTAGCACAATACTAAGTCTGGAGTTAGGAAGACCTGAGTTCAAATTTTACCTCAGCTACTTAACTATCTGTGTGACCCTGGGCAAGTTACTTAATCCTATTTGCCTTATTCCTCATCTGTAAAATGAACTGGAAAGGAAAACAGAAAACTACTACCCCAATGTGATCACAAAGAGTCAGACAAGACTGAAAAATGACAACACAACAACACTATATATTCCAACCAGTCTGATTTATACCTGCCTTTCTGTCCCCATTGTATTGTTGTCCAAATTGTCCTTTATACTGGAAATGCCCTTATTCTGCCTAATTTCTGGCTCCCAGAATCCCTCAATTCTCTCAAAGTTAAGCTCAAGCAATATCTCCAACAGGATGTCTTTCCTGACCTCACCATTTGCTAGTGCCATATATTTGCACTTATTTTTTCTATGCACAATACATCTTGTTTTCTCTAGATAGGATATAGGTTTCTTGAGGGAATAAATTACTGTCTTTTTCTTTGAAAATTCAATATCTACCAAATGCTGGGCACATAGTAGAAGCATAATGAATTCTTGTTAAATGTAATTTAAAGTTATTCAGAATTTGGCTACCACTTCTCAGATGTATTATAAATGCAATCAATGATCTAAGTATGGGTTGGATTGATGATCTGGGTTGGATTCAGATAATTTCTGAAATTCCTTCCAAATAAAATACCTATAATCCTAAAATTTGAGGTATCATAATATAGTAACTAGAGAACTGAATTAAAGTAAAAAAGTCTTGAGTTCAAATCCCATCCTAGACATCAGATTTTGAGCAAGTCACTTTCTCTGCCTGGCCTTTATTTTCCTTAACTATAAAATGATTGGGGTTAAATTTATCTAATTCTAAAATCACTTATAATTCTAAATCAATGATCCTATGATTTCTGTCACTTTCCTTCTCTAACCTTCTTTTTCCTGATCTGTAAAATATGGATAATAACATTTTTCAGCTTACTAGATTGTCCTGAGGATAAAATGAGTTTAAGGCTGAAAAATTTCCTATATAATTATAAAGCATTCCTGAGAGGTGAGTTGTCATTATGAACATCCATGTCCATGACATCATGGACATCTGGCACATGTGTTTATTTTATTACCTCATATTTTCTGTTTTAGATTATATATAGAGGTATTTGTTGTCCTTGATCAGGGGAAGAAACTGAGACTAACTCATTGTGTGTCTTGTCTCAGATATGGCACCAATTGGATAGTATCTGCCTCATCCCAAAACTTGTTTTCCTTATCCTTTTACTCCGGCCATGCTCTGACCCTCTCAACAGCTTGGCTCAAGCTAGAATATGCTCTTCATGACTCTCTGCCCCTCTAGATCTGGCCAATGAGTCTGTTTCTTCACCTCCAACATGGAGATGATAATAGCTTTATCATATCTGTATTATCTACTTGATCAGGATGTTAGAAGATTTGAATGAATGAGTGGAAGAAATATTCATTAAGTACTTAGTTTGTGCTAAGCACTGTGCTAACTATTGAGGATTTAAATATAAAAGTGAAGAAAGACAAAGGTCCTCACAGAACTTACTTTCTACCTGGGACAACAAAACAAACTCTACAGGAGGGATAGCTGGAGTGGACCATTTTGGTGCTGAAATATACTAGGATAATAAATGATGTTTTAAATGAGTAGATTTATACATTCCCTCCCTGGAGCATGAGCAGAGGTAAACTGATCACGCTTCATGTTTCCAGAAGTGAAGGGGAGAAAAAGAAGGAAAAGAGTAGGTTAATCATATGTTAAGTTCCTGTTTTGTATGAGGCTCTGATTTGTATGAGGCACTGGTTGTATAAAGACAAAAGACATCCTGCTCTCAAGAAGCTCACAGCCTAATGGAAGAAACAATCTGAAAAAACTACAGTGATGTCTTGGCACTCATCTGCTTCAAAACTCATTGAATTCAATTTTCAAAACATTTCAAGGAGGGAAAAAAAATGCTTCTGTACTTGACACTTGCTCAGCACAAGTTGCACTTAATAGAGATGTGAGATTTGCCAAACATACTCCCCCATCCTGCTGCTGTTGCTATTGCCCTCAGTTATGGACAGCTCTTCCCCAGAGAAGGGCAAGACTGTCAGGTTGGAGCCCACGATGTTAAAGTTGTGTGCTTTGATGGGTAGGTCAGGGGTCAGTTCCTGCAGATTGAAATGTGATTCATACTCTCTGGCTCCCAAAATAGTGATACTGGAAGAATTCTATTTAGGGCCCACAACTCCTGGCAGCCCCTGGACCACAATTTCCACCTCCACATCCAGTGTACCTCCACTAAAGATGCTTGGATGGCAGGCAGGGATGGGGTGGGAAAGAGAGAATATAAAGGTCACAATTCATCTCAGAAAGTGAGTTGGGTAAAGAAAGGAGGAGGCAGGCTGGACAGGGCTTGTATTTCTCAACAGCAGAAAGCCCCACTTGCCTCTTTGGGAAATTGGGTAGGGAGGGATAGTTAGGCTACAGACTGGAAATGAACTCCGTACATAGAAATACATTCAGTACTTGTCATTTTAGCCATTCACCTTGCCTTCTGGAACCAATTAATGAGTACCAAGATACCACTGTATGTACAAATTAGCTATTGACAGGATAAAGTGGATATAAACAACAAAGAGAAGGCATGAGAATTAAGGGGGTAATGAATTAGGAAAGGTTTCTTGAAACAAGTGAGACTTTAGCTGAGACTTCAAGGAAGCCAAGAGGCAAAAATGAGGAGGGAGAACATTCCAGACATGGGTACCAGTTAGTGAAAATGCAGAATTGAGAGTTGGAATATGTTGTACAAGAAATAGCAAGATTAGAATCACTAGATCCCAGAGGCAACATACATGAAGAAGACAGAAAGGTAGGAAAGGACCAAGCTATGAAGGCTTTTGAATGCCTAATAAAAAATTTTTAATCTGATCCTGAAGGTGACAGGGAGCCAGGAAGTTTATTGAATAGGATGTGGAAGTGACATAATCAGATCTATTTTTTAGGATGATCAATTTGACAGTAGAGATTGAAATAGAATAGAAATACTTGAGTTTGGGAGATTAACCAAAAATCTATGTGAGATAAGTCAAAGCCAATGTATAAATTACCAACTAAAAAGCAAGAAACAAATGTCAGTTATATATTAGGTTATACTTTCCTCTAGGTCCAACCAAATTCCCATCTACTCACTGTTAATGGTTTTGCTTAGAAATGGGATATGGGTGTACAGGGACTCTAGGGATCCTCTAAATAAGTGACCACTTGGGCACTATGATAAGCTGAACCCTCCTGAATAAGCAGACAATTCTACTCTAGAAGAAGGTAAAGAGATATTTAATAAGGATTTGCAAGCACATCCATTTTAGAAGATATTTCTGGCTCAGTACTAACAAGCAAATCTATTAAAATTCACTCCTACAAAATGAGAAATTACTCCTGTAAACTAAGAAAATAATTTAAAACAAAACCTTAAAGGTACAGACATATACACATCTGGAAATAGATGGAATAGATGGATCATTAATCAAAAATAGATGGAAACATATCAATAATATTATCTGACCCCTGTTAATATATTAATATTAATATATTAATATATACATGAGGCCACTCAGCAACCTAAAAAAGGGAGATAGGGCTGCTAGGTCTGGATATTCCATCAGGTAGAAAAGAGATGTTTTCTCTAATGTGGTTGTCAGAAAGAGAGATAAAAATTGAATCTTTTATTACATGTTTTCTTCTTTTTTCTTTTCTTCTAATTCTTTTTTTCCCTTAGAGTTTGAAGAGTCACATACCTTCTGTCTTCCAAGTTCTATGTCACATTTGCGTCATTGAAGCCACGATTCCCTAGGGATCAAGAGATCATAAATGTAATTCTAGAAGGGAGCTTAGAACTCATTCAGTTCAACTCTTCTATTTTACAGACGAGATAAATGATTTGTCCAAAATTACAGCAGTTATAACTTTTTGAGTCAAAGTTTGAACACTGTACTAAAGCCCACACTGACTCATTATGAGGAAAGATAATTTTTGAATCTAAAAGATCCATCCTTGTTAACAACAGAAAGCTGCATCTTCAGTCCAATTAGGACATATTGCTGCTTCCTTTTACAAGACCTTTTTGGAAGTTTGTTTGGTTTTTGGTTTGTTTTGTTTTGTTTTATAGAAGTTGGTCTGGAGTAGGGAAAAGAAAGGCACTCCTCTATTTTCTCTATTATAAAGACCCACTTGAAAATTGTATTGCCAAACAGGCAGGCTCCCAACACCAGTACAACCATTTCCTTGAACAGTTTAGTTTATAGTGATTTAACCTCTCCCTTCTTGGTTCTCCTATTAATCTTATCTCTACCAAGAAACTTTCCAGATGTCCTAAAATTGCAGACTAATAGATCTTGAGTAGATCACAGAAGCAGATCCCATTTAGTCCAAATTCTTCATGCTGCAGATGAAGAAACTGAGGTTTAAAGAGTGTGACTTGCTGAAAATGATATGTTTATAACAAAACAAGTATCGGAATGAAGGTGGTTTGATCTCTTACTTAGTTCAATGTTTTTCTACAATATTTTGCAGCTTCCCTACAGCATATTCACTATTATCTCTGCTTTCATATGCTAAACAACAAGTATCTTCCAGTAATACATACATACATATAAGTATTAACATATAAGTATAATAATATAACAATATAATATGATATGGTATAAATATTAGTATGAGCATAATATATATGTGAAAGACACTTGATATTTTGCAAAGATAATATCAAATGTTTCTATAAAATATATAGCCTTTAGGTCTCAACCCACATTTTCATCCTGCTTTCTCTCATAGCTAGGCCTTTGCTCATAACATCCCTAAAGCCTATAAAGAACTCACTCTGTAACCCCTAATCTCTACCTGCTGGAATTCTTCCTGAATTCAAGACCTTACTCCCTTTTTTGTCTTTAAATGGAAGTGACCATTCTCTCTTGCAATCCCCCTTAGAACTTTGCATGAGCTTTCTCTTTGTATTATAGTCACTTATGGGCATAACTCATCTCTCCCAGAAAGTAAATTTCACGAAAGACAGACTTTGTCTAATTTCTCTTTGAATTCAGTTAATTTAATTAAGGAGCATTTATTAAGCAGCTACTATGTTCCAATCACTAAGCAAAGCACTAGGACAAAAATAAGAGAGTCTCTGCACTCAAGAAGCTTACATTCTGATGGAAGAAAGATAGTAGTAGAGGTAAAAGTATATACAAGAATAAGGGAATTCAAAATATATGCAAAGTCAATACAATGAAATTCCAGGAGAAGTAGAGCACTAGCAACTGGGGATAGTAAAGGGATTAATAAAAACCTTATGAAGGAGGTTGCACTTGATCATAGTAAAGAAGGGAGCTAAAAGTTAAAAAGAGATGGAATTGAAAAAGATGGAGGAGAACATTCTAGGCAAGGAGGACAACCTGTATACCCTGTGTCTTCAATACATTAAACAAGGAATCAAGAAATATTTATTAAGTTTCATATATATATATACATATATATTTCCATATATCTATTGATATGCATGTATTCACAGCACCTACTATGTGCCAGACATTGTGCTAAGCAACAAAAATGAAAAAGTTCTTGCCTTTAAAGCCATAATAACGACTTTCGAATTCAATACTAAGCACTCAATATTTGGTCAATTGATTACACTCCCAATTTCATATGGCAATAGTTTATCCATTATGGAGATGGAATCATATAGACTCTGTCCCTGTGTATTAATCAGCTTTTTAACAAGCCCTTTCTAGGAATGCAGCAAGGGGCTGGGAAATTTACAAAGAGGAAGAAAAAAAAAAAGATGTTTTCATGCATCAGAGAGCTTACTACTTTCCCATAATAGTTTTATGAACAATCAAGGATACACATGTCTATAAAAGACAAAAAGAGTAAGATGATTTGCAGATGCATACATGGCTCTCTCAGTTTATCTTTAGCTTTCTTAGACAGTAATAGCTATCCAGTGCTTCTTCCCTGGGATAAAAAAAAATTAATATCCACATCTAAAACTAGGGGGAGGAAGGGTATCTTCCCCATTTCTCTAAAAGTTCTGAGGTACAATGAGGGTACTGTTTACCTAGCATTTCTGGCTAAGAGAATCCAGAAAAAAAAAGAAAGAAGGAAAGAAAGAAATTAAGGAGAAATATGGATGGACACCAAATAGAAGTTCAATATATTCTCTCAGTCTAGTATAACAAAAACTAACTGCTGCCTTGGTTTGGCCAACTGCTTATTCTGGGAAAGGGAAAGGCTAGTTTTTTTTAGATAAACCTATACTGATAATAGTAGTAGCTGTGGCAAATAGAAAATACTTTTTAGAGGTGTCAATAGCTTGAATACACATGGATATATATATATGTATATATGTAATCAATCTGAATACACATATGTATATATGTATTCAGATTGATTATGTATTACTTTTATAAAAGCAGTGAATAAAGACCACAATAAAGAAAACAACAGCAGAAGCATCTCCAGTGCTTGTGATAGGTTTAAAATGCCTCCTTTTCATTGATGGAACCACATTTTTTTTTTTTAAAAGCATACTTATATAACTAGTTAAACTTAGGACCGAGCTATGGATCTTTGGGAAATCACTCAGCTATTGTGACATTTAGTTTCTTTTGCTTTGTACAAAACATGTTAATTCCTGCATCTCCTTGGGATTATCCCCCATAGACTTAAAGCTCTAAGAAACTTATCTGCTCTATGAATTCTTTGGAGAGCTGAGATTTTTAATGGACATTTCCCTAGTCCATGGTGTAGTAAACAGGAAAAATGAATAAGGAAAACATTTTGAGTTTATCAGATTGCAGAGGGAGGCCACCATTGATGGAACCTGACTGAAGAATTCCTTAAGCAGTAATGAGAAGGTACCATTTGAGCTAAGTCCTTCTTTCTACTTCAGAAAACAAGATTCAGGGATTGAAACAATGGTTCCCTAATAAAAGGTTATTAGAGGAAAATATGATTTTGTGTTCTTCTGAAATTTGAGAGAATGAATGCCAGAAGAATGTGAAATAACAGGGATTCAGAGCCTGAAAGTCTACTGGAGGTTTCAAGCCTTGTTCTACTGATACTACTTAGGTGAACTAAATGAGGTTAGGTTTTTTTTAATTTTTTTTTCTTAATCCATAATAATTGACATTTTTATTGCACTTAAAGAATTACAAAAAACTTTACATATTATTGCATTTGATCTTACAATTCAACCCTGGGAAGGAACTAGTATGTATTAATGTTCCCATTTTACATATGAGGAAACAGAATCAAAGAACTTAAAAGGCTTGCTCTTAGTGATAAAGTTAATATCAGAGGTTGGGTATAAACCCTGTTCTCTGCTGACTCTTTTGTCCAGAATTTTTTTCATTATTTAGTTTATAAAATGAGGATTTGGGCCGGAAGATAGGCTCTTAACCTGGGGGTCATAGATTCTATGCATTCTATGGTATGGATAATCTGCTTCTACATTTGAATCAAGTCTTCCCAGAGAGGAACAATTCCTATATTGTCCACACTGCCCATTCCTGAAGTTCCTTTGACACACAATCAAATTCCTGATGACTCTGATCAAAACTATCTCAGCACTTTAGGACTGTCAAACTGGAATGACCTAATAAATGAGAGAGTTATTATCTCACTTTTTAAAATATCTTCCTATTCTTCCCACCCTGGCTTCCCCATTCTTGTTCTTTCCAATTCTACCATTTCAGGATTGAATGTGTTGCAAAAAATGTCACTCTTGGAAAAAACATGTACACAAAAATGTACATGCCTATTCAACACATACCTAGCTGGCCTGGAACTGTGATTTCATAAGTATAGGGAGCTCTCATGTAGACAACCTATACATAGCACTCTACAACATCTAATCTTAAAGAGATGTTTCAATTCACTGAGAGGTTAAGGTCATAAACCTAAAATGCATCAGAAGCAGAACTGGAACTTAAATATTTATTCTGAAGTTAATTTTCTATCCATTATGCTTTACCAGGGCAGGTAGGTGGTACCATAGTACATAGAAACCAGTCCTGGAATCAGGAGGATTCATCTTCTTAAGGTTAAATCTGGCTTCAGACATTTACTAGCTGTGTGACCCTAGACAAGTCACTTAATACTGTTTGCCTCAGTTTCCTCATCTGCAAAATAAATTAGAGAAGGAAATAGCAAACCATTCCAGCATCTTTACTAAGAAAATCCCAATTGGGACCATGAAGAGTTGGACTTGATTGAAAAATGATTGGACATATTATAGTACCTTTCTCCTATCATAGAATCCTACCAATAATAACAATCTCTCCAATTTATCTAGTACAGGAAAATATAAAGGTTTTTTTGTTTTTGTTTTTGTTTTCCATACTACTTCTGAGATAGTTATGTCTGTTCTCTACTTGGAAGAAAACCAAATAGAATTTTACAAATAGAATTACAAGAACATAAATTTAAAGCTGAGAGGAATCTTTGAGGAACCATTTAGACCAACATCCTTACTTTAAAGGTGAGGAAAATGAGATCCAAAGAAGTTCAATTTGAATTTATAGTACTAAGTTGTAACTTTGAACCCAGCTTCTCTAACTTCAAATCCAGCCTATTTTCCATTTTATCACATTGCATTGATAACACATTGATATTGAATAGATGAAGTGACTACTTTAACCTTCATACTTTATAAAAGGGGAAACTGACTCATAGAGAAGGGAAGTAGTTTCATCAAGGTCATAAATGCAGTAAGCAACAGTCAGGATTCAAACTCCTGACATGAAACCCAGGGATCCTGATTCCCAGTTAGTTAAAGGTTCTTTCTATCACACTATATATGTCCTAGATTGAAATAACCTTCCTAGTTTGAGTGAAAAATTGGAGACCTGTGAATTAGAAGAAGTGAGACTATAATGCTTATGCCTGATTTATTGCATCCTGAACCAGAAATGGATGAATTGAAAACTTGCAGCCTTTGAATATGTTATTTCAAGAATGGCATTTTTGTATCACACAAAATCCTGATTTAGCAAAGCTGGAGGGTAGGGAGAAGGTATTAAAAACACTGATAAAGAAAGTAATCAATTGACTCCCTCCTTTATTAAGCCCTTCTAATTTTGGAGCCCTGAAGCACTTAGCTAGGCGTGGATCAGAAGCATAAGGAAGACTTTTGTGTCAAGGAGTCCTTAGAAGTGGACAGAGTGGAAAAAACAGCAATGGTTCTTTTCTCTAGGAGGGCTGAGAAGCAGAGCTCCCTTTTCTACCCACTTGATTTTATTCCTCATTCCAAAGAGTCTTTCTCCCAAAGCTCAGTCTATCAATCAACAATATATTAGATACCTACTATATGTCAAGATTTGTGAGAGCCTCTTTCCCAAATCCTAAATATCCCTCAAGGACTTCAATTGACATCTCTTTCTGGAAACTTGTTTTTATTATTATTATGCAGGAGTAATCCCTCTATCACTTGGAATAAGATTGCTTTTTATAACTTTTTTATGATACTTATATTCCATTCAATTTAATCAAGTATCGTAAGTTTGTATTAAGCACCTATTGTATGTAGGAAACTTTTTAGTTTCTATATCTGTATATGTTGTGTCTTTTTACTGGAATATACAAGACAAAACAATTCCAGCCCTTAAAGAACACATTTTATACTGTTTGTGTATGGGGGAAGTGAGGGAGGAATTATATTTAAAAATAAATCTTCATGGTATAGTAGAAAGAATACTAACTATGGAGTCAAAAGATATGAGTTTAAATTCTTCCTCAGGTACGTAATATTTTTGTGACACTGAACAAGTAATTTACTCTGCATTATGAGTTACACCTGATATAACTTGAGAAACCATGTGGTCCCAGTACCTCCTTTCTCCATGAAAGTGGACCAGATGGCTGCTAAGGTATCTTCCTATTGAATGGACATGCGGGCTTTATTTGTAATGAAACTCCCAAATGATGCAATTTCTTCTACCAATGATGATCAGCACCTTCTCTGAAAGTTAAAAGATTAGAAAATTGACTAGAAACAACAGCTGAGAGGTTGTCAGTCAAGGGATAAAGTGCTGGAATTGGGAAGACCTGAGCCGAAATTCAGCTTCAGTTGAACTAGAGGAGGAAATGGCAAACACCAAAGGGAATCAGTCAGACATAACTCAAATTATTGCACAACCAACACCTTAGTATATTCCAAGAATTGTACTAAGCAGTGGAAATGCAAAGAAAGGCAAAACATAATTTCTACTATCAAGGAGCTTGCATTCTAATGGGGGAAATGAGATGCAAACAAATATGTATGAGTATTAAGGTGGATAGGCAGCACAGCACGATGGCTAAAATGTTGGACTTGGAATAAGGCCTAAATTCAGATCTTGCTTTACACACTAGCTGTTTAACACTGGTCAAGTCACTTAAGCATTTTATGCCTCAGTTTCCTCAACTGTGAAATAAGGATAATATTAGCACTTATTTCACAAGGTTGTGATGGAAATTAAGTGAGATATTTGTAAACTGCTTTGTAAATCTTGCTGTTGTTGCTGAGTTGTTTCATTCACGTCTGACTCTCCCATCCTATTTGGAGTTTTCTTAGCGTCTCTCGCTTATTTTACAGATGAGGAAACTGAGGCAAACAGGGTTAAGTGACTTGCTAGCATCACAGAGACAATAAGTGTCTGAATCCAAATTTTAACTCATGTCCTTCTAACTCCAGGGCTGGTCTTCTATCCACTATATCACCCTGCTGCCCCAGAGCAAACCTTAAAAAGTTATACAAGAGCTAATTAATATTATTATCACTAAATATATGCAAAGTAGATGAAGATAATTTGACAAAGGAAGGCAAGCCAAGGAAACCAATTAGGAGGCTATTATTAATCCAGACATGAGGTGATAAGGGCTTGGGTAACAGTTCCATGAATGGAATTAGAAGGATATATGCAAGAGATTCTGTGAAATTACAAATAGCAGGATTTGTCAATGGATTGTATATATGTAGTGAGTGAGAGTTCTTGCCAGATCTACATATCAAATCAAATTAAGATTTGATATGTAGGTCTGGCAAGCACTTTCATAAAAATGATGATTAAATCCATGGAATTTGATGGGATCATAAAGTGAGACTTCATAGAAAGAAAAATGAAAGGCCTAAGACAAAGTTTAGGAGAAGGGGACACCTACAATTAATGAGCATTACATTATGAAGCAAGGGAGATGGAGAAGGAGCTGTTCAACAGAGGAAAACTAAGAGAGAGCAGTATCACAAAAATCTAAAATTGAAGAAGAAAAGTGCCAAATATTGAAGAGAGATAAAGAATGATAAAGTTGGGATGGGAGAAGTCATTTTATTTAGTTAGCTTAAGATCTTTTTGTTTTCATTGTATTTTATTTTTCACTGAACAAATAAGTATTCAATTTTTGTCCTCTCCACAATTAAAAAAAAAAAAGTAAGAAAGAAAAGGAGAACTTTTGTAATGAATAGGTATAGTCAAACAAAACAAATTTGCACTGATTTCATATCTCATTCTGCATTGAGTCCAATATCTCTCTTTCAGGATGTGGATAAAATACTTCATTATTGGTATTCTAGATCCATGATTTACCATTAACCTCAGAGTTCTTAAATCTTTTGAAGTCATATAAACTGATGCAGAGTAAGGTGAGAAGAACCAAGAGGACAAATTATACAAAAAGCTACTATGATCTCTTGAGGCCTTGATTTCCTTATTTGTAAAATGAAAAAAAAAATGGGCTGTACTATGTTTTTAAGTACTTCCAGTTCTAAAATACAAAGCAAGATTCAGTAATATGACCAATTTTCCCTGATCTCCTCACTCTTTGAAAATTTCAAAAAGCTATATGAAGAACACAAATTTCTATAGAATCAATTCTCAGTCCTTCCCCAAAGAAACGACCAGAATCCTATTTATGCATACCTCATATTTCATCTGAGCCTCAGCCATGACTCTCAGGAAAAAGGAAGAAATCCATCTTGCATTTCTGTGGCCAGCCAGCCAGTATCAGCAGAATAATTACAACTTTTTATAGCTTCTTCTCCAATTCTTCTTTTGTTCAAAAGCTGCTAATTAGTAAAACCCAAAAAGATGGTCAGAAATAGCCATATTTGCTGAGAAAGCATGATACAATGGAATGAATAATTGGATTTTGAAATCAGAGGACTCGGAGTCACAAATTCCAGCTCTGGAGATACCAGTGTGATCCTGATTAAGTCATTTAACTTCTTATTTAAAAAATGGGATCATTGGACTAAGGACCTGGAAGGTTCCTTCCAGATCTAGATCTATGATCTGATGACTTTTTTTTTTTCCATTTATCACTGGTTCCATAGGTTTTGCTCATTTGTCTGGCGCTTTTTAATTATTTAATCAATGTTTATTTGTTGAATGATTGACTGAGTGGCTAAGATTAGAAAAGAAACCATCACTATACAGTTTCAGTTGTCAAGCTTCCATGCGCCCTGTCCTCTTCAAGCCACAAGTGTTTACCATTGAGAAAATTCTTTCCCCTTGCTAGATGTCATTTTCAGCCTGTTTAACTTGAGGAGCATGATATCTGACTTACCTATTCATATAGCTGTTGTGAGAATAGAATACATGTAGTATGGGTAGGAACAACATATAATGAAAAGAGTGCTAGATTTGCAGTTACTAAAGAGTGCTTCTTTAAATACCTTTCTGACCTTGAATAATCATCAAATTTCTTCAAAGCTCAGTTTTCCTATTGGTAAAACGAGAGAGCTGGATTAGACATCCTTTAGATTTCAGTTTTAAATCTCTAACCCTATTATTTTAAATGTATTGTAATCTTAAAGCATCAGTTGATATGAGTGATCAGCAACTATAGCATCATCATCTATAAAATGGAAATAGCCAAATTCCCAGAGTTGTTATGAGGGCCAAATGAAACAATATTTATAAAGTATTTTGCCACGCTTAAAAGCCTCATGTCTTTGTTAGCTGTTATTATTACTATTCTTATCACTTTCTCTCACTGGCGAATTCTAATTTCTTCACACTCCAAAGTTGTTTCACGAACTAATAAGAAGCACATACAGACATTCCTTGGATAATACTGTCTTAATTAATACCTTTCTGCAATAACATTCTTTTGAAATAATCTTACCATAATGTTACTGAATTCCATTCATTGTAACATATTTAGCAGGTAATATTTATATATCACTTTAAGGCTTTCTAAATCATTTTATTTGTGTATTTCTTTTGATCCTCACAAAAAATCTTGAGACTTGGGTGCTATTATCATGTTCATTTTAAAGATCAGGAAACTGAGACCAAAATAAGTAAATTTAGTTGCCCAAGGGCACACAACTACTAGGTGGGTGACATAGGATTTGAACATGTCTCTGATTTCATGCTTAGCATTTCATACACTGAACCACATCTCTGTCTTTATTTTATAGCCTACTATATGATGCAAAAGTCATTTTAACTGTAATGGTTTTAGCTTTGTCCATGTCACCTTGGTTACTCACCCATTCATAACATTGTTTCTATGGAACTAGCCAGTCCCTTTAACATTGTTTCACTTAATGCCCTGCTTTCAAAGAACAAATGCAAGGCTTTAGGTGGGATATGCCTATAAAAAAAGGTCCTTGCTGAGTTCAGAATCTTGTTTTCCTTACTGGATTGTAATTGTCATAGAAAAAACACTGAACTTCACCTGAAAAAGACCTAGCTTCAGATACCATCTCTGTTGCTTATTATTTGAGTGAACTTGGACAAAGACACTATCTCTTGGGGCTTCTGTTTTGCTCAGTTATAAAATGGGGTGTGTGGAATATATAATGTAAATCCTAGAGTTCTGTGATTCCTGTCTCATTCTTCTATCCTGACCTTTTGCCTCTGCTACAAAAATTTTCTCATTTAGTCTGCTTGCATTCTCAAATTATCATTCTGTTAAAGGAGTATCTTTATTTCTGTTTAGCTTTCTAGATTTCTGATGACCTGTTGCAAGGATGAAGTAGAAAGAACAGTTAAACCTTTAGGGTACATAAATTGGCTCTGGCAATTACTTTTCTCCCACATTTAAAAGCCTCTCTTCAACCACAGTCTGAAACATTAGAGAAACAAAACTTCTCTGTGGGTGTTTAAATGCTAGGCTATTGTCCTGTTTTGGAAGAATAAGGAAAGTGAAAGAGCAAAGGGAGATTTGGTAAGACTAGGGCAGTACAACTGTAGAATATATATATATATACATATATATATATATACATATATATATGTACATATATATATGCAAAAAATCTGTAAGAGATTTTCCCTCCAATATACCCCATCTTCCCACCACTTGGATAATGAAGTTCCATTAGAAGATCATACATTCATATACTGCAGATTCTTAGAGAGGGAAGAAGGAAAAGGAGAAGAAAGAGGAGGAAAAGGAGGAAAAAGGGAAGGAGAAAAAGATGGAAGTGGAGGAAGAGGAGAAGGAGGAGGAGGAGAAGGAGGAGGAAAAGGAAGAGGAGAATAATTTGTATCATAATTTAAAGTTTACAAAATGATTGACACATTATTTCATTTGATCCTCACTACATCATGGGAGGTATGTGCTATTATTATCCCCATTTCATAGATGAGAAGGGCAAGACTAGAGGAAGTTGAGGGAATTGCCCAGACTCATAGAAATAAGAACCATCTAGACCAGGATTGGAAATCATATCATTCTTCAAGTCCAGCACTCTGTCCTGCTGTACCACCTACCTAAATGTGGGATCATCAAATTCAAATTAGAAAGGACTCTTAATCAGAGCAAAATAAATCCAAGGATTTTAAACTAGAAGGGACATTGGTCTAGGAATTGAGAACCAGAATATTTATGAAACTTGACTAATATTACATAGGAATTCAATAATAAATCCAAAATTCAAATGAGTATCCTCTAACATTAAATTCAGTGTGTTTAATCTCATTGATTTCCCTACAATACATCTGTCTCGAGTCTTGTGATGCAAGAGACCTGGGACACAAGAGACCGGTGAAGTTTTAGTAGCAATGAAAGAGAAGAATTGGGAGAAATTATCATCTTAAACTTCATAAAAGTTTAAAACTACACTAAGATTTGTGAAATGCTATGTAAGTGTACCATCGGAAATTGTATGATATGATCTAGGAAAAGTCATTTTTAATCTTGCAAATCTCTACTTTTCATACTTTTATAAATGAAGATAATATTTGTATCATCTATGCCAAGGTTTTTAGGAGGAAAGTGTTTATACAACATGGCATGACATAAGCTCTTATCATTATTGTTATTGTTTAATAATAATAATAATAATAATACTCTAAAATGGAAATACCATGTATTTCTGGAATGTGTTACTCTAGAAATACATATATCACATTTAAACTTCTTGTTTCACTCCCACCCTTTGACCTCTCTGGGTCCCAGATTCTTCCACCATTGGAGCTGTTGAAGTTATCAATGGTCTTTCAATGTATCTTCTAGACTTTATATTCTGTTTTATGTTCATTTTGGCTCTAACATTCTAAGTTTTCTATGCTAACATGTTATTTTATAAAGTCTTTTCAAATTCTAATAAGATATTTATCTATTCTCTTCCCCAGTCAAGCTGATCTCTTCATTTTCCCACTCCATACCTTGTTTACTTAGGCCACTACATTTTTGGTAAGGTTCCTCCTCTACCTGAAACTCACCTAATTTCTTTATTCTAGGCCCAGCTCAAGCCTTACCTCTTTAGGAGATTTTGGATCGTAGCTCTCTTCTGCTACTTACAAACAGCAGAGTTTTCAACAAGTTACTTGATCTCTTTGAACATAGTTTTCTCAAACATAATATCAACCAATCAATTTTTATTGAACACTTACTATGTGTCAGGCATTCAAGCAGGTGGCACAGGGTTTAAGTAGAGTGTTGGGTTTGGTGTCAGGAAGCCTTAATTTCCTAACTTGAAATTTGGTCTCAGACACTTACTAGCAGTGTAATAATGGTTTAATCACTGTTCGATTCAATTTCCTCATTTGTAAAATAAGCTTGAGAAGGAAATGGCAAACCACTCCAATATTTTTGCCTAGAAAATCTCAAATGGGGTCAAGAAGAATCAGACATGACTGCAAAAATTCAACAAATGTGTCAGGCACTAAGCTAAACTCTTGGAATACAAAGGAAAGCAAAAAGCAATCACATGCCCTCGAGAAGTTCATCATAGTTGCCCTATCTTCTTTATAAGATTATTCAAAGGAAAGCATTCTTTACACTATAAAGTATCATCCATGTGGATTATACTTGTAATAATTATTACCATACACTGTGTGAGAGAAAACATGACCTAATGGACAGAAAGGACTTCTCTGTGTCAGAAAGACACAGATTTCAATTCTGCCTATCACTATATACTGTGGTTATGTGAACCTGCACAAGTTGTTTAATGTGCCAGTTCTCCTGCACACATTCTCTGTGCCTCCTAGGATCTTTTCTTTTCTTTTTTTTTTAACTTAAAGCTTTTTTTTATTTTCAAAACACATGCATAGACAATTTTCAGCATTGACTCTGCAAAACCTTGCACTCTAAATTTTTCTCCCTCCCTTACTCCCACCCCCTTCCCTAGACAGCAAGTAATCCAATATATATTAAACATGTGCAATTCTTCTATACATATTTTCACAATTATCATGCTGGATAAGAAACAATTAGATCAAAAAGGAAAAAAAATGAGAAAGAAAACAAAATGGAAACAAACAACAACAAAAAGAGAGAAAAGGCTATGTTATGATCCACATTCAGTGGCCACAGTTCTTTCTCTGGGTGTAGATGGCTCTCTCCATCACAAGACCATTGGAACTAGTCTGAATCACCTCATTGTTGAAAAGAGCCATGTCCATCAGAATTGATCATTGTATAATCTTGTTGTTGCTGTGTACAGTGATCTCCTGGTTCTGCTCATTTTTCTCAGCATCAGTTCATGTAAGTCTCTCCAGGCCTCTCTGAAATCATCATGCTGATCATTTCTTCAAGAACAATAATATTTCATCACATTCATATGCCATAACTTTTTCAGCCATTCTCCAACTGAAGAGCATCCATTCAGTTTCCAGGTTCTTGCCATTACAAAAAGGGCTGCCACCAACCTTTTTGCACATGTGGGTCCTTTTCTCTCCTTTATGATCTCTTTGGGATATAAGCCCAGTAGAAACACTGCTGGATCAAAGGATTTCACTATTTGATAGCCCTTTGGGCACAGTTCCAAATTGCTCTCCACAATGGTTGAGTCAGTTCACAATTCCATCAGTAATGTACTAGTGTTCTAGTTTTCTCACACCTCCTCCCACACTCCTCATTATCCTTTGTAGGAACTTTACTAAGACCATAAAATTATCTGCATTGGTTAAGGAAGTTTCTTCATTTTAAGTTCCCTTCTTGCTATTTAGTTCAATCCAGTAGTTCTTGGTGATCCAATTCGGGGTTTCCTTGACAAAGATACAGGAGTGGTTTTGCCATTCCCTCCTCCATATCATTTTACAGATGAGGAAACTGATGCAAACAGGATTAAGTGACTTGCCCAGGGTCATATAGCTATTATTGTGGCTGAATTTGACCTCAGGAAAATTAGTCTTCCTGACTCCATGTCTGGTATTCTATCCACTATGCTACCTAGCTGTCCATAAGTTCCCTTCAGAAATGAAATAACAGACTCTGATTTTTATTTTATATTCTATGTGAACTTGTACAAATTACTTCACTTATCCAGATATCAGTATTCTTCATTTTAAAAATAAAGGACTTGGGTTAGACAATGTTGGCTGTTGTTTTCTAACTTGTTTTCTCCTGTCACTTGGATTTTTGACTTACTTATTCTGCCAGTCCTTATTGTCTTACATTTCATTTCTCTGTTCATTTTAACCATGTTCCTTATGGAACTCATTTCTTGTCTTTACCTGTTCAATTTAGTGGATCTTACCATTGCCAGGATGTCAGGGCAAATTAAGACCATAGCACATGTGCAGCAAGGACTAGTGGTAAACACAGAATCCTAAGCAAAAACTTGAATTAGAAAGTGGGAACCACTTGTATTTGTGGTGATTTAACATCTGGCAAGAAGTATATATAACATGGTATTTTTCCTTTTATCCCCTATTATCCACAAGTGGTTTATAATTCCATCTAAAAAGCAAATCCTTGCATCTTCCTGTTTGACTACATTCTTAAATAGACATTCCTAGAAACTGTAGACTTTACATTATCATGCAAAAATGGGTGATCAATTACTAATTTACTAAAATAATAACAAATTTCAGAACATGGATTAAAGAATAGTTAATTTTGGGGGGGTAAAATAATTAGTCATTTGGGGGGAAGAAGTAAAAAGAAAGGAGGAAAATATCCTAGGCTTGTGATGTTCTCTCCTTAAAAGAAAAATGCATCTTCTTGTTTCATTTCTATCTAGACTTCCCTTAAGGAAAAAAAAAATACATATATATATATATATATATTGGTTTTTAACCTCAAGGAGCAGCATAGTATAGCAGAAAAAGGTTTGAGTTTACTTTGAAAGTCCTAGGCTCAAGCCCCAACTCCTTTACCTCCATGACCTCCTTCTCTCTAGGTCTCAGTTTCCTGAAAAGGCAGTTCTGATCATACTACTCTCTTAAAAACTTCAGTGGTGTCTTATTACATTTAGAATCAAATAAATATGTTTTCCTTTTAAAGGTTTTCATTCTGTCGCCTTCCTACTCTTCCAGGTTTCTAACTCATTTGTCATTCAGGGATGTCCAGTACTTCATGAACTCGAGGTCTCTTGCATACCAATATTTTCCAAAAGTGGTTTGCCATTTACTTCTCCAATGGATTAAGGCAATCAGAGGTTAACTAATTTGCCCAAATTCACAGAGCCAGTAAGTACCTGAGACTAGATTTAAACTGATGTCTTCTTGACTCCAGGTCCAGCATTCCATCCACTGAGACACTTTACACCCTTTCATAACCCTGTGAGCCAGTGATCTCTTTACTATTCTATGCCTGGAATTCTCTTCCTCATCTTCAGCCTCTACCTTCCCTGGCATTTTTTCAGTCCTCAGCTATATTTCCACTTTCCAAAAGAACAATTTCCCAATTCTCTATACTCTTACTGCATTTCTTCTGGCACTGTCCTATGCATATCCTGTATATATCTTGTTTGTACATAATTATTTCCATGTTGTCTATCCTATTAGACTGAGCTGCTTAATTGCAAGGACTATTTTTTCGTTTGGTTGTTTTTTTGTCCTTTGTCTCCCCAATACCTAGCACAGTGCCTAACAAGTAATAAAATAATAAAATAAAGATTGACCAATCATAAGAGTATTGGAATAGACCAGGTATTCTTAATTCCTTTTCTGACATGAACTCCTCTGACAACCTGATGAAACCTGTGGACCCTTCTAAGTGAACTTTCCTTTATTTCTTAGATTGATACAGGAAAGGAGCATGAAGCCATTCAAGTTCTTCTATCAGATAGAAGAATAAGGTCTTATCCTTGCTTTGAGACCTGAGTCTCAACTTTCTACTTCTCTTCTCTATTTTCTCCAAGACCAGTGTTGAGAAGTAGGTTCATTTGTTGAAAGGGCTCTCCTTTAACCTGAATAGAAGATCTCAGCAGTAACCAGTCTTAATGCAAACTTTCCTGACACAGCCTATGCAGTGTGGCATCTGTTTACTAAATTCTCACTTTTGCTTTTTATTGTCCTTCAGCCATTTCTGTCTTGCCTGACTTTGTGACCCCATTTGGGATGTTCTTGGCCAATATATTGGAATGGCTTGACATTTCCTTCTCTACTTACTTTACAGATGAGGAAACTGAGGCAAACAAAGTTAAGTGACTTGCAGAGGTTCACACAGCTAGTAGGTGTCTGACGCCAGATTTGAATTTAGGAAGATGAGTCTCCCTAACTCCAGACCCAGCACTCCATCCCTTGAGCCACCTGGCTACCCCCACTGTCTATATCTGAAGATTTGGTGTTCCGGGAAAATATTCATATGATAGTGTGGCTAATTGGGGACTTTATAGATCTCTTCTTAGGATAATGTTTTTAAATTCATAAAAAAGAAAACCTATCATATTGAAATATAATTATAAACTTTTATTTTAAAAATTCATTTATTTACTATTTTCATTTTTCCCAGTTACTTTAAAACAATTTTTACATTTTTTTAAAATGTTGAGTTCCAGATTCTCTCCATTATTCCTATCCCCAAACCCCATTAAGAAAGTGCATGTGATGTTATGCAAAATATTTTTATCAAAGTCATGTTGTAAAAGAAAACAGATTTCCCTCAAATAAAAATCTCAAGAAAAATAAAATTAAAAAGAGAGAAAAGGAGTGGGAAGAAAGAAAGGGAGAGAGAGAGAAAATGAAAGAGAAAGAGAGAGATAGAGAGAGAGAGACCCAGAGAGAGAATGTTTCAATATGATTCAATCAATTCTCTGAGTATGGATAGAATTTTTCATAAGTCCCTCAGAGTAATCATGAATCATTGTATGAAACATTGTTAACATTGTTATAAATTTTTTTTCATTGTTATAAATTTTTAAAAGACTCCAGGTTAAGAACTACTTGATAATTTCTGGAATCGTCCAGGTTCATTGTGCAATGATCTGTTGTCAGAAAACATACCTATTTCTAAATTTCAAGAGAATATTGAAGGCATTTCCCTGAAGCAAGAGTCAAGCAAGCTAATTTGGTTACTAAAATAACAGAAACTGGTATTACTTTACTCAGTCAATCCACTATGGACAGCCCAGTATCCTGGGCATCATGTAAAGATACAGCCCAGCCTCAGAGGAGCAAAATCTAGATGGGTATAAAAATGATTCAAAAGTTTAAAAAATCTAAGTATAGATATTAGGATAGAAACACAACTTAATTCATCAAGCATTCAAGTGCTTACTATTGACACATATAGTAGCAGGTACTGGAGCAAAAAAAGATAAAACAAAATACATCATATTCTCCAATAATTTGCATTCTACAGGGAGAAAATGATGCCTGGTTGGATAAATATAAATTATTTTCAATTATAAAAAATCTAGGTGAGGAAAGTATTAATGGCAAGAGCCATCCAAAAGCCTTCTTATAGGAGGTACATTTGGAGCTAAATTCTAAGAAGCTGAAGAAAGCATGTGTCATATTTTTGAAAGTCACTAAGCAATTCTACAACCTCCCAAGGTTGAATGAATGCCTCATTCTTAGGAAATTTCTACTTAGATCTAATCTGATTCCTCTCTAAGAGATTCAAGCTCATTTCCTCTCTTCCATCTTTGGGATAGCTTTTTGCAATTCAGGCTCCATTTTTTACTAAGTCCCATTTTATTTCAACTTATTTCAACAAATATTTATTAAGCACCTATTATTTAAAGACCACCCACAGTACAACTAAAGCTGGCAAATAATATAATTCTTCCCTCAAGGATCAGGCAAGCTAGGAAAGGCGAGAATTGCATGCAATTTATTAGTAGGCAAATTAAAATAAAGAGACTGGAAAAGTCCTTAACTTCTAGGTAGAAGAAATACTGGAAGGCCTCAAGCAGATGAACATGTGAACTGAGTCTGGAGGAAAGAGAAGGATTTCAACAGACAAAGGTTAATTTGGAACATATTTGGGAGCAGACCTTCTGAAAATGTATGGAGCCAGAAGGGAAGGAATTAAGATTCAGGAATGGCTGGCCAACAATTACACTTTGACAAAAATGTAGATTATGAAAAAAGACATATTTAGATATATATGGAATATATATGCACATGTATGTGTGTATATACATATATGTGTGTGTTTGTGTGTATGTGTGAATAATATAGTTGAAAAACTGAATTGGACCTAAACACTGGAGGCTATGGACAACCAAGATAATGAGTTTGTACTTTATCCTATAGGAAATAGGTAGTTTTAGAGCAAGGGAGTGCCATGGTCAGACTTATATCTCAGGAAGATGATTGTTTTAGCTACGTGAAAGTTGGATTAGACCAGAAACAAGAAGGCCTGTAAGGAGTATTACAATCCAGATATCTGTGAGAAAGGAGCCACTGGAAATTTGTGACTATAGATGTATGGTCAGATTTTGTTTTCAGGGAGATTCTTTTGACATTTCAGTGGAGATATTGCAGTGTGAAGAGACTAGAAGTCAATAATTTAATGAAAAGGCTTTTGCAGTAGATCAGAGAGAAGCAATAAGGCTCTCTGTCTTAATTTTATTTTTAGAAAATAATCATCCTCTCTGTGATAGGAAGCAGGGAGGCAGTTAGGTGGTGCAATGGATGGAGTGCTGGGTCTGAAATAAAAAAGACTCATCTTCCTGAGTTTAACTCTGGTTCAGATATTTACTAGCTATATGACCCTGGATAAATCATTTAACACAGTTTGCCTGAGTTTTCTCTTCTGTAAAAGATCTGGAGAAGGAAATAGCAAACTACTCTAGTAACTCCTCCAAGAAAATCCCAAATGGGGTTTTGAAGAGTTGAACAAAACTGAACAGCCACAATATCTACATGATATTTTTCTAGAAATTGTCGTCAGTAATGTTTTTATTTGGAGGTTCCAGTTAGTACTGGAAAACTGGTACTAAAGCTTTCTCTAAGCCAGGCTTCCCAACAGCCTGAAAATTTAGGACTTCACCTAACAAACAAAGCAATCCCTTTCTAAAAGTTTCTCTTACATGTCCCAAATAAGATCTGGTAGACAGCAGCTTTGTAGTTTCTCACACTGAAAAATATAGATTAGATAAAGAGTATAAATGCCTGCTCTCTTCAAGAGCTTTTGAAATAATAATCACAACTATGAATTTCTAGAAATCACATCTCAGGTATTCCTTTTCTCAAACCAGAGCAGAAGGACTAAAGCAAACTACTAGTAAAAGTGATTAGGTAAAGCATGAAAAGACTTTGTGTTACCTTTTTGACTATTTTTCAGGAAGGCTCTAAAACAGCCTAGTGTTACCTTGAAATGATCACTGATTCCTTCTTGTTTCCACTCTGGAATCTGGCATATAAAGTACATTGAATCTGGAATCTCCTTATGAGACCCAGATGACACAAATTCTGAAAAAACACTAGCCTTTGAGCCTTTTGCCCTAATTTCATTCCAATGGTTAGAAGGAAAAGGCAAACCTTTCTCTTCTCCCCCTCTAGCCTCACCAAAAAAATGAGACACCAAACTTGAAGAAAATTTCTCTTTTCCTGTAGGTGTAAAAGTTCACCATTATTCAAATTTGCATGTCTTAGAACATCTGTAGGTGGGACCAGTAAGTATGGCTAGGATATGCTATGGACTCCATTAAAGTTCAGAGAGTTCCTGACAATGGAAACTGAATGGATTAGGTTAGAGTTTATATCACTGCCATCCTATCATATTATACATTGTTATAATCCCAAGCAATTTTTTTTGTTTAATTTTTTCCCTCTCTCTATTTTCCCTCCTTCTTTCCATTTTTCCTCCTCCTCCTCTTCTTATTCTTCTTCCTTTTTCTTCTTTCTGTCTCTCTGTATCTCTCTGTCTCTCTCTTTCTTTCTCTCCCCCTCCTTCTTTCCCTCTTCCTCTTCCTCTCCTCTCTTTTATTTCTCTCTTTTTTTTTTCCCTTTTCACATGAAACTGTATAAGGAAATCCCATTAAGAAAAAAAAAAAGTCCTTCTGCAAATTCCAAAGAGGACTGTTTTACAATTTATCTTGGAGCACTCAGAAATTGTGTGACCTAATCAGCAGACATGGGATTTGCCCCCAAGACTTTCTGACATGATACCAGGCCATCTCTGATCCTGAGAGGAATATTTCCATTCTTTGGAACCTCAGTTTTCTTTCTTTTTTTTTCCCCCCCATAAAGGCTCTTAAAAACAATTATAAATTAGTGGAGCTTTGGAAATGATCACTATTAATGTCTTACAGGCACTATGTATCTTAGTCTCCATACTTCAGCGATTATTCAACCATTACTCAGTTTGATTCTTCATAATCCCATTTGGAATTTCCTTGGCTAAAATACTGGTTTGCCATTTCCTTCTTCAATTCTTTTAGCAGATGAGGCAAGTAGGGTTAAGTATTATTTACCCTAGTAAATATCTAAGGCTGGATTAGAATTTAGGCCTTCCTGATTTTAGGTCCAGTGCTCTTTCTACTGCACCACCTACCTTCCCTCCACAGTTCATTTTTCAATTCTCCACATGATGTTTAAAAAAAAAAAAAAATTCATCTGAAGACTATAATGGCTTTAAGTCATTCTCCTTATCAGTGAATCTCAATTCAAGGCATCAGAGCTAACACACTGAAATGCATTCCCTTGCTTAAAAATTTAAAGATTTAGAGCTGGAAATGACGGTGGGAATTAGTCTAAGTCCCTCATTTTTCAGATGAGGACCTTGACATCCTCAGAGGAGAAGATTCTTGGCCAAAGTCACCTAACTAGTAAGAGAGATTAAAATACCTCATCCCTAACCCTGTCAAATGCTAGCTCTTTCCCCCATATTTTTGCTTCACCAATAGACTGTCCTTTTCTTTTGCTGTTTAGAGGAAGCTAGGTGATACAGCAGATAGAGCTGGCCTTGGGGCAAGGAATCTTAAATTCAATTTTTTTCTCAGATCCTTACTAGCTGTACATACTAAATTCTGGGTTAGACAATTTCTAGTTGAATAAAGTTGGGTTCAAACTCTATTAATTAATAATTAAACATTTTCCTCACAATGAGTGGAGGCAAAAGTCTGCCTCAATTTTCTTAATTGTAAAATGGAGATGATAATAGTGTCTACTTCACAGAGTTGTTGTGAGGATCAAATGAGCTAACATTTATAAAGCTCACAGGGCATAGCACATGGTGAGTGCTAAATAAATGCTACTTTTTTTTTTTTTACTTCCTATCTCTGTCTTCTAAGTTTGCTATTGATTCTTTAAGCGGATAGAAGAAAAGGAATTGTGTTCTGATTCCTTGGCCAGGGCTGGAAGCTGAGGGGAAATAAAGGGCTTTGAAGTTAAGTTATCTGGCTTTCTCATTAGGAGAGATCAAAGCTGAAGGTGTATGTTTGTTTCTAATTAACACTAACCATAGGGATTTGAAAAACATGTATTTCATTAACCTTCAGGAAGGCATTCAGAAAAGAAAATGTTTGGATTTGCAACCTTTTACATAAAGAATTTATAAAGATAACTCACAATTCTGTAGCTGTTTGCAACTCCCAAAATCTGATCTGAACAACAATCTTGTGAATTAGGTTTGTTAGTATTTTTATCCTCATTTTGAAAATAAGAAACAGGATCAAGAAAGTTAAGTCATGGGCTTCTAAAATCTGAGGAAGAATGGAAACTTTTATTGACTCAGTCTTTTTCCATTATTAAAATTCAAAGGTAGGGATCATAAGATCTCAGAAGTAGAGTATACCTAAGGAGAATACAACAGCTGTCTTGATACCTTCTTAGCTACAAGCTAAAATTGCAAAATGCACAAATGCATGAAATTACAGAATCTTGGAGTGGAAGGGGCCTGAGGATTCCCCTCTTAAGCATTTACATTCCATATGCAATATCCCTATTAAAGTCATTCAGCCTTTGCTTTTATACCTCTAGAGCAATGAGCCTCAAAGTGTGCTCTTAGGGATGACTGGGAGTCCTGGAGACCCTCTCAAGGGATGCATGAGGTCAAAATTATTTGCATAATATTGTTAAGATGTTTTCATATCTAATATAATAAATAGCAATAGATGTGACCCACATAAATGATAGCTCAATAATATTTACAAAATTTTTTATTTTCAAAACATATGCACAGATAATTTTTCAACATTGACTCTTGCATAGCCTTGTCTTTCAGATTTTCCCCTTCTTCTCCCCATCCCCTCCCCTACATGGCAAGCAATCCAATATATGTTATACATATTGAAATATATGTTAAATCCAATATGTGTAAACATATTTATAAAATTCTCTTGTTGCACAAGAAAAATCAGATCAAAAAAGAAAGGAAAAGAGCAAGAAAACAAAATGCAAGTAAACAACATCAAAAAGAGTGTAAATGTTACACTGGGATCCAGATTCAGTTCCCACAGTCCTCTCTCTAAGTGTAGATGGCTATCTTCATCAGAATAGAACATCGTACAATATTGATGTTGCCATGTACAATGATCTAATTCTGCTCATTTCACTTTGTATCAGTTCATGTATGTCTCTCTAAAATTCCCCTCTGGATTGTTTCTTATAAAACAGTAATATTCCATAACATTCATATACCATAACTTATTCAGCCATTCTTCAACTAATAGGCATCCACTCAGTTTCTAGATTCTTGCCACTACAATAAGGGCCCTTTCCTTCCTTTAAGATCTCTTTGGGATAAAGGCCCAGTAGAAACACTGCTGGATTAAAGGATATGGACAGTTTGATAACTTTTTGAGCATAGTTCCAAATTGCTCTCCAGAATGGTTGGATCCATTCACTGTTCCACCAACAATGTATCAGTGTTCCAGTTTTCCCACATCCCCTCCAACATTTGTCATTATCTTTTCCTGTCATCTTAGTCAATCTCAAAGGTGTGTAGTGGTGTCTCCGAGTTGTCTTAATTTGCATTTCTCTGATCAATAGTGAACAGATAATTGTCTGTTCATATCCTTTGACCATTTATTATTTGGAGAATGGTTTCAATTCAATTCAATTCTTATAAATTTGATTAAGTTATCTATATATTTTAGAGATGAGGCTTTTATTAGAACTCTTAAATGTAAAAATGTTTTCCAAATTTATTGCTTCACTTCTAATTTTGTCTGCATTAGTTTTGTTTGTACAAAAACTTTTTAACTTAATATAATCAACATGATCTATTTGGTGTTCACTTATGAGTTCCAGTTCTTCTGTTGTACCACAGTTTGCCTGTTTCAGTTTCCCTCAGTTGCTGTATCAGTCTCCCTCAGTTGCTGTTTCAGTCTCCCTTAATTGTGCTGCCCAAAAATAGCAATCCCCACTTCCTGACCTTCAGAAATAATTGGACTCACATTCCAAAGGAGTTATGAAACCTCCAGGTGGCCAGCCTCAACATACCCCTTATCTGTATGACCCAGACTAAGGCATCCCTCACTCCCTACCTGTCAGAACTGAATTTATGGTTTCCTTGGACACCAGATGTGCTCAGCTGTTCCCATGAGTTCTTTGTCTCCCTGAGCTATGAAACCCTATATAATGTTTAAAGTCCCTTGATGGAGCTACTGAATACTTTGTATTCAGTCAGCTTAAAGTCTCTGGCCTGAACTGCTTTGAGACATGAGTCCCATCAGTCCTGATTCAAAGCTATGGATTCTGAAATCTCAATTAACATGAATAAAACATTACCTAATTTCCACTGTGTGATACTGCCTCAGTTTCTCCCTGAGCATTACACTTCTTTGGACATAAATCCCTTCCTTCTCCATAGTTCTATAGCTCAATAATTTAATGAGTGTGAAGGAGCCCTGTAACAAAATTTTGAGAATCACTGCTTTAGAAGAAGGAAATTCAAAAATTTCCAAAGAATGTTAGATTCAAATTTCTGAAAAATTCCAACTATAAATTTAGTGGGAATTAGATCTTTGTTGCTCCTAGATTCCAGAACAATCCTCCATTTCCTCCTCCCACACAAGTGTCCTGTGATCTCTACCTCCAAAGTATATAAGAAGTTTCCCAAGGTTTCAAAGTTCCTCTACCCAGACTATAATGGACTTTAAATCCCAGAAAAGAAGCCCAAGATCTCAAACAATCCTATGCTATCCTATTCCATTTTATTATCTGTGCATTGTTTTTACTTCACAGAAACTAAGGGAGTATACAAACCACAGCATAGTGTTGTTTAGGTGTGTCCAACTCTTCATGATTCTGTTAACCAAATAATACGTTTTTCTTGGCTATGATATTGGAGTGCTTTGTTATTTCCTTCTCTAGAGGATTAAGGCAAATAGATTAAGTGATTTGCCCAGGGTCACATTGCTAGTAAAGATATAAAATCATATTTTTTTTTATTAAAACTTTTTATTTGCAAAACTATGTATGGGTAATTCTTCAACATTGACCCTTACAAAGCTTTTTGTTACAAATTTTTCCCCCCTAATCCCCACCCCTTCCTTAGATGGCAGGAAATCCACTACATGTTAATTTTGTTAAAATACTTGATAAATCGAATATATGTATACATATTACCACACTTATCATTGTTGTGCAAGAAAAATCATATCTATAAAAAAAATCAGAGAAAGGAAACACAATGCAAGCAAATATCAATAGAGAGCATGGAAATGTTATGTTGTGGTCCACATTTCATATCCCTCTCTCTGGGTGTATATGACTTTCTTCACTGAACAAATGGAACTGGTTTGAAACAATGAAATCATATTTCATCAAAAGTCTTCCTCTCAGAATAAGCAACCACAAGTAATAAAAGGAATGATGAGATTAAAAAGAGAAAAAACTAAACTTGAATTTATTTTTTTTTCCCTTAGGTGGTAAACACAGGCAAGTCATTCAATTTCCCTGCATTTCATCTTAAAAATACTTGTTGTACCTAAACAAGCCACCTTCTACATTAAGTCTTTTTCTAATCCTGTCTTTCCAGCCACTATTGTGCTCCCTACCAGAATCACTGTTTTTGTTCCATATTTATTCTGTTCACATACACTTATTTCTATCTCTTTCTGTGTGTGGGTGGGTGGGTGTGGGTGGGTAGGTGGGTGTGGGTATGCATGTGTACATTTGTTTGTCTCTCATTTGTTATCCAACAGAATGCAAGATTTTTAAACTAGTCACATGTTATCTGCAAGGACTGTTTCACTTATGTATTTGTATCTCCTTCACTCAGCAAATAATAGGTGTTTAATAAAAGCATTTAATTGAGTAAAGGAAAACAAATTGGGAAACTTTCAATTGACATATAAATTATTATTATATTTTACAAATAGCAATTGTTAATAAATATGTATTGAGAAATTATTTTTCCCAATTACATTAGTGAAGAAATTTATCATATATCTTAATCCTCAAATTATGTTTCCCTCTGTAAGTGAAGAAAGTTACCAGTGACCTACATGAAAAACATCAGAAGCATCAAATTTTATAGCTCATAAATAATTGGTCAAACTCCTCTCCTCCTTTTTTTTTTCTGTATTTAATTTCAACCTGTAATTTCAAAGATATAAGGAACTCCCAGTTTAGGAACTCCCAAACTGTTACCAGTTCTTAGAAGTTAAGTCATTGCCTGAAAATCACATAGTTAATAAGGGTCAAGGATCTGACTTATAGATGCTTGGGTCCAAACCCACTCTAGAATATGCTGTTGTCATGCCACTTCTCTTTCCCAATTTACAGATGGGAAAACTGAGATCCAGGATTATAAAAGGTCCTGCAAGTTAGTTTATGTCAGAGCTGAGAGTCTAACTTTTAGTGTTTATAAACTGAGTATTTGGCCTCTATATGTAGGGCACAATTCATCCCATTGTTCTGTAGCTTTAAAAATAAAATTCTAGGTTTTGTACTATTTGTGCCTCTTGGTGACTAAATATAACATATTGCAAAAACTAGCCATCAATGTAGTAAACTCTGAATGAGGTTGCTTCCTTTTTGCAATTTCCCTATCACAATGAAACTTTCAAATACTTAGAATCCATTCTTGGACAGCCCAAGCAAGCCCTTTCTCTTCTCTCAAGAGCCTTGTGAAATCCCAACTTATCCATGAAGTTTTCCATTCAGTGAAGAGTTTTCTGCCTAATGCTCCTTTACTATCTCATTCTTTCCATTCTCTAACATTCAGTACCTTAACAAGACTTTATTCAAAGTCCACAAACACTCGATTATTTCCATAAACTCGTCCCTTTCTTTTATTGTTTACAAAAAATACTTTCAAATCCATTCTGATTGGATCCTTGACATAATCCTTTGATGTATGATGTGTAGATATTATTATTATCATTTTAAGGAGGAGGGAATTAGTTCTCAGGAAGATTCACTTTCTCAAGTAACAGATCTAGCAAGTAACAAGATACAGCACTGATCTCCCTTTTTTGAACAGTTTTCTTTCTACTATACCTCCTTGCTGTGAGTCATTATGTGTATCTGTCTTTTGGACTGATGTCTAACAGACATCACATAATTTATAAAAGATGGTTGGTAAAGATAAATTGGTTATACCTCAGAATAGGGTGGAGCTGATATTGGGCTCTCAAAATGTTCAGTTAATAAAACATAAATCCTTGAAAGGTTCTCCCAAGACAAGATGGAAGAGTTTCAATTAACTGTCCAGCTATGGACCATATGTCTGTTGTCCAATGACCAGCGTAGGTAAGATTGGAAAACATTATCATCAAAAAGTCAAATGCTAGAGGATAAATCATACTGGTTATGTCCATCTATTTAAGGGTAGCTTTGTATAGTAGGGGAAAAAATGAGAGATATGGAGTCAGAGAAACCGGGTTCAAATCCAAGACATATAATATGACCTTGATCATATTACTTTAGATCACTGGGAAAATGAGTGATTAGATAATTTTTAAAATGTCTTCCAGCTCCAAATCATTTTAAATGAAATTATGTAAATGAGATGATTTATAACTTCTGGTCATAACATTTTATTTTTTAATTGCACTGTTTATTTTTAATACATATTGCTTTATGAATCATGTTGGGAGAGAAAAATCAAAACAAAAGAGTAAACCAGCCTCCTTAGATTTTTTTTTTCTGGATGCAGATGGCACTTTCTGTCCAAAATCTATTTGGATTGCTTTCTATCACTGAACCACTGAGAAAAACCAAGCCTTTTGTAGTTGATCATTGCACATTCTTGTTGTTATTATATACAATATCCCTGGTTCTTCTTGTTTCCCTCATGTTTCCCTCAGCATCAGTTCATGTAAATCTTTCCAGGCTTTTGCTATAATCACCTTGTTCATCATTTTTTTTTAATAGAACAACAATATTCCATTACTTTCATATATAAAAGCTTGTTCAGCCATTCCTCAATTGAAGGGCATCCACTACTATTCCAATTCTTTGCTATCACAAAAAGAGCTGCTGCAAACATTTTTGCACATGTGGGTCATTTTCCCTCCTTTCTGATTTCCTTGTGATACAGACCCAGTAATTGCACTGCTGAGTCAAAGGTATGCACAGTTTTATAGTCCTTTGAGCATAGTTACAGATTGCTCTGCAGAATGGTTGGATCATTTCACAACTCCACCAACAATGCATTAATATGCCAGTTTTCCCACATCCCCTCCAACAATTATCATTATCTTTTCCTGTCAGTCAATCTGAGAGGTATGAGGTGGTACCTCAGAGTATAACAATTTAAAATCTTGAAATTATTCCTAAGAACATTTTATTCTATTGGAATTATTTTGTTCCATATTACTCAGGTATCTCTCTGCCATTGTAGACTTTTTCTTCTAAGAAAAAAAAAGAAACACTGGAGGAAAATTACAGAATCCCATCAAAAGAAAGAAAACTTAAAAGATCATAGAATTACAGGAACATAAGATGTTGGAACTGTAACTGACCTTTGAACTGAGAATGTGAGAGTTAAGAGTATCATGGTTAGTCTTCCTGACTCTCCATACTCTATTTGGCTAGCAAAGTGATTTTTGTAAAGCACCTGCTTGCCCATACCGTAGCCTTTTCCCTCCATCCAATAAATCCCAGGAGGTACCTATCACTTCTAGGATCAAAGATAAAATTTCCTGTATGCAGCCCTTTATAACCTAGCTACTTCTCTCCTTTCCAGCCTTCTTACACCTTACCTATAGTCACATACTTTGCAATCCAGTGACTCATCCTAAGTGTTCCTTGGTGTTCCATCGCCCCACTCCATGCATTTTCACTGTCTGAGTTTCTCATACTTATAATACTCTTCCTTCCTCTCTAAATTCTGGATTCCTTCAATTCTCAATTAAAATCCTAATTTGGACAAAAACCTTTTCCCAGACCTCTCTCAATGTTGTCTTCCTTCTGAGGTTATCTCTTTATCTTATCTGTACATTGTCCTTTGTACATTGTCTCTTACTCTTTAAAATATAAGATGTCTTTTGCCTTTGTATCTCCAACAGCTAACCTAAGTAACTGGCACATAGTAAGCATTTAATAAATACTTGCCAACTTAGAAGGAACTTTTGAACATACAACATTAAAGTCAAAAGGTACCTTAAACTATAAAATATCAGTCAAAATTGGAAGATACCAAGATACAATAAGCCTCCTGCCATCATGCAGGACAGTGTCTAATCAGTTCCAAGCAGATGAGAAGCTATTGTTTTTAAAGGATTATGAAGGTAGAGATTCCACAAACTGGTTTGCAAGTTTTAAAAAAAAAACAACCATTGTTGCTTTATATCTAACCTAAATCTTCCCTAATGTAGTTAAGTGTAAGAAACAAATTAAGAATAATGCCAGCAATTCCCAGGAAACAGTTTATTGCTCTCGTTCTAAAGCAAGAAACAGATACATTATTCCTGAAATAAAAGCAAATAGCTGACCATCACAGATTATATCTGTCACAGCTAAAGGCAAAATGAAGACTAATAGCTGCAACCAAGAAGAACAATTAGCAAAGCCCATAATTTGGGCCCCATTTTCATTTTTATTGTCAAATCTAATCAGTGGTTTGTTTTAACAAATGTCTTCTACCTTCATTAAAGTAACAAGTGCCTATTAGTAGATGATAATGTGTTTGGATGCTCACAACTATGTTTGAATTTTGCTGCATGAAATGAATTTGCATGTAGGTCTTACTTAAGCTGACATGATTATCATTTGCATACAAGTATTTTGCTGTTTGTCCTTCAATTTCCAAAAAGACCAATGATATCACAGGGTGATGACTTGTATATGAATTGGCAAATAAGCCAGAATTGCACAAAGTCATCATTCTCATTCTCTCTTCTAGAGTTATCAAAGTCCAATGGCAAAATCCAAAAGTCATGATGAATGGCAATGGTCTAGATACAGTGGATGACTTTTGCATCTATAAACATATATACAGAGTATATGAAAAACACCAACCCCTAAATTTGCTGATTTTTTTTCCCTTTCTGGTTATTATCTGATTTCCTGTCTTTAGCCCCAATTTACTTGATATTTTGATAGATCTCTGATTTTATTCATATTAGCACCCACTCCATCATATGGATTTCCACTCCCTCATTCCTTCTCATCCTAAGTATCCCATCTCATTCTTGTACTCCATAGAAGATCCATCCAAATCTGGTAGAAGTCATCCTCTTCTTAGACTAACATGTAGATAACAATTGAGTGCTCAGTCTATTCATTCTATCTCCTCACTACAACAAGCCACTTCCTTTGTCCATTCTCATAATTCCTTGATGTTTTTAACAGCTAGCCTTTATATATTAGTCTTTTTTTTGCAAAATGCTTTAAATAAGCCTATCATTTGCTTTTTATCCCACTTCTTCCTGGTAAGTCAGCAGTGGTGACTTGTGGCAGCCTCCTTGTATCCTCCATGTATCCTTTTACCCTCCTGCAGACTGATCAATCACCTGCTTTTTGTATTCTCCTGAAATTGCATCATTCCATCATTTGAATCCAAACAGTAATATATATATATATATATATATATATATGTATATATATATATAAAACATAGGTTAATATATGTGATATATATTTTATTTTATATCATATAATATATAAATATACATGTTACATGTATATTTATATGTCTTTGTATTATATATGCATATATGATAAGATAATATATAATACTTGGTAGGGTTTTTGTGAGGATCAAATCAGATAATATTTGTAAAAAGCTCTATGCCCAGAGCTTGGCACTTAGTTGTTTTTTTGTGTACTTCATTCTTGAAGAGGATAAAAATGATATAATCATATTGGGGTCAAGGTACAGTATGCCTAACTGTGGCTGATAAGACCAATATGAGGCTCTACCATAGATCAGGAACAAACATTTGGTGTGGAAATGGTTCAAAATGTGTGCATCTTGGGTATATTTCAAAATACCATAATTCTGTTTTGCTCCTAAAGCACAGAACCTTCTTTGATGCAGTTATGTTATGCTGGGTGGTCCTTTGCCAGTGTCTCTCATGTCATGCAATCAGTGCCATAGTTCTTCTGGGAGACCTTGGGAGTGTCCTTGTATTACTACTTTTGAAGACCATGTGACCACTTATCTTGTGTCAGTCTGGCACTTAGTAGGCAATATATGTGTTTTTTCCTTCTCTATATCACATCACTGGAACAATATATCAGCATCAAAATCATATTTTTTTGTCTTCTTTACAATATATACCTCTAATTATTAAACAGAGAAATTTCCATAATGTGAAATTATTATTTAAATTTAATCAGTAGTATGACAAACTATAGATTTACTTCATTCAGTGTTTTGTATATAGGAAACATATAATTTTTTTTCATTTGAGTTGAATTAATTCTATTACATAGCAGTTAACCTCTAACAGGTCAATGTTCTGATTTGTAGATTTAAAGCTAGACAAAAACTTTAAAAAGTAAGTTCCAGTCTAAGCCCCCAACTCTATAAAGTAAGAAAGGTTAAGAGAGATTAAGGAATTTTTCTAATGTCACACAGAGAGCAAGTCAAAAAGTCAAGGTACAAAGGTGAAATCCAGCATTCTTTTCAATATCTTCTTATCGATAATCAATGATTATTTTTTCATTAATTCAACAATTCTACTATGTGAGAGGATCTATGGCAGTTCAGATGGGGGAGAATTTATAAAGAAAAATTTATTTACAGATAAAAAAATGAATCACAGAAAAATAAAATTACATAGTTTCTTAGTGACAAAGAAAACATTAGAATTCAAGTCTCAATTTCCAGTATAGTGCTCTTTCCATAGCACTATATTGTCTCAGCATTAATTATTTAACTCCATATCTTGACACAATAACAGTTTGATTAATTATTCTACTACCTATTAACTATGTGATTTTGGATAATTCATTTAACATTTTTTGAATCTTAGTTTCCTTATGTAGATAGGTGGCATAGTAGATAGAATACTGGGCCTGGAGCCAGAAAGACTCATTTTCCTAAGTTCATAAAAACAAATAAAGAGCTCTTTACTCTAAGTCATATTGAAGGAGTATTGTAGACCTCTTTCCCAGATGGGAAATGAGATGGCTCTTTATGCAGTCATCATTCTAAGAAATTTTCTCCTATGCTCTCTCTTCTAAGGCATTCATACATTTTAATTTACCTCCATGCAGTTGACAAAAGAAAACCATTCTCTCTCATGGGCAAAGCCTATCTAGAATATGAAATTTACTTCTAGGCATCCATCACCTTTCTAGGAAGAACATTAACAAGAATTTCTGAAAGGAATGAAAAAGATGGTTAAGGAATGGGATATGGTCTTTGGAGAAGCCAGTAAAGGAAGTATAATCTAAGAAAAATTTTGAGATTAGGGGTAGGTAGCAGTAATATGATGGAATGAAGAAGATTGTTATTTCTCTATTATTAGTTTAGAAAATTCTGACTCACATGTTCTCCAAATTCTAAAGTTTAGTTTTATGACAATTATTTATTATTATCCCTCCAAAAGTGCTAGATGTTTTGGGAAAAGCAGAAACAATACTTAAAATGGGGATTTAAAAAAATAATCTGAAATATATTTCATTATAAATAAAGATGAGACAAGTAAGAAAATTAATAGACAGTTAAATTCTGCTTTATGCAAAATGATGATATATGAAAATCTTCATTTAGAAAGAATTATGGCTATAGGATCATAATTACAGTCAGATTTCAATCTTAGAACTCTTAGTTGCCTGATATAATGAAAATAGCCCTGAGATTCCTAACTCTAACTCTTAAAAGACATATGACACTGGGCAAATTATATTACTTCTCAAAATTTCTTCATAATGATATGTCAAATACTTTGTAAACTTTAAATGCTGGATTTGAAATGAGGAACATCTAGGTTTAATTCTGGCCTTCCTGAGGTACCACTACACACCTGCCAGATTGGCTAAAATGACAGGAAAAGATAATGATGAATGTTGGAGGGGATGTGGGAAAGCTGGGACACTGATACATTGTTGGTGGAACTGTGAATGGATCCAACCATTCTGGAGAGCAATTTGGAGCTATGCTCAAAAAGTTATCAAACTGTGCATACCCTTGGGCTATTGGGCTTATATCCCAAAGAAATCTTAAAGGAAGGAAAGGGACCCACATGTACAAGAATGTTTGTGGCAGCCCTTTTTGTAGTGGCTAGAAACTGGAAACTGAATGGATGCCCATCAATTGGAGAATGGCTGAACAAATTATGGTATATGAATGTTATGGAATATTATTGCTCTGTAAGAAACAACCAGCAGGACGATTTCAGAGAGGCCTGGAGAGACTTGCATGAACTGATGTTGAGTGAAATGAGCAGAACCAGGAGATCATTATATATGGCAACAACAATACTATATGATGATCAATTCTGATGGACATGGCTCTCTTCAACAATGAAAAGTTTCAAACCAATTCCAACTGTTCACTGAAGAAAGCCATATACACCCAGAGAGAGGGATGTGAAATGTGGACCACAACATAACATTTTCATGCTCTCGATAGATGTTTGCTTGCATTGTGTTTCCTTTATTTGATTTTTCTTTTTTGTAGATACGATTTTTCTTGTACATCAATGATAAGTGTGGAAACATGTATATATATATATATATTCAATTTGTCAAGTATTTTAACATAATTAACATGTAGTGGATGTCCTGCCATCTAGGGGAGGGGTAGGGAGTAGGGGGGAAAAAATTCTGGCCTTGCAACTTTTATTTGCTATGTGGCTATGCATAAATGACTTCTTTCTCTCTGAACCTTAGTTTTCCTATCTGCAAAATGGAGATAAACTTGCAGCATTTATCTCATAGAGTTCTTATGGGAGGGAGGAAATCAAATCAAATCAGATATATGAAGCATCTTATAGTCTGTGAATTGCTGTGTGAATTGTATTGTGGTGGAGATATTATTTTCATCTATTGTTGCAGAGATTTATCACATGTCTTAGAAGATGGGAGCATTAGAGTCCATTGGGTTCAGGGCCTATCTTTGGCACATTCTACCTTAAGACTACAATGTGGCATGGTAGAAAGTATTTCAGATTTATAATTACTATATCTGGATTCAAATGTTGACCCTGCCACTTACTGTCTCTATGATCTTGGACCTCAGTTTTCTATCTGAGTTGTATTTGATAAATGCTAAAGTCACTTCTAGCTTTAAATCAGTGATCCTATAATTTTACCAATGGGTCAACTATCTTCTTGATAGTCTGAGTTTCCACATCAGGCATTCCTTACACTGGTGAAATCATAGACCTGGACAAAAACAAAATTGTTACTATACAGGATGTCTCAAAAGTCTTAGTGTAGTTTAAAAGCTAATAACTACACTGATTTTTGCAACACCTGCATGTTGTTGTTCAATCACTTTTAGTTGTGTTTGCCATTCCATGACCCCATTTGGAATCTTCTTGACAAAAGTATTGGAATGGTTTGCCATTTCCTTCTTCAGTTCATTTTACAAATGAGGACACTGAGCTAAACAGGATTTAGTGACTTGCCCAGGGTCATACAACTAGTAAGCATTTGAGATCAAATTTGAACTCAAGAAAATGAGTCTTTCTAGCTCCAGCCTGGCACTCTATTCACTGTGCCACTTAGCTGCCCAGCAGTTTATATAACTGTGAGTTATTTTATGCATAAGGAAACTGAGATTCAGAGAATGTTAAATGATTTATCCAAGGTCACATAGTTAATAGGTAGCAGAATGATTAATCAAACTTAGGTCTTCTAGATTCCTATTCTGATGCTCTTTTTACTAAACCATGCAGCCTCTTAATTCCCTGATACTGATTAGAATTTGATAAGCACAGAAACTTCTAGTTGGAAGGGACTAAGGTGGTGATTTGCATTTCAAAAGAAGACTTCACTTTTTTAGCTTAACATCCTTTTTAAAAGCTAGGCTCCTAAAGTAATTTAAAAATGCAATTTGCTTCAAAATTTTTTTTTTTTTTTTGCACCATAACCTGTCACATACACCCACTAAGTCAGGAATTACCAAGACAGATAATCTTTTGATAACTTCATATCTTAGTCTTAAGGAGTTGCCTGAGTCAAATGGAGGCAAAAGGACTTTTGGTCCAAGCAAGATTTGAACCCAGATGATACTGATTTTCTGACTCAAACACCATTCTTCCTCCATTAAGCTGCTTCTACAAGAGATTGAAAAGAAATTAAATCAAATTTCTGTTTGGAGAGAATTTTTGTTGTTTTCATTCTGTTCTAGATCAAACAGTGAAGAAAGCAACACATTGCTTCTGTTGAACTTCAGATAGGTCTTTGTTTAAATCAAACAACCAATTAAAAAGCATTTATTAAGTACTTACCTAATGTCAGGCATTACATTAAACCTAGGGATAGAAAGAAAAGTTAAAAATAACCCCTGCTCACAAAGCACTCATGGTCTAATGGGAAACAATAAGTAAATCACTAGGTATGTACAAGACATATATGGAGAAAGTGGGAGGCAATCTCAGAGAGGCACTAACAGCTGTGGAGACAATGACAGAGCTCCTTCAGAAGGCAAGATTTGAGCTAAAACTTGAAAGGCACCAGGGAAGCTAAAAGGCAGAGAAGAGAGAGCTTTCTTGGTATGTAAGCAGTTGGTTCAAAGGAACAGAGATGGGAGATGAGTGTCCCATACAAGGACAACAGGTAGGAAAATTTGACTTGGTCACAAAGTGTGGAAGATGGGAAAGAACTAGGTTATAAAGAGGCTTAAATTCAAATTGAAGACTTTACATTTAATCTTTGAGATAATAGGGAGTGACTGGAATTTATTGAGCTAGGGAAAGGGTTGCAATGGCATTTTCTAAAGCTTTAGATAAATCATTTTGGCCACTGAGGGGAGGATAGATCAGAGTGGGGGAAACGCTTGAAACAAGTGACCAATTAGATGACCACTGCGGTAATCTCTCCATAAGAGGTGATGAGTACCTGACCTGAGAGAGCCAAGAAGATAGTGAATGGGAATATTGTTCTTATGCTAAAAGGGACAAGATTTGGTAAGAGGGTAGATATGGGCTGAGAATGAGATTGAGAAGAAGCCTGGGTAAGGAAGGAAATGGCAGTATCCTTTAAAGTATAAGGAAGTTCAGAAGAGAGTTTGAGAGGAAAAATTAAGTTCTGTTTTGGACAAGATGATGATTATATTTGAGATTTGGTATGCCTTTGGGACAGCCAGTTAGAGAAGTCCAAAAGATATTCATTAGCTGCTGGGAAACTAGAGCTCAGGAGAGATATAGGGGTAGGATATATTTCTCTGGATATCATCTACATAGAAATGACCCCTTTCTCTTGTGGCCAGTGTTAGCCCATTTGATATTTTTTTAGTTCATGTGTGAAGCCAATACAGTCATAATTTCGGGCTGAAAGAGAGCTCAGAGACATTTAGGCCAATCTTTAGACAAATCATCATTTCCCATATGTCATGAGTGACCCATAGTCATACAAACTATGTGTGAGCATCTCCATGGGGAGATGGGGAGAGCCTAATTCTCTTTATATCATCCCCATGCAGCCCATTCCACTTCTGGAATGGAATTAAATATTCCTTATGTTACTTCAACCCTATGTCAACAGATGTGGAAACTGAAACCCAACACAGTTAAATTATCTGCCAGAATTTCACAGGTTCAGGCCCTCAGATTCCAAACCCACTTTGCTTTGGTCATTGCTGCCTTCTCAATGTTAACAGATTTTTTTCCCCTTGCATTGGCTTTAAATTTGTCTTTTTGGTAATTTTCTTATTCCATTGTTAGGTCTCTGTTCTAGATTTGAATACCATAAAGTTGCAGGTTCCAGATTCTTTCTGGAATCCTCTTCCCCAACCTTTAAATCTACTTTCAGAACCTCTTTGACAGACATTACCCTCTTCTCCCCTGTCCATCTAAACAATCCTCCGCTATACATTGATTATGAATAAGGGCAAAATCTAGGTTTTGTTCCTGATTCTTTGGATGAAAAAGACTCATATGTCTTTTTACTCATAAGAATTCAAATTTAACCTTTGGGTTGTCTGTCCTAACTAATGCCACCTTGAACATACTATACTATTTCTGGACGTTGGCCTGTAAGAATTTTCTTAATTCCTCTCCCTATCTTTTCTGTCCTTGTGCATTTAAAGTAATACTTTTCATCTTTGGACTAAACAGTGGACTAAACAGAACCATGAAAACAATTGAGCCAAAGGAAAAAATGTCAATGGAAAGAAGGACAGCAAAATAATGGACAAAATTATCTTACAAAATTATAATGATCTTGCTTGCCTTCCTCCTTACCCCACCATGAATAGATGTGGGAAAGTGACTTCCTTCCTTCCTTCTTCTTCTTCTTCTTCTTCTTCTTCTTCTTCTTCTTCTTCTTCTTCTTTTTTTTTTTTTTTGAAGCAATGGAAGTTAGGTTACTTGGCTAAGGTGTCATAGCCAGTAAGTGTCTGAGTCTAGATTTGAACTTGTCTTCCTGAGTCCAGCTGCAAACTATATACTGTACCACTTAGCTGCCCCAGCTCCCTTCCTTCTTGGCAGGAGTGGAGGATCATGATTCTAGATCACTTCAGATAATACCAGTTTTTACAAGATGGACAAGTTATTAGTTGAAATTAATTTTAAACTTTTCCTTTGTCCTCTAAAAAATTCTTTGTTATAACATGTTGCTTTAGGAAAAGGGAAGAAGAGTTATATTGGGAATTGTAGATGATCTAAAAGCAAAAAAAATAAAGTGAGTAAAAAAATCATTTTAAAAATCTACATCGATTCTTCTACTGGATGGTAAGGCCAAGGATAGCAGGGGACTGATTTTAATTTATTATCCTCAAGCACAGTAATTTTTACATAAGATGAGCTTAACATTTGTTAAATTCAATTCTGGATGCTTGCTGGGTTGCTACAGACTTTAGGATCATGGGACCAGAGATTTAGAGCTAGAAAGGATTTCACAGGGCATCTTGCCTCACCCCTTCATTTTATAGATGAGACAAGTGAGTTTCAGGGAGGTTCAGTGACCTGGCCATGGTCACACAGCTAGCAAAAGCTAATTCAATACCCTTTGGCTCCCAGACTAGCATGTAGAGTCCCTTAGCTCTGAAGTCAAATAATTATTCTGATTTCTTGCACCTTCCCTAAGTCTAAAGCCAGGACTCTACTATTCATATAGCATCCCCCCTTCAACTCCTTTCTTCATCTCTAAAAATGCAGGCTGGTATTTCTTATACCCAATTGAGTTTGTAAAGTTTTTGCCATACTCTGGATATAGGTAACAATGAATAGTTTTTGTTGGTTTTTCCATCCTTCCCTCTGATATGATGGCTCTGAATCATCTGTGCCCAAGGATTTTCCTTCAAGAAGGGGTTTCTAGATCCCTGGTTTCACAATTTTAAAAATAATGGATACTTTGTCGGCTATCATACATAGTAAAGAACTAGCTATTAGGGGGGACAGGAAAGATATAATAACAACTTCCATTCTTAAAAACCTTCATTGTTTACAAAAGACCCAGAGGAAATGATAGACAAGTGAGCAGAGGAAGGCAAATGGAAAATGGTTCAGTTACTACTAAATTGGGTACAGTTGTGGTGCAAAGGGAGATAGTCCAAGGGAGAGAAATGAGGCAGGGACAGTAGGACAGATGACCCAAATAATTGACAATCCAAATGAACAATTGATTAGTTCAAAAATGTTCCCTACCCAACATGGCAGACTAAAAAAGAGTCTTGCCTCTTCCCATCAGTTGTAAGTAGCACATAGTGAAGGGATCCCCATAATGATGGACTAATGGATTTCCCACCTGCCATCCTCACCAACTTGGACAAATGATTGAATTACTTTAAGCCTTAGTTTCCAGAATTGTATTACTATAGGGGTAAGGAGGATATAATCTCAGTGATTTTTGAAGTTCTTTGTAACTCTAATATTTTACAGTTTTCTTGATTTTATCTGTTCTCTTTGGAGTCAGCTGCAATGGCAGACTCCTAGTCAAGGAGGAAATGATCATCATACTTGGTATTTGTTGTAAAGCACTAAGGCTCCCCCTGGAGCTCTCTTCCTGGAGTTTGGTATTTCATTTACACCATGTTTCAAGAAACAGTTCAGAAAAATAGGTGCTATCCAGCAGCCCCATTCCTTGTGAAGTTCCTGGGCAAGCCCCCTAGCTTGTCAGAAAGTATGAGTGATAATTAAAAAATAGGATGAAGAAGAAAGGATATGGGCAACAGTATGAAATTTAATCTGAGGTTGGGAAAAGGTATATTAACAGCTAGAGAAAGGACAGAATCATCTCAGAAGCAATAGTAAAGCTCTTCAATGCATTAATAAGTAATCCTCTTTAAAAGCTCTATTCTCATACACAATTGACCATACTCTTAACTTTTAGGGTACTATAAACTAACTTAGACAAACAGCATCCAGAGCTTATAATGTCAACAAGACAAGATACTGTGTCATATTATAGATTTAGAGTTGGAAATGATCTTAATGGTCACTTTTCCTAACCCTTTCCCTTGACTTTACAAAGAAACTGAATTCTGGAGAGATAAAGAGACTTGTATAAGTTCAAATGGTAATTTTCAGAGGCAGAATTTTGACTTGGGCTTTGTAATCCAAGATTTAGCACTCACTCCTATGTATTGTACTGTCTACCCAAGCTAGGAGATCTCTGAGTGAATCTCAACTACTGGTTCTATGTCCTTGGGCAAGTAACATCAACCCTTTGAGCTCTATCTTTAAAATCAGATTTTAATAACACATGCACTACCTATATGACAGAATTCTAACACTGCTTTGCTTTGTTATCCAAAACTCATATTAATGTAATAACAAGTTTAGACAGGGTTGAGTATAAATAAATGGTATTTGGGATGAGGAAAAGGTGGTTTGAGAAGCAAGAGAAAGAAACAACTCAATTAAATTATTTTTTAAATAATTATTTTAATTGAATAGTAGATTTGGAAGGAGCCTTAGAACCTTATAATATCGGAATGAAAAGAATGTTATAACTTAGAATGTGAGAATTAGATGAAACCTTAGAAAATTCATTTTAATTTAATTCAATAGGCATTCAGTTACTGCTATGTTCCAGGCACTGTGTTAAGTTCAGGGTATACAAAGGCAAAAATAAAAGTATTCTAGATTTCAAGAAACCTTCATTCTTTTAAGGGAGCGAGCCAGCAAGTATGCAGATAAGTAGGTATAAAATATATGCAAAGTGGACATAAAATGAATTTGAGGTCAAGGAGAGCACTGGAGGCTTAGGTAATCAAGATATACTAAAGGTAAAATTTATCTCAAAAGAGAGAATGTTGCAGCTTGTGTGGAGCCTTACAACCAAGAATATTAAAATCAAAAGGGACATCACAATATCAATTATTAAAGCTGCAAGGAATATTACAGACCATCAAATTCAAATCCTCTGTCAACTAGCATTGATTACATGTAAGCACTAAGCATATAAAGAAAGGCAAAAACAAAAAACAACTACTACAATAACAACAACAAACAAACAAAAACCCCTCTGCCCTGAAGACAGCTCTAGGTATATTGTGGGGAGACAATAAGCACATAATTATGCATAAACAAGACATATACATGATAAATGGGAGATAATCAGAGTAAAGGAACTTAAAATGCCCCCCCCCCACTTGCTTCTTGTAAAAAATAGATTTTAACTAGTTTTAAAAGGAGACAGAGAATTTGGATATGAAGATAAGGGTAAAGAGAATTCCAAGGATGGGAAACAGACAAAGAAAATGATCCATGTAGAAATTTGAACATTGTAGAACACATGAAGATTTACAAAAATCTCAATAATCTCAACCCTTGGAGGCAGGCAGTATTTTGCCCCTTTGAAGACTAGAGAAGGGTTTAAGGTCCCAACCTTAATATGTAGTAAATCTAGAACTCAATCATAAGTACCTTGACTTTATGTCTTATGTCCTTTCTGCTACCTCTGCATGCCTCTGACAGATCAATGGAAAAATCCTCATACTTATCAAGAGTGAAATCACTCTTTAAGTCTCAGTTTGCTCATTAAAAACATAGAGGACATCATACTGAAGTCAAGTCAATAAGCATTTATCAAACACCTACTATGTACCAGCTACTATGCTAAGCCCTGGCAATGGTGGTTATTGTCCTTCCGGAAGAGGACCAAAATGACATCCTATTGGAGTACAAAGTACAAATTGTGTACAATTCCATGTTTGAAAGGCTGCTACAGGTGAGCCCTGAGGATATAAAGGCAAAACAAAGGCCATATCCTGAAGGAGCTCACTGTTTTTTGGGGAAGACAACCTGAAAACAGCATTGTACAAACAAAATTTAGACAACAGATTGGAGTTAATCTCCAAAAGAAAGCAATAGCATTAAGAAATATTGGGAAAATCTTTCTTACAGAAAGTGAGATTTTAGCTGTGACCTGAAAGAAGTCAGGGAAGTCAGGAATGAAGGTAAGGAAGAAGAAAATTGCAGGCATAGAAGACAAGCTTGAAAATGCACAATTTGTAGATAGATCATATGGTGCAATGAATTGGGGAGAAGGGCAGTATCATTGGATCATAGCGTACTTAGAGCAGAGTAAGACATGAAAAAAACTCAAGATAGAAAAAGGCAAGAACTTAGAGGACTTTCAAAGCCTACTAATGGATTTTAAATTTGATCTTGGATATAATAGGGAACCACTGGAATTTAACAAATAAGGAGGATGATGTGGTCAAACTTCTACTTTAGAAAAGAGATTGGACTAGAGCAGGGAAATCACTTAGAAGGTTATTGTAACAGCTCAGATATGAAATTATATGGGTTAGCACAAGGGTGATAGCAACATAAGAGGAGAAAAAGGGATTTATACAACAGATGCATGAAGGTAGAATCAAGAGGATATGGAAATTGATTGGATATGGGGAAGAGAGTAAGTAGATGAAGATTATCCTAAATTGAGAGGCTAGCTGATTGAGAGGAGGATAGTAGCATTTTTGGTATTAGGAGAATTAAGAAGAGGGAATTTTGGGGGAGAGGAGGGAATTTGGGGGGGAGAGGAGGAAGTAGATGAGTTCAATTTTAGACATGTTGAATTTAAGATAACCATTTAAGATGATATTCAACATGCATTTGCAGATTTAAGATTGGAAGTCAGGAGAGAAATTAGAGCTAGATAACTAAATTTGAGAATCATTTGCATGGTGATGATAACTTAACTCATGGGTGCTGATGAGGTTATCCAATGAAAGCCCAGTACAAAGTCTTGAAGAACAACTCTTTTGAGCAGATCTGACCTGAATAAAGTTCCAACAAAGGACTTTAAGGAATGGCCTGACAAATAGGAGAAAATAAAGAGACTACAGAGAAGAGAATTTTCAGAAAAAAAAGAGGATGATTGACAGTATCAAAGGCTACAGAAAGCTCAAGAAGGATGAGGATCCAGAAAAGGCCATAAGATTTGGTAATTGAGAGATCATTAGTAACTTTGGAAAGACCAGTTTCAACTGAATGATGAGGTTGAGAGTCAGAGTGTAGAAAGTTAAGAAGAGAAAGAAATGAGATGAAATGGAGACATCTATTAAAGACAATCTTTTCAAGGAAATTTACCACAAAAGGGAAAACAGAATAGATGGAATAGAAATTTGGGGGGGATAGAAGAGATATGGACAGATAAATAGGTATAGGGAAGCAGCCAATAGACAAGAAAAGATCTAAGATTATTCATCTACCTCACAAAGTTGTTACAACAATTCCAATTACTAAATGCCAATTTATTGGCTGCCCAACCTTTACTCAGGTTTCAGTTAAACATAAAGTTTTGACATGATGATATCTCTGCCTTCAGCTTAAAAGAGACAGAGAGAGAGAGACAGAGAGAGAGAGAGAGAGAGAGAGAGAGAGAGAGAGATGAAGTGACATAAGGTAAGTGAAAGAACATTGTAAAGTGTGATATGCTATACCCATGTACATCCTCATTGTTATCTTCATAGTTGTGGCAATTCTTGCTTACCGTCATGTTTATGAATGAAAAAGAACAATTAAGAAAAATTCACAATATGCCAAGCACTATCCTAATTATTGGGGGTAAAAATACAAAAGTGTCATCAGTATCACCCTAAAAAATCAACACAAAGGCACACCTGTAAGTGCCTAACTTTGGAGTCCATATACATCTACAGGAAAACAATTTAGCAAAAAATTCTGCTTTGAAATTAGCTTCAAGGTAAGAAACGTGAAGAAAGAAAATGCCAAATGAGAATTCAAGGAATTAGCTGAGGCTACAAACACGTTAACAAATAGCAGATTCTTCTTTGAACGCAGGTTATCTTGCTTCCTGACTACAATCCTGCAAGATCACTACAATTTTGGAGTAATCGGTACCCTCTGACCCTTGAATCCTTCCTTTCCTCTGATTGGAGAGTAGACAGAGGAGGGTTCCTCCCAGAACCTTCTTTTAAAGAAAGCATCCAGGTCAGCCATCTCCATTACTTCATTTCCCACCCAGCTGTACCTCTCTGTACTTTTCTATCATCTGTATCACTAGTAGGCTGAGCACTTTCCTCTTTCCTCCTTTTTAACTTTCTATCCAGGGTTATCTTCTTCTTAGACTGTGTGTTCCCTGAGGGCACACAGTCTTTTTTTGTTCCCCCAGAGTTTAACACTGTGCTTAGCATTTTGAAATTGCTTTATAGGTTTATATTAGTAGCAATCTGTAAGAAAAGACTACAAATTTACATAATCTCTAAATTCCATTCTGAGGCTGTCAGGGAACTCAGTGGACAGAGTGCCAGGCATGGAGTCAGAAACATCTAAATTCAAATCCAATCTCAGGCACTTAAATTATTTAACCTTTGACTCAATCCACTGGAGAAGAAATCCATGAGGTCATGAAGAGTCAGGCACAACTGAACAATAGCAAAAAACTCTATTCTGTCTCTTATAATCTATGGTTCTAAATTTCACCAAGTTCATGAATGGGGAAAGTATATAATATATACTTTTTTACCTGTTCATTCAATTATCCATCCACGGAAACAGCAAAGTGCTATGGTAAATGAAACTTTAGACTATAGAATCAGGAGGAACAAGAAGAGGGGTTCAAATCCCTAGCTCTTGGGAAGTCAAACCTTTTTCAGCCTCAGTTTCCTCATCTATAAAATAAAATAATTATTTTATAGCACTTACCTAACTGGTTGTTATGAGGAACTAATGAGATAACATGTTTATTCTTTTGCAAACCAAAAGTGTACCTTCATGAATGCCAGCTGTGATTATATTTTAGCTAAATCTTTTGAGTGCCGACCTCCTCATTTTCCTCATCTGTAGAATAGGGATAGTGTTGCTTGCATAGCTTACAGCTCAAGATTGCCCTGATGATAAAGTAAGGACATGTATGTGAATTTTCTTTTTAAACCATAGATTAAATCATTATAATATGCCCTCAAGGAACTTAGATAGCCTTTTTACAGAGGAGAGGAAATAAGAAAGCCCCTTCCTAGAAATTCTGACCTACAAAGAAAGCCTGTTGCAGGGAGCCAATTTACCTCTACCATTCAATTATTGTGTCTGCAGATTCTGTTTCTGATTTCAGATCATGATGGGAAATATTAATTAAATTACTTGGTCCCAAAGGGCAGAAGTCACAGCAAGGAGGAATAGTTATGAAGAGGCATACTTGGGGTCAATGTAAGGAAATGATTCCTAACATTGATATCTCACCCAAGATTCAATGAGCTGGTTGCTCTAGCACTAATACAGGTCAATCTTTTGGTACAATCTTGGAGAGTTGTCTGGAGCTCTGAGGAATGATATAACTAGCCTACACAAGTAGGAGTCAGAATCAGAACTTGAATTTATATCTTTCTGACTTTCAGTGCAACTCTGTCCAGTACACCAAAATTGGCTCTTCTACATTTAATAAAATAGTGTCTAAATGGTCAGTCAGTAGAATGTGAGGATTGAAGTCAGGAAGATTCATCTTCTGTCTTCACATATTTACTATGTGACACTGTGCCTCAGATTCCTCATCTGTAAGATGAACTGGAGAAAGAAATGACAAACTACTCCAGCATCTTTGCAAGAAAACATCAAATAGGGTCATGAAAAATCAGATTCAACTGAAAAAAAATGACTAAATAACAAATTACATATGTTTACAAAAAATTATATTAGAATTCCCTTCATTTGCTCCCTCAATTCATGTTGTGACCTGGGCAGCTGCTTTTTTGATCTACCCCTTACACCTGGCTTTGAACTAGAGATTATGGGAGTGAAGAGACAATGATATACCCATTGGATATCAAAAATGGTAACTACTATCAATAAAGTGATTCTGAAAGTGAAGGACATCTCTTTTTCTAAACAGAGAAGAGTTCAGACTAAAATGAAGAAAGATTAAAGAGTTTTTAGATTTTGGCATAAGATAAAGAAAAATACAAACTTTAGCTCTGTCCAGAAGTGAAAGAGGCTGTCTCAAGAAGTACTAGGCTTGGGGAAGATAGATGGTGCAGTGGAGAGAACAATGGTACTGGAGTTAGGAGGACCTGAGTTTAGCTGTCTGACTCTGGGCGAATCAATTAACCCCAACTGCTGAGAGAGAGAGAGAGAGAGAGAGAGAGAGAGAGAGAGAGAGAGAGAGACTAGGTTTCCTCTTCATGAAGCTGTCTACTTGTTAGAAATTTATCAATTACAGGTTGTTCTGGTTGACCTGTGGAGACTTCATTTAGTCTGAGACAATGAGTCTGCACAGACTTCCCTTATGCAATATAGGTGGTAGCATTCTGCAAGTCACTACCAAGAGATAAGTATCGTTGAAGTATTGTGAGTTATAGAGCAATACTGGTCAAACTTATTGGCCATGGAATTCAAGTAAGACACCAACGGAACGCTTAAATTATTTTTTCACATATAATAATATCTTTTTATTTTTCAAAATCCATGCAATGATGGTTTTCAACATTTATCCTTGTAAAACCTTGTGTTCCTAATTTTTCTCCCTTCCTTCTCAATTCCTCCCTTCCCTAGATAGCAAGTAATCTAATGTAGGTTAAGCGTGTAATTCTTCTAAACATATTTCTATATTTATCATGCTGCACAAGAAAAATCAGATCAAAAGGGGAAAAATGAGGAAGAAAAAAAGACAAGCAAGAAAAGAAGACCAACAAAGATGAAAATACTATATTGTGATCCACATTCAATTCTCATAGTCCTCTCTCTGGATGCAGATGGCTCTCTCCATCTATCAAAAAACTATTGGAATTGATGTGAATCAATCAAGTCCATCAGATTTGATCATCACATAATCTTGTTGTTTCTGGATACAATATTCTTTTGGTTCTACTTGCTACACAATATCAGTTTATGTAACTTTTCAGACTTTTCTGAAATCAACCTACTCCTCATTTCTTATACAATAACAATATTTAATTGCATTCATATACCAAAATTTAGCCAGCCATTCCTCAACTGATAGGCTTCCAATCAGTTTTCAGTTCCTTGTCACTACAAAAAGGGCTGCTACAAACATTTTTACACATGTGGGTCCTTTGCCCTTTTTAATGATCTCCTTGGGATACATACCCAGTAGAAATACTGCTGAATCAAAGGGTATGTACATTTTGACAGTCCTTTGGGCATGAGCCCTTAAATTCTAATCTGAGGATCCCTGGAAGAATGGAATGCTATGTGAGAATGGAAGTAAGAGGTTTGGGGAACAAAATCAAGGAAATTTGCCCCTCTATTTTATACTCTCTATAGTGAAATTTTGAAAATTTATATAGATATAACATCATTTTTACTCTTTTAGAGGTAAAAGTTTCATTAGCATCCATATTGCTCATGAAATCTTTGCTTGCACAGAACACAGCTTGGGAAATATTGGTTTAGAGATGCTCATGGTTGACAGACTCATAACTCATTAATACAATAAATGTTAATAATTTAGGATTCTGGGATTTATGTTTAATGATTTTAGAATTTGTGGATTGATGACTACATACTAGGAGCTAAGAGGCAGGTGAGAAAGACGAGGGACAAAGAAAAATAAGACTCCTTGTTTTCACAATCAAGTACATACTTAGATAAATGTAAAATAAACTAAAAAGTGATAAGCAAATATGAAAACTCTGAAAATGACAGCAGAGGATAGCAGGTAAAAGGATAGTCTCAAGTCAAGAGCTAGATTTCAGTCTCATTTCCTGCACATATTGGTTGTTCAAGTCTGGATAGTTCATCTAATATCTTGGTTGCCCAGATAACTCTCTCTGATCTGAATTGATAAGAAGGAGTTTTCTCACTCAGAGTTTCTTATACATATAAAATTTCTTATATACACTATGCACACATACAAGTACACACATGTGTGTATATACCACATAAAGATACATATGTCTGTGTGTGTGTGTGTGAAATTGTAGGTTGATATCTTATATATACTAGTAAACATTGAGCCACTGACCATGTAGGCATGTGATGATGAGAAGCTCCAGATTGCTTGTACTTCTTGGTTGAGCTGACTAGAACATGGTAGAGATGTATAAAATTGTATTTTAACATATAAAATAACATAATGAATATATCATAATTAATAAATATAATTAAAAATGTTTATATTGGCAGCTAGGTGGCACAGTGGTTAGAGCACCAGCCCTGAAGTCAGGAGGACCTGAGTTCAAATCTGGTCTCAGACCCTTAACATTCCCTAGCTGTGTGACCTTGGGCAAGTCACTTAACCCCAAATGCCTCAGCAAAAAGCAAAAAAAAAAGTTTATATATAATAGCCCAACTTGCAACTTCATATGTAATTTATAATTTCATATCTATACCAACAATTTCATATATATGTATCTATTATTTCATATATACAAAATCTCTTGTGTATCACTATATAATATAGCTAATTATATATTGTGCATATAGATGTGTTCATATCCATTTATATTTCTATAGATATATAGATAAATATATGTATATACATATTTATTTACATATGTATGCATTTAACCTATAAAAGCTTAAAAGTAAACTGAGACTTTTGGGGTACCCTTTTGATGATCTAGGATATGAAAATGAGAGCATAGCCTTTTTCTGAGTACCCATAATATCTCCACCTTTAAACTCTGTATAAGAGTGTATTTTAATTCTTTTTAGATGATTGGTCTTTTATCCCCATTCACACACAGTTCATGAGACTTATTTTAAAAGGAAGGAAGGAGAATGGTAAAATGTATGACATGTACTTGTCTATCCCTTGTCATTCCTTGGCCTTTTACAATGACAGATCAAATTTCTGTAGCCCTTTAAAGGATTTCCTTCTTAATAACCTTGTAAGGCAGGTAGTAATTAGTACTACATCTTCATTTCACAGATGAGTAAACTGAGACTCAGAAAAATGAATGGATTGTCCAAAGGTTGTGTAACTAGTCAATGTCTGAGCTGAAATCTGAATCCAAGTTTCTCAACTCCATATCTCTGGCTCTCTCCACTAGGTCTCATCCTTAGTCAGACAGGATCCTAGACTAGACAAGCCATGGGACAAGCCCATCAAGACCATTCCCGTATAGACAAAGGACTGTAGAGTAAGATTCTGGTTTATACAGGGACTGGCAACTGGTAAGTGGTTATATAAGTATTTGGTAATGAGAAGCTCCACATGCCTTGGACTTTTTTACTGAGTTATTCTATTATTGGCTGTGAGATGTACAAGTAATATGTATAAGTATGAGTAGAGATGTGTAAAATAGCTAGCAACCCAGAGTGATTTATGCAAGCACATGGAAGATAACCTCACTATTGATTTTAGAATCTCAGTCCCCTAAGTTTGTACATATACCCCTGCAAATAAGATAAAACAACAGAAAAGAAGGAAACTTGTACATCACTTAGTCTAATGCCCTTTATTTTACAAATAACGATACTGAGACCCAGAACTTAGATCTCCTGACTAAGCATTGTTCTGTTTATACCTGTGTTTTGTACAGTTTGCTATGGGCTGCTATTCACCATAGGATCAACAGAGTTAAAGATGGAAGGGACATCCACATTTATCTGATTCAGAGATATCAAAGACTCAGCCCTTAAAAAAGATTAAAATGTAACTGAGAAATGTTTAACCAAAAAATATAAATATATGATAAAACATAGACAATGTTATTCTATGCTAGTCTAAATCAATATACAGCCTGCAGGGAGCTTAAATGTGGTTGATTGCCTATTTCTATCTGAGTTTGATACTTCTGTTCTAGTTCTATGTCCTTGCTTTAAAGTTGAGGAAAGGATGTTTAAGAAAATAAAGTAACATGTCACAAACTTGTAGAGAATAGTAAAGTCAGAAACACTGCTCTTTTCAATAGACTACATCACCATGAATATATTCTGCTCAAGTTTCCTGCATTATTTTTCATTGCCTATTTTATGAGCCTTTGGGGAGTTAAAGATGGTGAAATGCAAAGAACAATAGAATCAGTGTCAGGAGAACTGAGTTCTAATGTTGACCTTGAACAAATAACTTTTCTGCCAAAAGCTTCAATTCTTCACCTGTAAAATGGGTATAAAGATCCTCAAACTACCTCCCTCATAAGAGTTGCTGTGAAAATCATCTAAAGTAATGGATCTCAAAGAGCCTTTTACCATAAAGTGCTATGGAAATGTGAGATGGAGAGCATGAAGATGATAAGGATGATGATGAAGAAAAGAATGATAATATTGATATGATAAAAAATATCTCACATGGGTTTAGAATCATATGGAAAATGATTCATTTCACACCAAAGCCATTAAAAATATCATTCTCTGTCTTCAAGGTTCATGTGCAGTTAAAGAAAGCACTGTCCTATCTGTGCCACCCATTTTTACCAGTAATATACCCTGCTCCTCTGACCTTATTTGCTGATGGCCTAATCTGTCTTACAACCCTACATAAATACCCAGCATCAATAACTTTAGCTCAAGGCTATTTTCCCCCTGAAACAGACACAAGTAAATTGCTTTTTTTTTCCCTTTTCACAAGCAGCAGACCAGAGGTCATTATGCCTTCCTTGTATGATTTCAATGCAGAGTGAGAGGGCCCCCAGCTCCCTCTCCTCAAATGAGAGTTGAAGTGCTTTTTAATCTGCACTTCACCATGACCTTTAGCAGCCATTGCCTTCCACCATTGGGGGCAGGAAATGGAATCCTTTCTGTATTACCCCCTAAGGGCACAATTAGGATAAAGTGGTGTGGGGCTGAAGGAATCCCAAATCTGCAGAGGAAGCCTGTTGGAAAGGACTAGGAACTTTCCCTCTGGAGAAGAAGCAGGAGGGATATGATAGATATTATGTCATATGGAGGATTAGACTTACCCTGGGGGTCACAGCTAGGGGCAGTGAGTAGAAGTGTAGAGAGGCAGATATGAAGCTAAATGAAGGAAAATATCTTCAATAGTAGCACTCACCTGAAATAGGCTACTCTGAAAGTAGCTGGTCCTCCTCCCTCTCCTCCCACTTCAGTGAAAGTCTTTAGGGAGAGGCCAGGTAATTATTTGGACATTGTATAGATGGGAATTGTATGCAAGACCAGAATGGGTGGGCTGACTTCTCTTTTAACTCAGAGGTTTCATGATTTTTCAACTATGATGCTTGAGGAATCATTCAGTCTTCATACTAAGGAAAAGGTTAGGAGGGAAATTCTGCTTTGAGATTCCTTTAAATCAAGTGATCATGCTGGGCCACAGAGGTGTTGTCATTTGAATTTGTCTAACAGACCAAGAGGAGTTCTTAACGAGATCCATGGATTTTTAAAAATATGTATTTTAATAACTTTATTTAAGTATAATTGGTATTCTTTGTGAGCCTATGTATTTTATATCACACATTTAAGTACATTCATCTAAGAAAGGACCATAGGTTTCATTAAATTGCTGGAGGAAGAGATAACATGAAAAATGGTTAAGTACTCCTGATATAGACTTATTGAACATTAGAGCTGCAAGGGACCCTAGAAGTCATTTAGTCTAGCCTTCTCATTTTTAAAATGGGAAAACTGAGACACAGAGTAGAAAATAATTTGCCTTAGGACACACAGTGACTTAGTGAGAAATTCTGGGTTAAAAGGCAGTATTTATCTTGAGTCAAAAGTCAGGTCTCTTTATCATAACACCACATTCTATCCCCAATACCCTCTGATCCCATCTCTGAAAAGACCACCATAAGGTTAAGGGTAAGGAGTCCTGACATTTTTGAAAGGTACAGTGTTTCATACTCTAAACCTCCACTCTACCATCAAAATATCCTCCCAGGATCATGCAATGTTAATATACAGAATATAGAATTTTAATACTTGAAAGGATCTTAGAACATACGATGAGGGGACAAGAACCATCTGATAGATACTATCAAGTCCAGAAATTTGTAAACTTTTTTGTGTCATGGACCCTTTGGCAGTCTGGTGAAGTTTATAGACCCCTTCTTAGAATAATGTATTTAAATGAATAATAAACATAAAGTATGTTAGAATTATACAGAAAACGAACTGTGTTGAAATACCATTATCAATATATATATGCTTTCTTAGAGAAGATGGCTGAGTCTTTAAAAAAAAGAGAGTTGGGACAGCTGGATGATACAGTGGATAGAACACAAGTCCTGGAGTCAGAGGGACCTGAATTCAAATTTGACCTCAGACACTTGCTACATATGTGACCCAGGGCAAGTCACTTAACTCTAATTGTCTCAAAAAATATTATGGAAGAAAAGAAAAGAAATAGACTCTGTGAGGCAGTGGGGAGGAGACAATGTATTCCAGGATGACTTGTGTGAAGGTACCGAAACAGCAAAGAGGGTGTTTGAAGTGAAAAATAGAGAGGGCCAATAGGGGTGATTGCTGACTGGGGATATAGCACTAATTAATCCAAAAAGCTTGAAAATCCAATGGGGCCAAGTTGTCTGGGGCTTTAAAAGTTAAATGGAGGACATTATATTTTATTTTTAAGATAGAGAAATTGTTATCATTAAGACTTAGAAACTAGCTTTAAGTCTCTCTTTCCTCTTTGTCCCTTTCTACCCTTCTCTCTCTCCTACTCCTCTCTCTCCCTCTCCCACTCCCCCAGTCTCTCTCAGTCTCTCTCTTTTCTTGTCTGTTTGTCTCTTCCTCCCCTTTTCCCTCCCCTTTCCTCCTTTTTTTCTCCTTTCCTCCCTCCCTCCCCCTCTCTTTCCCCCTTTATTCCCCTCTCTTCCTCTCCCCCCTCTCTCTTCCTCTTTTTCTCTCTCCCTCTCCCTCCTTCCCTCTCTCTCTCTCCCTCTCCCTCCTTCCCTCTCTCTCTCTCTCTCTCTCTCTCTCTCTCTCTCTCTCTCTCTCTCCCTCTCTTTCTTTCCCTCTCTCCCCCTCCCTCTCTCTCCCCTTCTCTCCTTCTCTCTCCCCTCTCCCTTTTTCTCTCCCTCTTTCTCTCGCTCTCTCCCTCTCTCCCTCTTTCTCTCCCTCTTTCTCTCGCTCTCTCCCTCTCTCCCTCGCTCTCTCTCTCTCTTTCCCTCTCTCCCTCTCTCTTTCCCTCTTTTTTCTCTCCCCCCTCTCTCTGTGTAACTCTAGGCCCCTGCACTCTATCCAATATGCCACCTAGTTTCTCCATAGGTAATACTATTAATATCTATCTCAAAGGTATGTATGAGAATCAAATGAAATTATGTTATATAAAATATTTTATTGGGAAACAAAGTGCTACATAATTTTTAATTATTAGCTTTATTAAAATATTCTTAAGAATATAAGCTCCTTGAGAGCACGAAGTGTATCATTTTTATCTTTCATCGTGTTTAGCACATTGTGCTGTGTTATATATACCATAGCTACTTTGCAAGGATATTGTCAAGAAAAATGCTTTGTAAACTATAAAGAATGTGTGTGAATATGGACTATTGTGATCATCTTTGAAGTAGATGCTGTCTCAGAGGATAGAATACAAAAACCCATAAACATATGTCTAATCATCCTACCTCCACTCTATAGAGCACACCATACTCTTAATACATGGGGATAAGGAAGTCAAGAAATAAGTGATTCACCTTTGGCCAGTGAAGGCTTTTCTAATTAGCAAATTTTCTAATTGACAGACCAATGTTCTTTCTACTGTGCTTCATGATTTTTCTCAATTATTTTAAGGAAAAATATAATGAGAAAAATATGGAGTCATTCCTTAACCAAATACAATTTTTATATTATCTACCATTTTTGATTATTCAAAGAATTGCTCTTTCTTATGAACAAGGATAATTTAAATTTGTCATGATGGTTGACTAATTCTCATAGTTAGAAAGATCAATTAGCAATATTATTAATTGGTGTTATTTTTATGCTTCTGTTTTCAAGATAATTTCTCTTTTTAACTGTAAAATATTTTGCCTTAATTAAAGACATTCACAACCATATATAAGTGATAATAAATCTGAATATTTATAAGTACATTTAGTTTTTTCACCAAGATCAGGGCAACACTGATACCTGGGCCTTTTATAGGCAAAGTATGGGCTATTTCTTACTTAAGTTAACAAAATAGTCTTTCAACAAACACATACAATTATAATACTCATTTATAAATTTTGTAGTGATTCTTCCCTGATAAATAGTTTAGTATTCATTTATCCATTCAGAGAATATTTATTGTGATCTTTAGTCATGATATATAATGTATCCACACTTAAACACAACTGCAGTGGTAGGAACATAGCACTCAGTACCCAAATGAATGGATTGACCCAGAATGGGATATGATGGTAATGTGCTTGATGTAATCTCTATAGACTAGGAAAGCTTCTTGGGGGTGAATTATGAGTTGCCTTTTAAAGAATTCAAATATAAAAGCTGTTGGGTAGGAAAAACAGGCTACTAACAGAAAGATATATACAAAGACAGTCAGAAACAGAAAAAGAGAAACAGAGACAGAGACAGACAGAAAGACAGACAGAAACAGAAAGATTAAGAAGAATTTAGCTCTGGGAAGTGCAGACAAAGAGGTAAGAGGTGATAAAACCATTAAATACCCCCAAAAAAGTATTGTTAAGAGTTTGCAAGATATGAAATTCTCTGTGATATGATTTAGTTAACATGGAACTTGGACATAAAAGAACTAGGTTCAAAGCAATTAAATTAAATTCAATAAACATTTATTAACTGTCTGCTGTCGAAAAGGCCCTACACTAAGTTCTGAGATAGAAAAGACAAAAATAAGGTAATTCCTGACCTTAAGGAGCTTAAATTCTATTATCCTCATATTAAAAATTTCCACTTACCAATTTTATAAACATAGTCAAACCACTTAACCCCTCTGTCATTTTTCTCACCTTTAAAATGGGATATTAATTTTAGCCATGCAACCATCAGGGAACTGCTGTGAGGATAGAATGAGGTCAAAAATGTGAAGAACTATGTAAATTATAATAGAATGAATCATACCAAGTATCCACAACATTGAGTTATGAACATGACTTGCTCGGGATCACACAGCTAATAATTGATAGAACATAGCATAGAAACCATGGTTTGTTTGTTTGTTTTTATTTCAAATCCAAGGCTTCCTACATTATATCAAACTGTTTGCTATTAGCACAATGTTCCTGGGTTTTGAACATAGCATAATCTAGGGCAAGCATCTTGAGATTAAGGAGAGAAAACATGGTAATGATAATAATAATTGAATTTTTATCATGTTTTAAGGTTTGCAAAGCATTTTCCTATGTATTACTTTATTTGATTCTTACTGTAGTACTGTGAAGTAGGTGCTAGTTTTATCTCCATTTTATAAAGGAGGAAACTGAGACCCAGGGAAGTTAAGTGACTTATATAGAGTCGCAAAGCTAGGAAGTGTGTGAGTCAGAATTCAAAATCAATTTATACTGATGCAAAATCCTACATTCTATCTATTGTAACACCTGAATAGAGAACTGATCTTGGCAAGTGGCTTAACGTCCCCAAATCTCATTTCCTTAATCAAATACTGAACTAATATTGCTATATTTAGAAAGGCAGCCTAATATAGTGAACAGAGAGCTAAACCTGGAGCCAGGAAAACCTGGGTTCTAAGATTGCTCAGACACACACTGTGCAAGTCAGTCTCAGTTCTCTAGGCAGCTCTATAAAAAAAAAAAATTGGTTCTCAAACTTTTGGGTGTCAGGACTATTTTATATTATTTTTTCCCCAATAGTATTTATTTTTCAAAAAACATGCAAAGTAAATTGGGAAAATATTTTTACATCCAAAGGTTCTGATAAAGGCCTCATTTCTAAAATATATAGAGAATTGACTCAAATATATAAGAATTCAAGCCATTCTCCAATTGATAAATGGTCAAAAGATATGAACAGACAATTTTCAGACGAAGAAATTGAAACCATTTCTGGTCACATGAAAAGGTGCTCCAAGTCACTATTGATCAGAGAAATGCAAATTAAGACAACTCTGAGATACCACTACACACCTGTCAGATTGGCTAAAATGACAGGAAATGATAATGATAACTGTTGGAGGGGATGTGGGAAAACTGGGGCACTGATAACATTGTTGGTGGGACTGTGAACGGATCCAACCATTCTGGAGAGCAATTTGGAACTATGCTCAAAAAGTTATCAAACTGTGCATACCATTTGACCCAGCAATGTTTCTACTGGGTCTATATCCCAAAGAGATTTTAAAGGAGGGAAAGGGCCCCACATGTGAAAAAATGTTTGTGGCAGCCCTTTTTGTAGTGGCAAGAAACTGGAAATTGAAAGGATGCCCATCAATTGGAGAATGGCTGAATAAATTATGGTATATGAATGTTATGGAATATTATTGTTCTGTAAGAAACGACCAACAGGAGGATTTCAGAGAGTCCTGGAGAGACTTGCATAAACTGATGCTGAGTGAAATCAGCAGAACCAGGAGATCATTATACACAGCAACAAGATTATATGATGATCAATTTTGATGGACATGGTTCTCTTCAACAGTGATGTGATTCAAACCAGTTCCTATTGTTCAGTGATGAAGATAGTCTTATACATCTAGAGAGAGGCCTGTGGGAACTGAGTGCGGACCACAACACAGCATTTTAACGCTTTCTGTGAATATTTCCATGCATTTTGTTTTCCTTCTTAGGTTGTTTTTTTCTTCTTCTCTTTCTAGATCTGTTGTTTCTTGTGCAGTAAGATAACTGTATAGATATGTATACATGTATTGTATTTGTCATATAATTTATTCTATTTAGCAAAAAAAAATGCAAAGATAGTTTTCAACATTCATTTTTGTAAAACTTTGTGTTCCAAATTTTTTCCCTCCCTCCTTTACATGCTCCCTCCCTGAGATAGCAAGCAGTCTAATATAGGTTAAATATATGCAATCCTTTTAAACATATTTCCATATTTGTCATGTTGTGAAAGAAAAATCAGATGAAAGGGGGGAAAACCATGAGAAAGAAAGAAAAACAAGCAAACCCAACAATGAAACTGAAAATACTATGCTTCAATCCACATTCTGTCTCCATAATTCTTTTTTTGGATGCAGATGACATTTTCCATCCCAAGTCTATTTTATATTCTTTAAAACTACTGAGGACTCTAACAAAAGGGGTTATGTGGGTAATATCTACTGATACTTGCTCTGTTATCAATAAAAAGGTCAAAATTATTATTGGTTTGTTTTCATGTGCTTGTTTCTTTGGAGTTTTTTTTTTTTTTTTTTTTTTTTTTAGATAATCAAGTTTAAGTGACTTGCCCAGGACTATACAAGCTAGTATCTGTGGTCAGAGTTGAACTCAGATTTTCCTGACTCCAGAGCCAGTACTCTATCCATAGTGTCACCTCTCTATCTCTTATTGTTTTAAGCATAGTTGTCACCTTGAAGAAAGATTTTCTCTACTTTGAGACTGCAGAAGAGGTGGTAACTTGCATTGATATAGAGCATTTCCTTATCTAGAAATTCCCTTTATCAATGAAATTTCAGATCCAGATCATATCCTGATCCTTAAATTTGAAAGAAATAACTGAGACTAACTCATCTTTTTATTCTACAGAACTTAATTCAGGCAAAAGTTAATATGTTGGTACATAATGGGTCTGTGATCTCACTGATATGGGTACTACTTCTAGGCAATCAGATTACAACCCATCCATGGCATCTCATTCTGTATGCCTGAAAAGTCTTGTATAATTTTGGTTAAAGAGACAACTTAAAAAAAATGAATAAGGAAGGATTAGGCTCTTGAATCTAGATAGATGGGGGCTTAGTGGAAATACAATAAAAGTCTCTAGAATCATGAAGAAAGTAAAAAGAACGAATGTGGCTAAACATACTAAGCCTTGAAAATGAGAACTAAGTGGAATTCTTGTTGACAACTGAAAGATAAATTTAGAGAATATTTATTTTATTATAGGAAGTCTTGTTTTATATAACATATAGTAAAATGATCACTTCTAAGGTATACCTATTGAAAAGAAATATTGCCTCCCAGAAAGTCAAGCTTACTTCCAAGCAGCCTTAAAAGTCAATCCTCCATTTTCCATTTTTGTTTCCAAATGGAGAGAGAGATTTAGGAAACACTGTGTTCTAGACCTCACTTTCTTATCCATTTGTCATCAGGAAGGTCAATTTTGTTTTTCTCTCTGGTAAAATTGGGAAAATAATCCTTGCTTTCAAGATGTCACAGGGCTATTATAAGGATGAAATAATCATAAGATCATGTATTTAGAGGTGAAAAAGATTTTAAAGATTATCTAATATAATCTAGGTGGTACAGTAGATAGAATGCTGAGCCTGGAGGCAGGAAGACCTGAGTTCAGATCAGTATTCACTGTGTAACCCTGAGCAAACTATTTAACCTCTGTTTGCTCCAATTTCCTCATTTATAAAATGGGTATAGTAACAGCACCTACTTCCTAAATTTGTTGTGAATAATAATTGTAAAACTCTTAACACAATCCTTGGTACATAGTAAGCACTATATATTGTTGTTGTTGATGTTGATGATGATGAATGTGAGCATAATTACTATAACTGGAGATATCTGTCTCAAGGTGACCTCTTCTGCTGATCTTACAGCATTTCACAGTAGGAGGGTGAAATTCTAGACTTATAAAGTCAAAGTAAGCACATAGAGATCATTCTACTTCAACCTTCTCTTACAAGGTCCAGGGAAAGAAGAATAAATACTTTACTTAAGACTACAGTTAAAGGCTTTTCTGGAAATGAAATTCCAAACTGGTTTTAGTAAGTTCCAGCATCTCTCTACGGTAAAAACTCAGAGGCCATGACCTCTAATCATCCTGTACCAAAATAAGAATGGCCTTATTCAGATAGCTTCAGAGATCCATCTCTTCCAGCATGGAGATTCTAGGATTCATTAGGGCCAACCATGGATCCCACACCCTGCCCTTTATCTTGCTGATACAGTCTTAAATGAAGTGTTTAAATACTTAACCAAATCCCAGTGACCTGATATTTTTGCTATTTACTACAAAATGAAGCTTATAATGAAAACAAAAGTTATCCTCTTCATTACAGAGAAAGATCTAAGGCAAGATCATTCTGTGGGCTGGCTGATGGCAGCTAAATCCCTGCCCAACAAGCTTTTGCCCTTCTACCTATCACATGAATTATGGTGGAAAACATATATGATATCATACTGAGAAACCAAAAGCTTTTTAATTTTCCTTTGTAAATGGTATAAATGGAAGAAAGCAGATAAGAGAAGCAACATGGTACATAACAGCCTGCCTGTAAGTTCAGTAATAAGGTTTGGCGTCTTAGTCCTGACATGATATCATTGTGACACTTCACCTGGGATCATAACACCTGTGTTTGAGCCCTGATGCTGGTACTTAGTAGTTTGTGACTTTGGGCCAGTGCCCTAACCCCACTGGATTTCAGTTTCTTCATCTGAATACTGAAGTGACACTCTTGGCAATCAGAGAAGCAGTATATCTTAATGAATAAAAAGCTTATTTTGGAGCCAATAAGACCCAGATTCAAGGCATACTCTGACACATTCTGGGTCTTGGATAAGTAATTTAACTCCTGAAGTTTCTGTAAGATTTCAGCAGGTCAGAGAAGATTCCAATCTCTATTGGTAGAAAAAATACCTCTCTAGGAGATTCAGGCAATTATCTATGTTCTTGGTCTACTGGGCATTTAATGCATGTTGACTTGACTAACATGGGTATGAAAATGTGGGTATGGCCCATTAAAAATGCACTTAACCAGGTAACTACTGCATGCTAAGACCTAGACCAAGTGGCAGAACAGATAAAAAAGATGAAAAAGACAGATAGATAATGTCTTCCAAGTGTTTATTGTCAGAATTTCTAAGGCCAGTGTTTAGATCCCTTGATAATATCAATAGATTATTATAGAATCCTAAGGGATTACAAAGTGCCTTCCTCATAACAATCAATAATCAACAAAAATTAGTAATCCTACAAGGGAGACAGTGGGGTATTATAGCTTCTTTTTATACAGGAGATAACTGAGGCATTAAAGGGGTTGAGGTCAAGAAACTGCAGAATGGCTACTAGCAAAGTCCTTGCATCCTACTCAGCATCTTAAAGAACAGATAACCTGAATAGTTTGAGCATTCAGCAATGACTTCTGGATTAAGAATAATAATAGGTTGAAATTCTCTGTTTTTTTTTTTTTTTTTTTTTTTTAAGGATCATAGGGAACTGTCCTTGCCAAAATCCCATACAAAAGATTCTTCAAATGTTATAGGCAGCTAGTTTGGAGAATGGGTAGAGTGCAGGGCCTGGAATCAGGTCAAATATGACCTGATAATTCATTGCTCTGTGACACTGGGTAGGTCACAACCTCCATTTGCTTCATTTTCCTTAACTGTAAATCATGATAGCATTTATCTCAAAGGATTATTGTATCAAATGAGATGATTTGTTAAGTGCTTAGCACATAGTAGCTACTCTGTAAATTCTTGCTCCCTTCCTTCCCTCATTTTTTAAAGGAGCAGATAGGGGGTAAAGGTAATTCCCTAAAATTGTGTCATGGCCAGCAAGTAGCTGGAATTCCTTCTGAACACAGGTTGCCCAACTCCAAAGAATACAGTCATTTCAAAGCAGCAAGTTGCCTTACTGTTTGGGGGAGGGAGAGATGGAGGAAAAGAAAAAAGGGAAGGAGGGGGAAAGAGGATAGAAGAGGAAGACAGAGAGACAAAAAGTCAGAGAAAGAGGAACAGGGAGAGGAGAGGGGAGGATAAGGGGAATGGAAAGAAAAGGGGGGACAGATGGAGTAGGAGAGAAAGAGGAGAGAGAAAGGGGGAGGGAGGTGAAGAGAGAGGTAGAGAGGAGGGAAAGGGAGAGGAAGTAGGAAGGGGAAGGAGGGGGGAGGGAGTGAGAGAAGGATTAATTGATTAAATTAAAGTACAGTAGAATAGAATATACTAGAAATGTAATTATAACATTGATTAGATTTCAGCAAAGCATTTGACAAAGTCTCCTATGCTCCACTTGTATAAAATGAAGAGATAGGAGGTCATGGCAGACTAACCTCATTTCCTTTTCTGACAAAATTACTAAATTAGCAGATGAAGGGAATGCTATGGTTTAAATTTACCTAGAATTTAGCAAAGGTTTTAATAAAAAAAAAACAGACTTTTCTCATGAAAAAGAAAGGAAGATATAGACTCAATGATAATAAAATCTAATTGGTTCAGAACTAGTGAAGGGCTGGACTCCAAATAACACTTGATGATTTTCAATGGCAGCATGGCAGCAGATCTTCAGTGGAGTGCTCCAAGGATCTGTGCTTATCTGTGACTTGGATAAACAATTGCATTTGCAGATGACAGAACCAGGATCCAAAATGATTTTGACTGGCTAGAATATTGAACTCTAAGAATTTTAAAGCATAATCATAATCATTAGTTTGTAAGTTCCTTGAGTTATTCTTGTTTCCTTTTATATTCCCAGTGTTAGCATAGTACTTGACATCAAGTAGGCATTTAATAAATACATATTTATTAAAATTCAGTAAAGGAAAATATAAAATCTTAGATTTGTATACACTTAAAAATATCAACTACCTAAGTTTAAGATTGGGGATGTTGGACAGTGGCTCTTCTGAAAAGATCTTGGGGCTTTAATGGACTACAATGTGAGTCGGGAGTTTGATATTACAGGGTTAAGAAATGTGTTAGGCTGTAATAAGAGAAGCATAACTTCTAAACATAGGGAAGTCACCTTATCACTATATTCTAGCTTCATCAGTTATATTGCAGTATTGTGCTATGTCCCAGGCATTGTGGATTAAGAACATTATAAACTAGAGAAGTGTCCAGAGAAAGAAAGAGCATATAAATGTTAGGCAGCTAGGTAGCACAGTGTTGGACCTATGTACCAGACACTGTGCTATTGACAGATGGTAAAGAAGTATGTTCCAAGTGTTAGGAACTATTTGAGGAAATGCATAAAGTACCATTGAATAGACTATTATTCAAAGTGAAGGATATAATGATATCAAGCTAGAAAATATAATATGACTCCAGAATACAGAGATTTGAATTCCCAGCTGAGGAGTATAAACAATTCTTTTATGAGCTACCCACAAGATGTTCTTTTTTTTTTTAATTGTAAATTAATTTATTAAAGGCACTATTGTTTGATGTTGTTTGTCCTTCTAAGAAGACCATGACTTCAGGAAGGTGACACCATGACATGCAAGTGAATTGGATTTAAATAAGGGAGGGCTTTGCAAGGTCACTGTTACAGGAGCCACCTGCTAGTGGCTCTTGGGAATGCAATTCTGACCAGCAGAATAGATCCCTTCATGTGAGAGCATGATAACCATACAAGGAGACTGAGAGGCAGTTGCATTCTCTGACCTGTCTCCTCTTCCCTCCTGCTTCCTATTTATTTCATTCCCAATTCACAAGCAACCTGAGTCAGTAAAGGCTGATTTGTAATTCTTTCAAGTGTGTTAGGATTCACAGCTGTGGGGGCTTTTGGAGAACCAACCTACCCCTTAGTGGTACAATCCCTTTTAACCCTTTACAAGCTTTCTGGGTTTTGCACTCAGACATGTGGTCTTTAATAAGTCTGCCTCATTTTTCCTTCCAGAGCCATCTGAGTACAGTGAAAAGATATAGATCAAGAGGACTGGAGAGGCCCTGGATGAAATGGGAAACTTTAATCTTTTTAAGCCATAATCTTCAATAAGTTTCAGTTTGACAGACTGCATTCATTCATTGTTTAAACATAAAACTAAGGTGCATCACCATTATTTTATTTTTTTAATTTTATTTTTTTATTAAAGCTTTTTATTTGCAAAACATATGCATGGGTAATTTTTCAACATTGACCCTTGCAAAGTTTTCTGTTACAAATCCCCCCCCATGGCAAGAAGTCTACTACATGCTAATTATGTTCAAATATTTGACAAATCAAATATGCATCACCATTATTTTAACATGACAGCATGATTCCAAGAGATACACTGATGGAGAGTAAGTAGATAGTTAAACACATTAAATCCATAGTCTTCCTACATAACTATATCACATCCCCCAAAAGTTCAGCCAATCTAATATTTAATACAGTGATGTTGTATTACTCAGGCACCTTGGAGGAAAGCTTGTGCACGTAATTGGTCCAAGAAATCTGTGTTACTAGGATCACATCAAACTCCAGCATTAAAGAGTGAACTAGTACCAATACAAAATTGCTGTGCTGTATTTGCAATTCAACATAGTTATACTGGTAGTGAGTTACTGTTTCCATTACAGAACATGCTTTTTATTACCCTCAGTCTCCCCATCTTTTTTTCTTTTTCTCAAAGATACTTTTTAACCCAAAAGGAGGAACTAGTTTTCTATTCACCACTCAGGGCCAAGGGGGGAAGATCTGCTATTGAGGTAGCAACAACATTCTTTAGAGAGGCTACTTGTTTAAGCTCCAGAGAAGACAAACCTCACCCACTGAGGAAGTCATACATTTCTTTGTATGAGAGAACAGCATGGTGATGGTGAACAAAATAACAGAAACTAAACCAATATCTCACCAGCAAGCACATAGTGAATTGATGGTAACAGTATGGGAGCATATTTAAAGAAAGTATTCCTGTTGTTAAGATTTTACCCTGGTAGAAAATACCAAGTCAAAAAAAAAAATCACTACAGTTTTAAAGTTGCTTCAGGACAGTCCCAACTGAATATTTACAATAGGAAAAATTAGAATTTTCCTTTAGAAATATAACAGACTCAGATCAAACCCAAGTAAATATGACCCTTTCCACTGAAATTTTTTTGGGGGAAGTTACATATTTTGGCAATGCATTTAATATAATAGCATTGCAAATTCATCCCCATAAGTACCTGATATTAGTTTGATTTGAGATGCTTAAAAACCTTACTTCATCATATTGACTCATTCTGTCAAATAGCCAAGTGATGATAATTTTAATTGTCCTTTTCAGAGCAATAATTTAACCTAGAAACTTCCTGGTTTTCTTTTATGATTCTTCTAACTCAAGAGGCTTCTTTTCCAGGTACATCTTCTGCTAGAAAAGCTGAAGAGGTTTCCTGTATTTTCCCCCTAAATATGGATACTATCAGGGAAAAGGTTCCATTTTAATGAGAGGTTGGCAGGATGCTTGAAAGTTTATGTATGTTAATGTGTCTTTCCAATGACTGGAGAAAATGAGGATTAACTGGGTCTTACAAAGAAAATGAAGAATTCTCAAAGACCAATGTCTGCTAATGTTAGATATCCATTAGGATGAAAATAGAACCCAATTGTTTGATGCACTGCTGAGTGGCATAATCCATTGTATAACCACATACATAAAAGATTATAGTAAAAAGATATGAATTCTCTTATATTAAATACAGCTATCTCTTGCCTAAGATAAGAACCACAAACATCAAAATGAATCTTTTTTTTTTTTTAAGTTTTTTAATTTGGAATCTATGATAATTCCTTCAGGACTTAATTTCTTTCCTTTTCTTTCTTTCTTTCTTGCTTGCTTTTTTTTTGTGTGTGTGTGTGTGTAGCCATTGGCATTAAGTGACTTAACTAGAGTCACATAGCTACTTAAGTGCCTGAGACCACATTTGAACTCAGGTCCTCCTGACTTCAGGGTTGGAACTCTATTCACTGCACCATCTAGCTGCTCCCCCCTCCATTTTATTGTTATTTTTAAAGGAATGAGAAGCCATTTCTTTCATCTATCTTTTTTTTTTTTCCTGAGGCAATTGGAGTTAAGTGACTTGCCTTGAGTCACACAGCTAGAAAGTATTAAGTGTCTGAAGTGAGATTTGAACTCAGGTCCTCCTGACTTCAAGGCTGTTGCTCTATCCACTGCGCCACCTAGCTCTCCCAAAAATGAATCTTTTAAATCTGAAAATTTGATTTATTTTTTTACAAAATGAAATACAGGAAGTTTAAAAAGCAATATGCCAGTGGGCTTAGGTATAGTAGAATTGAGTAGTCATTCAAAACATTCAAGCAATATGATAATAGAAATATCTGAAAAGCATCTTTTATTATAAACATTCAAAATAAAATGTACAACTCATTTCAATTTAAAAATTGAGCTTCATAGCATGTTTTCCTGAACAGAAAATTCTGAATAGTTTAACATTTGTGAAATCTCTCTCAAGCCCTAAAAACTTTTGCGTGGGCTAGTTATCTTAGAATACTTGCCTTTGACTGAATTCCTTCCTTTTCACACATAAGAAAGTATTACAGAGGTTCACTGTTAAAAACAGACAATATGTTGCAAATTAATTCTGATATAATATATTCAAACAAAACCTAGATAAAGCTGCACAGGTGGCCTCAGGTTATACTTAATAGTCGTCTCCTCTGCTGACAACTTCTTTACATGTTGAATATGCTGTATAGGAAGGAGTTTTTGATGTCACATGTTGGGGGAGAGGGGATAGGAATTGGGACCCACAATTCCCAAGTCACATGGATTCTTAAGTGCTACTAGATATTTACTTTCTCCTGAATGATTTAGCTACCTGCAGCAGCAGGTCAGAGTGCCAAAGCTTTCATTGATGACATTTACCAAGTGTTTTGCTCTTGAAGTCTTATTGGCATATGCCTAACATCAAAATTTTTTCATATAATGTACCATATCATCATGCACCATATCTTTTCCAGTATTGCCAGAGGTTTCTATGGAATATACTTCACCTTCCAGTCTCATTGCTTCTCCTTTCACAATGGACACCATTTTTCTAGCATGTGTTCTATATGACCCATTTGAATGTCCATTAAGATTTCGAATTGGTTTCACTTGGTATGTTATTCCATCAATTTCTATTTTTTTTTTTTTGCTGAAGCAATTGAGGTTAAGTGACTTGCCCAGGGTCACACAGCTAGGGAATGTTAAGTGTCTGAGACCAGGTTTGAACTCAGGTCCTCCTGACTTCAGGGCTGGTGCTCTATCAACTGCACCACCTAGCTGCCCCTATTCCATCAATTTCAACTTCATAAGATTCTATAACTTCTTGGATGGCCTCACCAACAACACAAAGATGAACATTAATTCCAGCACACTCTATTCCAATGTTAGCATCTTTTACAGCCTTTAACAACACATCATATTTAGGGTTGAAAGTAATAATAAAAGCACAATTGATAATCCTGCCACTAATTTGTGTTCCAAAATCTATCTTGCAGATGGTGTCATATTATAAGATTCTGGGATTTCCAGCATTGGAAGTAGAGTGGGGCATATAGTTATAGAGGATGCAATCTGTAGGGAAGGCAAGGCCAGGAGGTAGCCCATTCTCTTTAATGAGCTTATGGGAACAATCTTTCAGTTTTTTTTTTACAGATTTCTATCATTGTCATACTGTTTGATCCAGCTCATCATATACTTTATCACTTGATTATGTGCCTCCATAATTTCCCCAAAAATCATTCTAGGTCTCTTCACTAGCCTGGTCTAGTACCATATCACCAAATGCCTTCATCCTCATCTTCTTTTTTATTTGTACTATTTTTTCTACTGTTTGGCTGCATCATTCACTAAAGTTTCAGATTCTCCCTCTATTTCCTGTTGTTCTGTGGCCCTGGACTTGCCCTTCTTCTTGCTGTATTTCTTCTTGGCTATCTTCTTGGCCATGGAGGCAACACTGTAACCCTTGTTATCCTGCTGCAGATCACTGTAAGTGTACCTCATAGTGATCACAGCCTGGTTCTCCTCCACACTCCCCATGTTGCTAAACATGGAACAATATGTTCCACCCTCTGCACAGCTGAGTTGCTCTTCTTGGCCTGATTGAATGAGGGACACGCAAGGACAATTGGAGGACAGCCAGGACCTCTCCACTGACATGCTTTGGCCAAATGTTTTTACTATGGAGCTCCCTGGGCTTTCCACAAAACAAATCATACATGGGTTAAGAAAGAAGGAAAGGGAACAATATGCATCAGTATCCCAACACAAACATCCTTGTGTTTCAGTGTGTCAGTTGGAATAGCTATTAATCATCTAGGTCCACACAGAACTGACCCCAATGTTTGCAGAGAACACACATCTTGTAGGAGATTAAATACCATCAGGTGGCCAGAGTTGCTGAGAGGAATCTCTCCTCCAGAAATGACTTCAAGGTAATTTCTGGGGGATCATTTTCTGCAGAAATTCAGAGTTGGAAGTCTTTGTCTGACACTGAAAATGGCAGAGATCTATTTACTGTCTTAACTGAAGTAAAAGATAAGTGGAGATGCAAAGACCTAATTAGTTTTCCTCTGTCAGAAATTTCTATATTAACCCCCTTTCATTACCATGATACCTTACTTATCCAAATCCTACCATCCTTAGAAATCCAGCAAGAGTTGTTTCTTCAAAAGTCCATAAATGGTTTCTCTACATTTCATCAGTCATCTACCATTATTAAATTACAGGCATATTCACAGTGACCAAGTCATTGGTGACCAGCTCCAGTGAAGCCAAAGTGGTCTGCAGCACCCATGATTTCTAGCTTGGTTTTGTTTAACTGCCTGGAGGAGACTCTATAAGGATGCCCTCATATACATTTTTCCAAAGTCAAAGAAAGCCTTCATTGCCATACCAAGGGGGTATCCTTGTCACCTGAAACATCTTGGGCCATGTCTTGGATGTCAATGTTTTGATAAGGTGTCTGTCTGGTTGTTATTCTGCATTACATAACATTTTCCCCTCCCCCAGCCAACTATAGTAATCACTCCATCCCCATCCCACCTCACACACATTCACACAGTCCCAATTACTTCTGTTCTCAAACATAGACAATGAAGGATGACAAAAAGAACATTTGATATGGAACTAGGAGAAGGTTAAGTATGAACCCTATTCCTGACATTTAATGGCTACTTGATCATGGATCAATAAGTAACATAGGACTCTTTGAGAGAGTGGGCTTTGTGTGTGTTTGTGTGTTTCTCTGTGTGTGTTTGTGTGTGTGTATAATTTTAAATGAAAAGTATTACCAAAGTAGAAAGTACTTAATCATTATTTGTTTCATGACAAAAAATATCCATAGAAAGGAATTTATTTCCACCAAAGACCCTTAAATTCTTTTACTTCCAATTTTCTCTGTTGCAGAATGGAAATAGTAATATCTAATCTCTATTATCTACTTTATGAGAGATACCATACTGTACTGGAAACTAAGCCTCAGAGTCAAGAAAATCTGGGTTTGTCGAGTCCCAACTCAGCCACAGACTGACTTTAAACCTAGCTAAATCTCTTGGCCGCTCAGTGTTATCAGGAGGCTCTCCAAATCTATAAATTATTCTCCAAGTGTCGATATGCCTTGATAGAAAACAATTCTATTCCAATGAAACTAGAGGGTTTCCCACTCTACTTCCCCACTCCAACAAAAAAAAAGAAAACAAAAAACAAGCGTTGTTATGAGGATCAAATGAGATAACATATATTAGGCCCCATGGAAAACCAGAAGCATTCTATATATGTTATTGTTTCAGTATAGGATGACAATTTTGGATGCACAATGGAGAATGCTGGAGAAAAGAATCTGAAAGCAGGAAGACTAGTTCAGAGTCTATTGCAGGCTACTATAATGGTGAACTGAACTGGATGGAAGAAGTAGGAGGACAGAGAAGGAGACAGGTACCAGAGACATTCTAGAAATAGTCCACAAACAGCTGATTGGCTGGCAGGGCGAAGAGAGAGGGAAGGGCTATAGGGTACTCTGATGTGATGGCCATAAGATAAAGAAAGTTTCTCCAAAATATGAGGCATAGGTAGAGTGTGTTTATATACTTGAAGCTATATATACCATACTGGTTCAGATATAGATTATATTTTTCTATTCACACTTACTTAGTTTTTGGAAAAGTTGAATGCAGCCTATAATCAGTGTTATTTTTCAAGAAATATGCATGTGTACTTTCCCTTCAAGATGATCTCTTGTTAGTCCCATGGCCTACATTTAGAGGCAGTCTATGCTTAAACCAATCTAGCACAGCACCTGGCATAAATGGCATGTTGATTTGTTGATTGATAATTCTTTCAAAACTCTGTGATTTTCTTTATTTGAGCCCTCCTTCCATGAATACGTATCACAGTGCTTCTATTAGCATCTTCAAAACGTTCCTCACCCAGCAGCAATCTAGTTTATGGAAAGAACACTGGCTCTGAAGTGGGAACACCTGACTTCAAATCTTCCATTCCACACTTGATTACTTCGGTCAAGTCACTTAATGTCTTCTTCTCCACCCTATTTTCATATAGTAATCAAGTAATCTAATTAGTATGATTATTTGTGGAAATAACATATCAATCAATTATCCTATAGGTCTATTTACCCAGTGACTTCCCAGAACAAAACACTAATTTTTGGCCACTACTCCAATATGTATATATTGCTTTCCCCTAGTAGAATGTGAAGAGCAGCTTGGTGGTACAATAGAGAGAGTGCCAGACCCAGAGTCAGGAAGACTCATACACACTGTGACCTTAACCAAGTCACTTAATTCTGCCTCAGTTTCCTATTCTTTAAAATGAGCTGGATAAGGAAATGACAAAGCACTGTAGTAAATTTGTCAAGAAAATCCCAAATGGGTCACAAAGATTCAAGAATGACTGAAAAATATTACTGAACAACAACAATTAGTATATAAATTTCTTGATGGTAAAGACTTCCTTCTTTTTTGTATTTGTATCATCAGCACTTAACATAGTATCTAGTACATACTATTAATAATATATTTATTTATTTATTCATAAATTGATGGAGCAGAACCAAGCCTCTGAGGTCCCTCCCAGCACTTGATCCATGATTTTCTATTCCTATTAACCTTCTGCTGAAGACCCTCTGTAAACCTCGCCATTCTAATACTTGGACTATATAGACAAATATTCCTTTGCTAAACTTGTTTGTAAAGACTTCTCAACTTGAAAGAACCTGTCAGAACTTGCATGTTAGTGGTAAGACCAAATTTCAGGAGTCCAAGATTATTTCCAAGCCCCAAAGGATTTTACAGGAAGGGTTGGTAATTTTTTAGACATGGCAAGTCTAAGAGGCCATTCACTTTGGTATATAGAGGCTATGATCTAAGTAGAGTTAGTATTTACACTGACAAAATTATAGATCTCTCCTCTTCTTTTACTTCTCCACACCCCCTACAGAAGTAAAAGGAAGGTACATAAGACCTGGATTTTGGATTTCCAAAGTTAATCAGTCTGGGCCTTAACTCTTATGCATAACCCATGGTCAGAACCATACCTGAAGCATGGTAACCTCTGACAAACCATGTACTCTCCTAACATAATTCTGGATTAGAGGCACTTTTCTACTATGACAGACTATCACTGAGGGAGAATAAATGAAAGTGTGTGGTTGCATATACTTATAAATTATGTAATCTTTTGCAGATTGATATATACACATCAATTCACATACAAAAGGATCTATAATTGCTTCATAATTGAGAAACTTCCAATGGAAGAACTCCCTCCACCAATACACATCACAATGCCCATATCATTTAGTAAATAACTCTTAAAAAGTTACATAAGGTATGCAGAGTTTTAATAGCTTCACCAATCATACAATTGGCAGAAAACAATTGAATTCTTACTTCAAGTGAAATGGACTCTACAATTCTGTGTTGTCCTTCCCTATCCTTCTTTACATAAGTTGGGCAAGACATTTAACCTTTTTGAACTATTAGTTTTTTCATGTATAAAATGGGAATAATAATAGCATTTAACCCTACAAGTTTATTATGCCATATGAGATAATTTATGTAAGAGAGATAATTTGTGTTCAATATTTTTCAGAGCTTAGAGCTCTCTATAAATATGACAAATTATTGTCATAATAAACCTGTGTGAATATACACATATACAACATAATATATATATGCATACACACGTATAGTAACCGCTCATGCACATTTATTTTTGTTGTGATTCAATTGTTTCATTGTGTCTGACTCTTCATGATCCTATTTGGGATTTCTTGCAAAGATGCTGGAGTGGTTTGTCATTTCTTTTTCCAGGTCATTTTACAGATAAGGAAACTGAGGCAAACAGGTGTAAGTGACTTGCCCAAGGTCACACAGCTAGTACGTATAGGAGGCTAGATTTTAACTCAGATCTTCCTGATTCTAGACCTGGCACTCTATCTACTGAGGCATCTAACTCACCAACACACACACATACACACACACATTGTTATATAATAATATTTGACATTTATATACATAAATTTCACACTCCACATCCATGCATATCTGATTTATGAGTGACTTTCTTGGAACACCTGGACCAGAAATTCCTTCTACTTATACAGATTGGCAACTCATTGATAACTTTTGATTTTAGAGAAAGGCCCTGAAAACTCAAAGGACTTGGGGAATTGAGAGTTAGTAAGTTGCAGAGGCAAGATTTAAACTCAGATCATCTAGCTGACTCCAAGATGAGCTGTCCATCTGCCTGTCTTGCCTGTCAGACTGTCAGTTTGTCCCTGTGTGTCTGTGTCTGTCTCTTTGTGTAGAGAGGAAGAAAGAAAAAGATAAAGAAGAGAGCCAGACAAAGACAGAGCATTTATTAAGAACTAACCATGAACCAGGCACTATATATTCACATTTAAATATGTATACATGCATGATGCATAAATACGTTCATGATTTCCTTTGCAAGAGTTTTTAAAAATAGATTTTGCCCTTGGCCTCTTAACCCACCTCTACTCCATTGCTATGCTTATGGATCACTGTTCCACATGGGAGCAGTTTAAACAGGGTTTGATTGGACTCTAATCCAGCAAGAATTAAGGCAGAGCTCCTGCTCTTTCTCAGTGGCCATAAATCAAATAAACAAATAAAACCAACACATTGAACTCAAAAATAAGCAAACTGTTTTCTCTACCGGTTGCTATATTTCCTTCTGATTCATTGCTTAGTTCCCATCATAAATGAGCCTGTGTTAAAAAGCAAAAGGTAGTTGTTACTTTTCTCCCTCGACATCAACATTACAAACTAGCTCCTTGGTCTTAATGAATAGTTTGGACAGAAACTTAAAAAGGGAATTCCTGTTAACCTTAGAGCAGCCACAGTACTTTAGAATGGAAGGCATTTACCAGGTCCTCTGTGCTTGTGTTTCCTAGCTGAGTATGCCCTCCCTCACTTAAATCCAATTCACTTGCATCACTTCCCTGATGTGATGGTCCTCTTTGAGAGTAAAGGTCTAACAAAAATAGTTGAGTACCAGTATCAATCAAAGACAAATCAAAATGAAATAATAAAGAATTGAACATAGAGCTTTTCATTCATATGCTGGCTGTGTGACCATGGATAAGTCATTTCTCTCCTCTGATCCTCAGCTTTCCTATCTGTAAACAACAAATAATAATATTGTTATTATATATTTCTCATGATGGCTATAGGAGTCAAATGAGATAATGTATGTAAAATGTTTATCTTCCTCAAATGAGTCAAACTTATATAGCTAGGCAGGGCCAAGACTAGAAGCCAGGAGTCCTGATTCCTGAGCCAGGGCTCTTTCTGCTACACTTGATAGACCATATAAGTATATTATTTTATGCCCACAGCATGCTCCCAGAAATCATTATGATTACATAAGCCTTTATAGTCCTTTATTGTACCAATGTAGAAATAGGGTAACGATGTACCCTATTCTAATTTGCATCATCTCTATCTTTCTGCCTCTCTTATTCTCCCTTGTGATATTCAAAGTTCTTTTTAAACAGAATCTGGATCTTATTATTGTTCAGTCTACTCACTTTCATCATTGAGCATGGCATATCATGCACAGAAGATAATTCATAGGCATTTGATGGATAGATGGATAAATTTCTTCCTCACAATAACCATGTGATATATATGTGACAGTGATTACAAATTTTTGGAAGAAGAATAGAAAATCATATGAGTGAAGTTCATTGCTTGAACCTACCTAGTTTGTAATTGATGTAAATCAATTCATCCTATTTTTTCTACTTTGGAATGTTGCCTAGATAAAAGAGTTTTTTGGCTTTCCTGGATGATAGATTTAGAACTGGAAGCAACTTTAGAAACCATCAAGTTCATTCCCTTCATTTTACAGAGGAGAAAACTGAGGCACAGGAAAATTAAATGACTTGCTCAGAGTCACATAATCAGGAAGCATCCAACTATAATCACAATGTGGGATTTGATTCAGCTTCTTGTAACTCAAATAAATAAATGTCATCTTCCCATCTTCTCTACCACACTGCTGTCTCCTGTGGATGGCATGTTTGGATTAAATACGGCCTAAAAGGTAGTTCAGATCCCAACCTCTCTTGTGCTGAGCAATTCCCCATTCCTAAATTAAAATGACTGAAGAATAGGTAATTTATGAAGGACTTCAAACCACTAAACAGAATAGTTCTAGCCAGCTACTAATGCTATTTTAGCCAAACATCAAAGCAATAAGCCTTCTCATGCTTTCACTCTTTCCCTACCTCCTATAGTAGTTTAAGATTAGAAAATTCTATTCTGTACCACAATATCTGTCCAAATGCTAGGAGTTTATAGTGGTCTTACAGCCATAGCAATAGGGTTTCAGGAGGAATAATGGAGTATGTGCACCCTTTCAGATTTTTAATAAAAGTGTCTTTTCTTCTCACTATTTTTTGGTTTTATATTTCTTAGACTGAGTCTAGAAAGTAAATCTGTATTGATAAAATCAAATTATTTACAGAGGAAGCTCAAGAGGTTATCCAATCCTACCACTTTCATTCAAGACAGGACAATTATCTCATACATATATCTCATATTTATTAGGTTTTGAACTACCTGTGGGATGGCAAATTTGTTAAACTCAATCATCTAGACAGATGGATGGCCATAGCATTCTGGAAGAGACATCCTCATTGCAGAGACAATTTGTATATTACATATAGAGTGTTGGGCTCAGATTCAAGAAGGTCTGAGTTCAAATATTGCTGTAGACTTTTTCTAGCATTGTGTCAATGAGTCAGTTGTTTTCAGAGAGTGTCAGAGACTCAGTTACCTCATCTATAAAAACGAGAGGGGAAGACAGATATCATGGGAGACTGGCTAGTGAATTAGCTTCAGATTTCTGGAAGAACTGGGTTCAAATCTTGCCTCTGAATCCTAATGATTATGTGACCCTAGACAAGCGAAAACAGTGCCCAGGAAAGTCCCTAAGACTACAAATTGCCCAAAATACCAAACCAAACCAAACAAAACTGAGAATTTGCATCAAGAAAAGGAGTTTCCCAAACAGGAACTCTTCATGTCAACCTAATCACAGATCTGGATCTCATCCCCACTCCACCCTCCACCCCCACCATTAAACAACAACAACAACAAATAGTCTTTAGTTGTAATAACCTATAGTATATATCTGGCCTTATTATATGTCACAATATGTACAAGGTGTTTTGTAAACTGTTAGGGAACAAATAAACACCAGTTAATATAAAAATCTCTAGAAATACAGATTCAAAGATTTTCTGCCATGTTTGCTATTCACTAGCTGCATGAACTTCAACAGATCTCTTTACCTCACTTTGCCTTAGTGCATTCATCTGCAAAATAGCAGTAATAATTCTCACACTACCCTCCTCACCAAGCTCCTTGTAATCATAGGATTGTTAACAACAATGACACATTTTGTGTGTGTGTGTGTATGTGTGTGTGTTTGTTAATAGAGAGAGAGAGACAGAAAGAGTGAGACACAGAGAGACAGAGACAGAGACAGAGACAGAGAGAAAGAGAAAGACAGAGAGACAGAGAGAGAAAACAAGAATGCTTTATAGACTTGCAAAGCACTTGGCAAATATTATTTCACTTGATTTTCATAACAACCCTAGGAAGTAGGTGCTATTTTTATACCCATTTTGTACTTGAGGAAACTGAAATAGATAGAAGTTAAGTGACTTATTCAAGTTCACACAGCTTTTAATTGTTTGAGGATTTTAATACAAGTTGTGCTGATTTCAAATCCCAGCACTTCATATCCTCTTTGGTAGAAAGTGTTTTGGAAATTTCAAAGCTCTATGGAAACCAGAATTACCCTTATTATTATTTGCTGATATGAAAAAAAATGCTTTAGAAGTTTTTCCTCCATCCTGTGATAGTAAGTGTAGTTTTAAGAGTGAATTGAAGAAGGGAGACATTTGAAATAGGACTAGAAATCAAATCAATAACTATGATTTTAGCAAGAAGAAATAATTATCCAAAAGGAAAGAAACAAATATTTATTAAACTCCTATGTGTTATGTACTATGCTAAGCACTTTACCAATATTATTTTATTTTATCTACAAAATAACACCGGTGCTGCTATTATTCCTAATGAATCTTAGAGCATTTTAGGTCTCTGCTTTTTGCATTTTCTTGTCTTGGCCAGTTACTTCAGAAAGTTCATCTTTTTTGCTATTCCCAATGCTGTCTTTAACATACAGTTTCATGCTGGCCTTCAAAGTGCTAGAAAAACAGATCCTAATTAATGATTGGCTTTTTATGTAGAAATAATCAATGGCATCAATTAGCATAACACAAAGAACACTTCATTCACAGTGAGGAGACCTGAGTTCAAATTCTGTTTGGAACACTTTCTATGGAAATTTGGGCCAGTCAAGTCACTTAATTCCTCTGCGATTTCAGTTATTCACCAGTGAAATGGACCTAATACACTACCCGTCTTACAGGATTGTTTTGAGGAAAATACTCTGAAAATCTGAGGAATTATGTTTCTATGTCACAGTCTTGTTTCATTTCAGCTATATTGTAGAAAAA
>JAJPUD010001238.1:0-38846 GCA_023553655.1 Myrmecobius fasciatus
AAAAAAAACCCTTTTTTTAACATTTGTTTCTAAAATTTTTAAGTTCTAAATTTTCTCCTTTACTCCCATCCACAATTAAGAAACCACTTGTGAAATTATGCAAAACATTTCCATAAAAATCAAGTTGTTGAAAATAAAACATAAATCTCTTACCCTAATGAAAATAAAAACCCTCAAGGAAAAATAAGGATTTCTTTTTTTTTTTTTTTTTTGAGATAATTGGGGTTAAGTGACTTGCCCAAAGTCACACAGCTAGGAAGTATTAAGTATCTAAGGCCAGATTTTAACTAAGGTCCTCCTGACTTCAGGGCTTGTGCTCTATCCACCATACCACCTAACTACCCCGAAAAATTAAGTTTTAAAAAAGGAGAGAGAGACAGAAAGAGAAAGAGAATGCTTCATTCTGTTTTCAGACACAATCAGTTCTTTCTCTGGTATGGACAGGATTTTTCAAGAGTTCTACATAGTAGTTGTGGATGCTTATACTACTGAGAATAGCAAAGTCATTCACAGCTGGTCATCCCAGAACATTGCTATTATTTTGTATACAAAGCATTTCACTTTGCTTGAATTCATGGAGGACTTTCCAGGTTTTTTCCTTCCTGAGAGTATCCTGCTCATCATTTCTCATAGAGCAATAATATTCCATAATAAATGCACACCAGTTTATTGAGCCATTCCCCAATTGATGGATATCCCCTCAGTTTCTGATTTTTTTGCACTGAGAGCTGCTGTGAATTTTTTTGTACATATAAGACATTTTCCTTTTTGTTTTTCTAAATCTCTTTTGGTATTCATGTCAAGTAGTGGTGTTGTTAGTCAAAGGATAAGCATGAATTTATAGCCCTTTGAGTGCAGATCGTATCTTTTGAGCATTTATCATTTGGGGCATGGCTCTTATTTTTTATGAATTTAACTCAATTCCCTCTATATTTGAGAAATGAGGCCTTACCAGAGAAACTTGCTTTGAATTTTTTTTTTACATTTACTATTGCTATGTTTTCCCACACTTATCCTCTCTCCTTTTACTCTATCCCTCCTCAAAAGTATTTTTGTACTGATCACTCTCTCTCCCAATATGCCCTCTCTTTTATCACCCTTCCCCCCTTCCCATATCTCATTCCTCTCTTTTTTCCTATAGAGGTTTCTATACCTCTATTGATTATTTTTGGATCAATTTTTCAAAAACACATTTATTACATAAAATAACACTCATCTGTAAGTTCAGTAAAAGTGTCTTTTACAATTATAACTCAGTCCTTATCTATCCTGGGGCAAATATTCTTGATTTTTTTTTTATGTTATGGACTTTTTTGATACTGTGGTAAAGATTATAGATCCTTTCTCAGAATATTTTTAAATCCGTAAAATAAAACATGTAGTATTACAAAGGAAAGTAATTATATTGAAATAGTTACAAAAATATATTTTGAAAAATTCCATGAATTCCAGGTTAAGGATATTGCTGATTATTGTGAGAGATCAGTTCCCAATATTCAGCCAAAATATATATCTCAGCCTTAAGCTAAATAGAAAAAAATCTGATTTAGAGTCTATCTCCTACTACATAAGACTGGACATAAGGAAGCAAGATCGTTGACTTGGATATCATTTAGGACAGGCACTGAAGCAGACATTTGCTAAATGATACTCTGATGCCCAAAGCCTAAAGGACAAAAGACTGCTTACAACTATTCATTCTGGGACCTTTATTTACAAATGGCAAGGAAATAGCACAGGAGAAAACTAAGCTTATTAATTATACAATCAAATGTAGGAACAGCCAAAATAAGTATGTAATGTATTCTCTCTCTCCCTCATCTCTATCCTACTCTCCCCACTTCCCTTTCTCTCCCTCTTTCTTTCTCCCTTTCCCTTTCTTTCTCCCTTTCCCTCCCTTTTCTTCTTCTCTCCTTCCCTCCCTCTCTCTTACTCTTTCTCTGCCTCCCCCTCTCTCCTCCTTTATCTTTTCTTTTTCTCTCCTCTCCTCCATTTCCTTCTCCTCTTCCTCCCCTCTTCCTCCTTCTTCCCATTCTTGTTCTTCTCTCTTCCTCTTCCCCCTTTTTCTCCTCTTTTTCCTCTTTCTCTCTCTCTCACTCATTCACACACACACACACACACACACACACAATCCTTTTCTTGTTATATTTACAATGGAATTTTAATAATATAAAACCAGTTTAAATGATTTATTTATTTCTTAAGGTGGTTAATAGACCACCAAACCAGGTAATTCAGGCAAAAAAAAATTTACCTCAAAAGCTAGTTTATCCTCTTTGATTGTCATTTTTGATCAAGCTACACTTCATTTGGTGCTATGCAGATATATAGTCTTAGTCTTAGCCCAGAATTATATGTACTTTAGATGTCACTAACCAAGTGACTTAGAAATTATTAAATCTGTGACAACCCAATTCTCTTAGACCTGAGGAAATAAAATGACACATTCCTTCTTTAAAAAAATGCATTGAAACATTTTGTTTTGACATAACAAACACTTCCCAACAAAATTCCAAACAAATCTGCCTTCAAAGCACATTCCCCCAAAACAGTCAAGCAAAATTACTCAGTACATGTTACCTTCCATTTTTGTAATTTTAGATTATTAACAGAAATGAAGGTTGTGTCCTTTACTCTGTTACTGTTAGTCATACCCTGGGCAGCAACCCCATTGCCCATTTTATTCAATCTGTATCTTAGCGATTCTCAACAGGATATTCCTTCTAGAGAATTCTGATACAAAGAGATATTAGAGGGGTAAAAACTTAATTTTTCCTTCTTTTTCTTCATCTTCATCATCTTCTTTCCTCTTCTTCATACTACATCCATACAATGCAAATACTTCTGTCACAAAACACCAGTGTCTTTAAATGTAACACTCTATATGTTCATACCCCCAAACTACACACAGCATGCAATAAATAATTACATGAAATTGATATCTATGTTTTGATCCACCTCCTTTGAGAAACATTAAGTACAATAAGGCATTTTTTAGTCACAGAAAATTTGTCTTCAATACACTGTTGGGGCATAAGTTGTCTCTTTATTATGTCCCAGAGGAAGGACATTGAGTGGGAAAGATTCTGCAGTTTTAACTATGGAAAAACATTATACATTTTATCAGCCAAAGAATAAAAACTGTGCACATAAATTAAGGTTTCCATTATAGATGTTTGGACAAATTGTGTGCCTTTGTGCTGCTTTTAAAAAAATCCCACTGAAACTATTAAATCGATGGTCCAGATGCCAGAGAGGATATACTGAATGAAAAAAAGTCATTCATTTTAGTGTATAAAGTCAATGGGATTTTTGTTTACTGTGGACTTTTCATTAGTATGAATGTTCTCTTTGGGGAATGTTGATATACAGTGATTTACTCTGGTCTTTCTTTAGAATCTGAATAACCATTTATATAACATTTCATATTTGGAAAGTAGTTGTAAGATGTTAGAGTAATTTCCAAAGATTAGAAAATTTTGAATTGTGCAAGCATTAAATCATGAAGTTAAAATCCTGACTGTACTGGAAATTAATACTAATTGACTTATTTGTATTATCTGAATATATATCTTTGACAGACAGTTTAAATGGCTAACCAGAATGTTTCAAGAATAGAGTGCTTGGAATTTCCTGGCTAAGAATAATCTTTTAAAAAGTCCACAATATTCCAACTCTTATTGAAAAAAATTTTTAAAACATACTACTAACTTCATGTCAAAATATGTTTGCATATTTTGAAGACTACTTTGCATTCTGGGATAGCATTTTGCAACATCCAGTCAATGAATTACCATTGCCCATGTAAAATCTAGACTAAAATATAAAATACTAAGATACCAAAGACCTTTCCTTCTTAAAATTTAACAAGTAATAACTTTAAAACATTTTCCTCGTTTTTCTGCTGGAGTCCAGCTTCCTACTCCAACCACTACTTTTCTTGCTGGTTCCAGGTCCACACACCTTGAACAAGTGAAATGAGGCTTCAAAAGACAGGATAATCTGATGTATAGAATGTTTAGAACTTTCCTTGAGACGCAGTATAGTTTAGGTTGGAAAACACTATTTTTGAAGTTTATTTCACTTCTTAATCCCCCATACAAAAAGCCAGGAATATCTCTCCACTGCTCAGAGAAGAAGGTTTTTAACAGTTCCACACATAGCATACAGGTCCTAATATATTCATTGCAAAATATATATATGAAAAGAAAACAAATAGCTTATAGTAACACTAAACTGTAATGTGAGTATTTCTTAGTCTCATTTATAGTTGTAACATAGATTCAAAAACTCTTCAGTAATACCCCTAGGTTGTCAGGCGTTGAAGCAATCAGAAGTACAAATAAGAATTGAGCCCTCATCCAAGACATTCTCTACCAATGGAGTGGGCAGAAATTCTATATCAAATTCCTCTCCTGGCTGGATTGTAAATCCCATGAGTTCAGGGACTATTCACTTTTGTCTCTGGATCTTCAAAGTCTGTTACAGTGCCTGGCACATAGTAGGTATTTAATAAATGTTTACTGATTGATTAATTGGAACAGAATAACCAAGTAAATAAAAGAAAAATCAAACAATAGAATCATATTTGGTAGAACTCATACACAAAAATATATTGTATTTCACAGATTCTCATAATCATTGAGAAGAGAAGAATGTGTGCTCTCAGGTGAAATACTTTTTTAGGTAGAATTCATTTCTTTAACAATCTGCTGTTCCTCACTGCTGCTCTGCACTACTTGTAGACCTCTCAGCATGGTTCTGTAGTACTTTTACTGATGCCATTCCATTCCATTTTGACAGTTATCATTATCTGCTATAAAACTATCTTTTTACATTGTTCTTTGCTTCCCCAACTGTTTTGTTGTTATTATTGTTTCTTTGTGAAACTCCTACTGCCATCTTCTGGAGCTACAATTCTAATCATCTTTTGTTGTGTTTTATTCTTCAGGAAAGTATTGTCTTTCTGTGGTGAAACTAGATTAGGTCAACATGTTGGGGACCAATCAACATATTTTCCATTCTTTGATTAGAAAGACCTCACCACACCCAGTAGAAACACAAAAGGGTCACTTAGGCAGTTATTAATAATGTTTTTTCTTACTTGATCTCCATCCCAACCTCCTTCTCTAAACTGGAAGTCCCTCTATCATCATTTATATTTGGCTTACAACAAGCAAATTCCTGTCAATTTCTAATATGATTGCTCTCTGATGCCCAGGTAATGAAAATTACCTTAAAACTATGATAAGCCTTAACTTAAAAAACATTAAGGGTAAGGAACAGTATAAGGAAGAGGCAGAGCTGGAAACATTTACCTTGTATGTTTACCATTATGATAAAGGTACCTGTTCCTTTTTATATACATACAAAAATAAATAATTAGCATAAGGTAGCATGGTCCTACTATGAAATCTTCTCATACTAAGAACCTCAGCAAATTTCTCCAAGGTGTAGTACCCAAAGTAATATTGTCTCCTCTTAGCTATCTCCCATGTAAAAGAATGAGATGGTAAAGTTATACCAGTAGCTTCAATTGCCCATCAAGCAGATAGAAGGGACTGTGCTACCTTAACCTCTTTCCATCTAAAACCTGCAAATGTTTTAGCAGCTTAATGGATCAAAACAAATTTCCATTATTCTGATATTGTTCTCACCCTATTCCTTTGATATTCCTTGTATCTAATGGGCATCTGAATGTTTAAACTTTGGCCTTAATTTTGTTTCCATTCCCTCTAGCATAAGTTTGATATTTGTACTAATAAGTAAAACTAGAACTTGAATTCTGACTTCTTGTTTAGTCTGATTCCAAAATGCTGTAATTTTGCTCTCTATTCTTCAACATTTCTACAATAAGATTACAGAATAATGAGAATAACTTAATCTTTGATGATTTACTATCTTAAAGAGTATCACAGTCATCATTCTGCTTAAAAATTATGGTTGTATGTGTAGCAAGGGTTAGATTAGACCATATTCCAATGCATTGGAGATGGACCTAAAGGGGTCACTATGGCAAAAAAAATTAAAAATTGAGGGGATGCCCATCAATTGGAGAATGACTGAACAAGTTATGGGTATATGAATGTAATGTAATACTACTATTCAATAATAAATGATGAGCATACAGATTTTAGAAAAACCTGGAATGTCTTGTATGAACTAGAGCAAAATAAAATGGGCAAAATCAAGAAAACATCATACATAGTAATAAAATTGTATGATGATCAACTATGAAGGACTTACCTATTCTCAGCAATGATCCAAGACAATTAAGAAAGAACTCATGATGGAAAATGCTATACATGTCCAGATAAATAACTGATGGATTCTTAATACAGATCAAAGCATACTATTTCACTTATTTGGGGGGGTGTATGTGTGTGTTTTCCTTTTAGTTTGTTTCTTCTTTCACAACTGTGACTAATATGGAAATACATTTTACATGATTGCACATATATAATCTGTATAAAATTTGCTCACCATTTTAGGAAAGGAGGAGAGGAAAGGAAGAAGGAAGGGAGAAAAATTTGGAAGCCAGAATCTTATGAAAATGAATACTAAAAATTGTCTTTACATGTAATTGAGAAAAAAATAATGATGTTTTTAAGTACTAGCAAAGTACAGCCTACTAGCAAAGTAGTTAATAAGTTAATAATGAGTTAATGTTTACTGGGTAATTTTTCAGTCATTATAAGTACATATAATTCTTTTGTATTTTAATCGTAGTGTCCCCTTTGTCCTCACTCTCCCATCTCCTATTTGCACTAGTGAATCAGCTTCCTAGAGGACAATTGGCTACTTCTCCCTCTGGGGTTTATTTCTGAATACTGTAATGGTAAGGATGGGCAAGGGGAAGGAAGTTGGGGAGGGGAGGTTCCTAAGGCTGTCTTTGACAGTTCCCATCTGGTATTATTATTCCAATATTGATCAGCTAGTTGACATCACTTCACTTTTATAAGAGAGAATTTATTGACAGTGATCTCAAAACATGCCCCCTAACCAAGTAGCTTTCATTCTCCTTACATTCACACACAAGAACCCTGGATCAACCAGTTGACATCACTTCACTTTTATAAGAGAATTTACTGACATATATAGCTTTTATTCTCCTTGCACTCACAAAGGACCCTGGAGAGAGTACAGTTAAATGGAAAGAACTGTATTAGTAGGACATATGTGTAAAGGATATGTGGAATCAAGGACTGCTTCACAACTTCTGACCCTGGAAGTCTTTTTTTCCCTTCTAGAAAGCCCCACACCAAGTTTTGTTTTGTTGTTGTTGTTGTTGTTGTTGTTGTTGTTGTTGTTGTTTTTCAGGGAATGGCATCATTGATTGAAAAGTTACTTATTCATTTTTCTGGGTTGACTGCTCCTTCCAGGAAATGGTCTCAGTTGATGAGCCAATTCATAACTGGACTAGGTCAAGCAGGTCACTCAGCTGCTGTGCTGGCCCTTCACCAAACTCAGCATCTGCTGCCCAGCATGGCATGTGCTCATCAGAGAAGATGTTGTGCTCTATGAACAAAGCAGAGTTGAAGTAGCTCAAAAGAAGCAAGAGATGCACAAAGTTAGAAAATCCACCCCAAATGTTTATATGAACTATTTGTGCCTAACCTGTGGTAGAGCATCCCAAGCTCATATTGGTCTGATTAGCTACAATCGGGCACACGGTAATTTGACTCTAACACAGTGATGTCATTTTGGTCCTCTTCAAGAACAAAGGACAATGATATATATCTGCTGTCATTCACTCCAAGACTCTAGTTGTCAGTGAGATTTTGGAGATTTCTAATCTATCTCCCTATCTCACTGGTTACTTGTATTTTTTTCCTCTCCAGATATTCATTCACCTAAGACCGGGGGGAAAAATAAATACAAGAAGCAGGACCAATGTGCTCCGGAACACATGGTGGCTGGCTGGAAAACAAGGCAGCTGTTGCCTCTCCTCTCACCCGGAAGTTCACAGCAGTACTTACTGAAAAGCCAAAAATTACTAAGAAGATGTACAAGTGAGGCATCTTGCCTGTAGACAGCTTTGGTCACTTAGAAGACTTAATCTTCCCTCCCAGTTCAAACTCAGAGTAAAAATGGATGACAGGAAGCAGAGGTAACTTATGCTATTTCTGAAGTATGGAAGCAGTTTACTCCAAGCTTCCATGTACTTGATCAGAATACTGCCATGACAACTGGGTGTGCTGGGGAAAATGGGAAATGGAGGTTACAAAAAATATATAATCATTTCATTTGTATAGCAGAATACCTTCTTCATTTCTTTTAGGAGGCAACTAGGTGGCTCAGAAGATACAGTGTTGGGCCTAGATAAGGAGAACCCGAGTTCAGATCTGGCCTCAGGCATTTACTAGCTGTGTAACCCTGGGCAAGTCACTTAAAGAAACAGCAAACCACTCCAATATCTTTGACAAGAAAACCCCATGGACAGTAACCCAGGGCCATGAAGAATTGGACACAACTGAACAACAGCAAAATTTGGATCAAAACTAAGTTGGAAGTGATTGTTTCCCTCTGACGTTCTAGAGAGGTGACATAAAAAAATTAGTTACAACAAGAAAGAGCCTGATCCTTTTCTTTAAATTTCAGGTTTGACCAGAATTTAAGCAGGACAGTGAGAGCCCAAAGTTGGGGTAGTTAGGAAGAGAGAACAATACTTTGAGGACCCAGTGTTTCTATTGTTACACATAATATCTTAGATATAGAAGTAGAAAATATAAGGGATTATGCAAAATGTGATTGGCTCCTACATTGTACTGACATGAGTTTATCTTTTTTTAAATTTTCTCATAATAAAGAATGAAAAATAGGAGGGAAAATATCTAAATGAAGTTTCTTAAACTTTAACCATAACAAGTATATATCCTAATGTTAATCATCATTGATTTTAAAACAGATTTCTTTACTTAAGCAAAAAACGTGCTAAAATAAATAGTAACAATGCTGGAGTTGGAGTCAAGGCCTGTGTTCAAGTTCTGATATTGTGTGGCCATAAACATGTCACTTAGCTTCTCTGAGCCTCAGTTTCCTCACATATAAAATGGGATGATACATGCCCAATCTACCTTACAGTGTAAGGGAAGCATCTTGTACAATAAAAAGTACTATATAAATTGAGCTATGATTATTCATCCAAAAAAAATCAGATTATCACTAAATAATGGAAACAGTGGAGGAGGTAAAAACCAAGTTAGGTCTTATAATATAAGATTCAGCAATAAACTAGACACTAAGAGTTCTGGGTTTTGTTTCATGATTCATTTTTCACTAGTGACTAGTCTCTGGGCAGAAATGTAACCTTGCTATGATTCAACATCGCCACCTGCAAAATTAAATGATTACACTGTCTAATCTCAAAGGAAATTTGGAAGATGAATAAAACAATGGCTATAAATATCTATAACTTCCTCCACTAGAGAAAGTATGAAAATATCAATGTAATTTTCTGTTTTAAAGCAAATGAGAAAATAGGAAAAGAAACAAGAAAACATTCGATGGATTTTGGTTCTTCTTCTTGGAAACCAAACTACATGGTATAAAAAGACTTTCATGAAAAATCATATACCTAGAAATCAAATTCTTATTTTAAAATGTATTTGCTATATACTATAAATTATATATTATGCTATAGAAATGAAAAAGCATAACAGCACAAGAAAAATGTTTACTGTCTGTCCAACATTATGCTAAGTGCTGGGGATACAAATAGAAAATTAAGACAGTCCTTGCTTTAAAGAAACACATTCTAATTGTGAGTGACAACATATAGAGCAGGTAGAACACAAGGTTTTCCAGGAGTAAATGTTGAAAACTATCTTTGCATGTATTTTAAAAATAAAAAGCTATTATTAAAAAAAAATGGAGCAGGAGTCATGTTCAGTTTAGCTCTTGTCAAATGGAAAAGCCAGGTAATACATGGGAAGAGAGATTAGCAGGGTAGATAGCAAGACGCAGAGGATCATGGGAAAGCAACGGCAGGGCATATGTAGATTCCCCCATCAAAAGAATAGTGTATGCAAGATTTAGAGTAGAGTGGAGTTCTAATATATCTTGAAGAGACGTAGTGATCTGAAGGTTGGCAGCTAACTAATGATGATTGTTATTATATTTTAAGTATCATTATTACATCTTCAATAATTTTAAAATTTACTTATTTGCAAATTTCTTTGAAATGAAATCACTAAATTTTGTTCTGAAAATTGATAACAATTAAATGTCCTTTCAGGTAGAGTGGCTATGTTGGTTTTATTTAACTATTTTTCTTTGTGTTCACCTCCTGGGAGATCTTCATGTTTCTATTTGGGAAGCCATGTACTCTTTCTACTCTGTGTTATAGAGTCCACATATATTATTCTACATCTCAGAAGGTTCTGGATTTTCTGTTCCAGAATGTGAATTAGCTACACACAAGTTTTGAAAAGGAAAGATGACTGTTGAAAAAAATTTTTCAGGAAGAGAAGTTGATAAATAACAGGAATAATAGAGCAGAGAAAATGGAAGGGAAAACAGGAAAGATGAATGAAATTAGGAGAAAGAAAAACATGGATGAAAAACTGGGAGGTGCTGCATAGGTATATATAACTCTTGCCTCTATTAACAGATGGAGCGATACTTTGGGAACATGGAGGCATTACTACTTCAGTGCAAAGAAAGAAAAGGTTTGTAGAACATAAGCCTCGATGATATAGGCTAAGGCACTTTTGTCTAAGCATTGAATCATTAACATCCATCTACCCTTGTTTTGGGGAGAGCAAAGGTGTAAATACAAACTCTCCCACTACAAGAATTATAAATAGACATTGTTTTTGGAAATGGGTGATAAATCAAGATTTCTTCTTTTTTCTTGCATCCTATCTTAAGTAAATGTCCTTTTGCCTTACCATTACCTTAGCATTTCATTATATGATATATTACAGTCAGTTGTAAGAAAGGTCAGAGGAAAATGGAGGCTCATGAATAGTAGTTAAATAGAAGATGTATCCAAACAGATTCCAAGAATCTGAATGGGAGTAGTAGAATTTCATATGTGGGTTTCATCAAGGATCTGTTTCATTCTTTACTTTTGCTCATGGTTCTAATTCTACTGGTCCCCATTTCACAAGGCTTTCCTGGAAGATTGCATAAAGAATCTCAAAAGAGAGTTAGAAGAAAAATGGGGAAATGAATTGAGATCAGTGCAAGAAGGATACAATGCCCTACAAAAGAGACATGAAAAAGACACCAATTCACTGAAAAAACAAAATTGATGAAATGGAAAAAAACACCAACTTACTGAAAAACAAAATTGGTGAAACGAAAAAAGTATGCAGTGAACAAATTGGCCAATTACAAAAGGAGCTAAAAAAGGTAACTAAAGAAAATAAAACATTAAAAATTAGAATTGAACAAATGAAAGTGAATGACTCAATGAGACGAAGAATCAGTCAAACAAAAACAAAAAAAATGAAAAAATAGAAGAAAATATGAAATATCTGCTAGGAAAAACAACTGACCTGGAAAATAGATTGAGGAGAGACAATTTAAGGATTATTGGACTTCCTGAAAGCCAGGATGAAAAAAAAGAGCCTTGACACTATCTTCCAAGAAATCATGAAAGAAAACTGCACTGATGTTTTAGAACCAGAAAGCAAAATCACCATCGAAAGAATTCACTGATCACCTCCTGAAAGAGACCCCAAAATTAAATCCCCAAGGAATATCATGGCTAAATTTCAGGACTATCGCACCAAGAAAAAGATATTGCTAGCAACTAGAAAGAAACAATTCAAATACCGAGGAACTGTAATTAGAAGCACACAAGATTTGCCCAACTTTATGACAATAAATTTGATAATCTAAATGAAATGGAGGAATCTACAAAAAATAGAAATTGCCCAGGTTAACAGAAGAGGAAATAAATTATTTAAATAGCCCAATCTTAGAAAAATAAATAGAATAAACTATTAATCAACTCCCTAAGAAAAAATCTCCAGGGCCAGATGGATTTACATGTGAATTCTATCAAACATTCAAAGAACAATTAATTCCAATACTATATAAACTATTTGAAAAAATAAGGAAATAAGGCATACTATCAAATTCCTTCTATGATACAGATATGGTGCTGATAGCTAAACCAGGTAGGGTGAAAACAGAGAAAGAAAACTATAGACCAATTTCCCTAATGAATATTGATGCAAAAATTTTAAATACAGAAAGTCGTCCCCAGGATAATACACTATGACCAAGTAGGATTTATACCAGGAATGCAGGGCTGGTTCGATATTAGGAAAATTATCAGCATAATCAATTATATTAGTGGCCAAACTAACAAAAATCATATGATTATCTCAATAGATGCAGAAAAACCATTCAATAAAATACAACACCCATTCCTATTAAAAACACTAGAGAATATAGGAATAAATGGGCTTTTCCTTAAAATGATTAGTAGTATCTACTTAAAACCATCAGTAAGCATCATATGTAATGGAGTCAAACTACAACCATTCCAAATAAGATCAGGAGTGAAACAAAGCTGCCCACTGTCACCATTACTATTGAATATTGTATTAGAAATGTTAGCTTTGGCAGTAAGAGAAGAAAAAGAGATTAAAGGAATTAGAGTAGGTAATGAGGAAACCAAATTATCACTCTTTGCAGATGACATGATGGTATACTTAGGGAACCCTAGAGACTCAACTAAAAAACTACTAGAAACAATTCACAACTTTAGCAAAGTTGCAGGATACAAAATAAATCCACATAAATCATCAGCATTTTTATATATTACCAACAAAGTTCAGCAGCAAGAGATACAAAAAGAAATTCCATTCCAAATAACAGATGATAGGATAAAATATTTGGGAATCTATCTGCCAAGGAAAAGTCAGAAACTATATGATCTAAACTACAAAACACTTTCCACACAAATAAAATCAGACCTAGTCAATTGGAAAAACTTAAAATACTCATGGGTAGGCTGAGTGAATATAATAAAAATGACTATACTACCCAAACTAATTTACTTATTTAGTGCCATGCCAATCAACTCCCAGGAAATTATTTTACAGATCTAGAAAAAAAATAGTAGCAAAGTTCATTTGGAAGAACAAAAGGTCAAGAATTTCAAGGGAATTAATGAAAAAAAAAAGGGCAATGAAGATGGCCTTACTGGACCAGATCTAAAACTATATTATAAAGCAGCAGTCATCAAAAACATTTAGTACTGGCTAAGGAATAGAGTAGTTGATCAGTGGCATAGGATAGGATCACAGGACAAACTAGGCAATAACTATAGCAATTTAGTGTTTGATAAACCCAAAGACCCCAGCTTTTGGGATAAGTATTCACCATTCAACAAAAACTGCTGGGAAAATTGGAAACTAGTGTGGAAGAAATTAGGGCTTGACCCACACCTAACACCACATACCAAGATAAGATCTAAATGGGTTCATGATTTGGATATAAAGAGTGATATTATGAGACTAACAATTTGATTTTCCTCTTTCCTTTTTCTAACCAAATTAACTAAAGGCTTATCTATTTTGTTGGTTTTTTCATAAAACCAACTCTTAGTTTTATTTATTAATTTAATAGTTTTCTTATTTTCAATTTTATTGATCTCTCCTTTAATTTTCAGAATTTCCAATTTGGTATTTAATTAAGTGTTTTTAATTTGGTCTTTTTCTAGCTTTTTTAATTGTAAGCCCAGTTCATTGATCTTCTCTTTCTCTGTTTTCTGCAAGTAAGCATTTAGAGATATAAAATTACCCCTTATAACCGCTTTAGCCGTGTCCCACAAATTTTGGTATGTTGTCTCATTATTGTCATTCTCCTGGATGAAATTATCGATTGTGTCTATGATTTGCTCTTTCACCCATTCATTCTTCAGGATTAGATTATTTAATTTCCAATTAACCTGTGGTCTATTTTCTCCTGGACTTATATTACATGTGAGTTTTATTGCATCATGATCTGAGAAGGATGCATTTGCTATTTCTGCTTTTCTGCATTTGATTTTGAGGTTTTTATGCCCTAACACATGATCAATTTTTGTATAAGTTCCATGAACCCCTGAGAAAAAAGTATACTCCCTTCTATCACCATTCAATTTCCTCCAGAGATCTATCATACCTAACTTTTCTAGCCTTTTGTTTACCTCCCTAACTTCTTTCTTATTTATTTTGTGATTTGATTTATCTAATTCTGAGAGAGCAAGGTTGAGATACCCCACTAGTATAGTATTACTGTCTATTTCTCCTTGCATCTCTGTTAGTTTCTCCTCTAGGAATTGGGATGCTATACCACTAGGTGCATATATGTTTAGTATTGATACCGCTTCATTGTCTATGGTACCCTTTAGTAAAATATAGTTTCCTTCCTTATCTCTTTTAATTAGATCTATTTTTGTTTTCACTTGATCCAAGATAAGGATTGCTACCCCTGCCTTTCTTTGTTCACCTGAAGCATAGAAGATTCTGCTCCAGCCCTTTACCTTCACTCTATATGTATCTCTATGTTTTAGATGTGTTTCTTGTAAACAACATATTGTAGGATTCTGGCTTTTAATCCAGTCTGCTACCCACTTCCGTTTTATGGGAGAGTTCATCCCATTCACATTCACAGTTAAAATAACTGTATCTGTATTCCCTGCCATCTTATTTACCCAGAGTTATGATTTTCTCTTCCCTTTCCCCTCTCTCCCTTCCCCCCTCCCCAGTACTTTATTTTTGATGACCACCTCCCACCAATAGTCCTCCCCCCTTTAGAATCCCTCCTTCCCCTTTATACCTTTTCCCTAATCCTTCTATTAGTTTATCCCTTTCCTTTCCTCCTTTCCCTCCCACCTTCCCACAAAGAGGATCAGGTCTTTCTTTGAAGCCAAATGTGTCTGATATACTCTCTTAGAGTCCAATCTAATGAGAGTAAGGTTTACACAATACTCATCACCCTCCCTTCTTTCCCTCAATTATATTAGATCTTCTATGTCTCTTTATGAGATTTTGCCTTATTTTACCTCCTTTATTTTTACTTTATTTTGCCTCCCCCCCCCCTTTTTTCAGTATGGTATCCCTTCCACCTCTAATTTCCTTTCCATTATTATCAAAGAAAAATAGAATTATACCCCCATTCTTTAAGGATACCTATAGTAGAAATATAGTTCTCAAGAGTTCTTTCCTTTTTACCTTTTTATGCTTCTCTTGAGTTCTGTATTTGGAGGTCAAATTTTTTGTTCAGATCTGGTCTTTTCATTAGAAATAGGTGAAGTTCTCCTGTATCATTGAATGACCATCTTCTTCCCTGGAAGATGATGCTCATGCTAGCTGGATAACTTATTCTTGGCTGTAATCCAAGTTCTTTTGCCTTTCGGAATATCTGATTCCAGGCCCTTTGATCCTTCAATGTGGAGGCTGACAGATCCTGTGTAATTCTAATGACAGTTGTCGGTATTTGAACTGTTTCTTTCTAGCTGCTTGCAATATCTTTTCCTTGGTGCGATAGTCCTGAAATTTGGCCACGATATTCCTTGGGGTTTTAATTTTGGGGTCTCTTTCAGGAGGTGATCAGTGAATTCTTTCAATGCCAATTTTGCCTTCTGATTCTAAAACATCAGGGCAATTCTCTTTCATGATTTCCTGGAAGATAGTGTCAAGGTTCTTTTTTTCATTGTGGCTTTCAGGGAGTCCGATAATCCTTAAATTGTCTCTCCTGGATCTGTTTTCCAAGTCATTTGTTTTCATATTTTCTTCTATTTTTTCATTTTTTTGTTTTTGTTTGACTGATTCTTGAAGTCTTATTGAGTCATTTACTTCCATTTGTTCAATTTTAATTTTTAGAGTATTATTTCCTTCAGTTATCTTTTTTAGCTCCTTTTGTAGCTGGCCAATTGAATTTCTTGATTCAATGCATTCTTTTTCCATTTTGCCAATTTTATTTTTCAATGAATTGTTGTCTTTTTTCCAATTCATCAATTTTGTTTTTCAGTGAATTGTTGTCTTTTTCAATTCGCCATTTTTATTTTCCAGTGAATTGGTGATTTTTTCCAATTCACCAATTTTTGTTTTTCAGTGAATTGGTGATTTTTTCCAATTCACCAATTTTTGTTTTTCAGTGAATTGGTGATTTTTTCCAATTCACCAATTTTATTTTTCAGTGAATTGTTTTCTTTTTCCAATTCATCAGTCCTGTTTTTCCAGTTTTTGATATCTCTGTTGCCCTGATCTCAATTTATTTCCCCATTCTTCTTCTAGCTCTCTTTTGGGATTCTTTATGCATTCTTCCAGGTAAGCCTTCTGGAAGGGAGACCAGCTTAAGTCCGCCTTTGTGGCTTCATCTGGGATTGTTTTCAGAATCTCAGGATCTGGGGACTTCTCTAGTTTCTCTCCGTAAAAGCTGTCTATGGTGAGAGCTCTCTTCTTCTTGCTCATGCTTTTGAGTTAAGGTATCAGCCACCAGCAGGGAATATTGCCGCTGTTTCAATTTGCCCTGGGGCAGTTTGCCGAGTTGACTTCCGGTCTGAGGCTGGTCTGGCTAGATTCGCACTAGGACCACATTTTCAGCTGCTCTCAATCCACCCTTTACCAAAGGCAGATCTGCCAAAGCACCTGCCCGCAAGCAGAGCAAAGTGGCCCAGGCGTCTCCCAGGGGCTTCCTGGGTGCCTAAAATCCACCCCTCTATCTCAGCCCTGACTTCCAACCCGGCTGGCATCTGATTGCGACCAGCGGCCAATTTCCCCTGAGGCTAACCTCCGATGTTTTTTCAAAGTAGATTGTTGATAGAAGTGCATTGTAGTCCAAGTGTTTGGTGGAGCCCTCACTCCTGAACCAGTTCGGAGGCTCAATTTGTCTGGGTCTGAGGGAAGGTCTCAGGAGTTCACAGAGAATGCTGTCTGCAGTTCGCCATCTTGGCTCCACCCCCTTAAAGGGTGATATTATAAGCAAATTAGAGGAACATAGTATAGTTTACCTCTCAGACCTGTGGAGATGGAATAAATTTATGTCCAAAGAAGAACTGGAACTCTTGATTGAACACCAGATAGAAAATTTTGACTGTATTAAGTTAAAAAGTTTTTCTACAAGCAAAACTAATGCAGACAAGATTAGGAGGGAAGCAATAAATTGGGAAATCATCTTTACATTTAAGGGTTCTGATAAAGGCCTCATTTCTAAAATATATAGAGAATTGTCTCATATTTATAAGAATTCAAGCCACTCTCCAATCAATAAATGGTCAAAGGATATGAACAATTTTCAGATGATGAAATTAAAACTATTTCTAGTCATATGAAAAGGTGCTCCAAATCACTATTGATCAGAGAAATGCAAATTAAGACAACTCTGAGGTACCGCTATACACCTGTCAGATTGGCTAAAATGACAGAAAAAGATAATGATGAATGTTGGAGGGGATGTGGGAAAACTGGGACACTGATACATTGTTGGTGGAACTGTGAACGGATCCAACCATTCTGGAGAGCAATTTGAACTATGCTCAAAAAGTGATCAAACTGTGCATACCCTTTGACCCAGCAGTGTTTCTACTGGGCTTATATCCCAAAGAGATCTTAAAGGAAGGAAAGGGCCCCACATGTGCAAGAAAATTTGTGGCAGCCCTTTTTGTAGTGGCTAGAAACTGGAAACTGAATGGATGCCCATCAATTGGAGAATGGCTGAATAAATTATGGTATATGAATGTTATAGAATATTATTGTTCTATAAGAAACAACCAGCAGGATGATTTCAGAGAGGCCTGGAGAGACTTGCATGAACTGATGCTGAGCAAAATGAGCAGAACCAGGAGATCATTATACACAGCAACAACAAGACTCTATGATGATCAGTTCTGATGGACATGGCTCTCTTCAACAATGAAATGTTTCAAACCAATTCCAATTGTTCAGTGAAGAAAGCCATATTAAACCAGAGAGGGATATGAAATGTGGACCACAACATATCATTTTCATGCTCTCTATTGATGTTTGCTTGCATTGTATTTTCTTTCTCTGATTTTTTTCTTGTAGATATGATTTTTCTTGCACAACAATGATTAGCGTGGAAATATGTATACATATATTCGATTTGTCAAGTATTTTGGTCAATGTTGAAGAATTACCCATACATATATTTTGCAAATAAAAAGCTTTAATTAAAAAAATAATAAAATATAGAAGCACAAAAGATTTGTCATCCTCTACATTGAAGGATCAAAGGGCCTGGAAGCAAATATTCCAAAAGGCAAAGGAACTTGGATTACAGCCAAGAATAAGCTATCCAGCTAGAATGAGCATTATTTTCCAGGGAAGAAAATGATATAGGTGAATTTCACCTATTTCTAATGAAAAGACCAGATCTGAACAAAAAAAAAATGATCTCCAAACACAGAACTCAAGAGAAGCATAAAAAGGTAAAAAGAAATTTCAGGTGTAAATGAAGTGACAATACTGACCTGACATTTTACATATTTGAATAGCCACAATGACTACACAGCTTTTGGAAGATTAGTGCTCCTTCATGGGACTTAACCTGCACCAAAGGATCATTGATTTGGAGAACACCTATTGAGTATTATAATGATGTTATTTTATAGGCATTATGCCATTCCAAGAACACTTACAGAGATGTAAAGCATAAGCCAGTGGTAGAAGAAGAAATAGTATCTGGGTTATTTAAATTTCCTGAAACATTAGTATAGTTTAGAATTCTCAAAGATATTTGTCTTAATGAGATTATAGTACTTGAGGTTTGTTTAGTGAATTCTCTACTGTTGACTGGGATAATGAGTAAGTTTGGGACCTTCTGGGTAAGAAAAGAGGGGGAAAGGGAAGTAAACCAGTATTTATTAAATATCTGTTAAGTATCAGACAGTAAATAAGCAAAATAGTAGGAAGAAGTGAAGTGAAGTGCTAACATGAAGCAATGCTAGCATCTTTGGTAGCTGAGGATGTAGTGGTGATAATTAGGAATAGATAAATAGTTAGCCTGAGAATTCAGATGAAAGAACTCATTGTGAGAAGTTATAGTGCTTATTGAGAGATGGAGGGGGTGGAGGGGGTGGAATAATTCCATCCACCAAATGAGTTACCTTTTGAGTTCCAGCTAGGATTTATTCAAGAAGAGGCTAACAGACAGGAAGAAAAATGAGCAATATAAGACACACTCTAATTGCCTCCAGGATTTCTCAACTATGAGCTACTCACACTACTTCAGCTCAACCAAATTCCATTGTAGAAGGTCAGTCTTCTGGGAGACTTCTGGGAAATGGCACAGTGGGCAGAGTGATTCTTCCTGGAGGAACAAAGGAGCTTAGGACTATGAGTCAAAGCAGTCTAGTTCAGAAATGGTGCCAAGAGAATGCAGCCAAAGAGGCAGGATGGTATTGTGTTAATACTATGGAATAGATGAATAGGCAGATATGTGCGAGTGCCTTCCAGAAAACAAGAAAGCATTCAGAATCAATTAGGCAAAAGCTTAATGTCTATCAGATGGGTACTAAAATGTAGGTGGAATTGGACAGAGGGTATACAAGATCCCAACAGCCCACCAACATTTTCAGAGTCCATTCTAACTAGAATCATAAAATCCTAGACAACAGTGACAGGTTTGAAGACAAAGACTGACAAACATAGATAGACAGTAGAAAAAGAAGAAACAGGAAATCTCTAGCACTTTCCCAAAACCTTTCCAACAAAGGTTGAAGAAGAGTACTAAACCAAGTAGTGATCAAAAAATTCAAGGAAAAAACCACAATGGATCAATTTTCTTGCCCTAGTAGACACAGAAAGAATCTTAAAGTTATGCCCCCCCCAAAGAGTCTCAATACCATTTTTCAAAAAAATCATTAATGAAAACTTTCCAGATTTATTAGAAACAGAGAGCAAAGTGAAAATAAAAGTACCTACAGGTCACCTCCTGAAAGAAACACCAAAACGAAAATTCCCAAAAATATCATAGACAAAAACCAGTTTCCAAATTAAATAAAAACCCTTCAAAGATCCAGAAAGAATGATTTTATATACTAAGGAGGCACAAAGATCACCTAACATTTGGTCTTTATTATCTTAAAGAAGAGAAGAATTAGGGGCAGCTAGGTGGCAGTGGATAGAGCACCAGTCCTGAAGTCAGGAGGACCTCATCTCAGACACTTAATACTTCCTAGCTGTGTGACCCTGAGCAAGTCACTTAGCCCCAATTTTCTCAGCAAAAAAACAAACAAACAAAAACCAAAACCCTAAGAACACTGTACTTCAAAAGGCAAAAGATAAAGCTTTATAACCAATTATAAATTACCCAGCCAAACTAAATATAATCCAGCGGGGGAAAAGATAGACTTTTAATTAAAGGATTTCTAAGTATTCCTCATGAAAAAAAATTACAACTGAGTAGAAACTGAAATGCCTGCACAGGAGTCAAAAGAAACAAAGAAAGGTCCTTTTTCCCACTCACCTTTCTAAGAAAGGAAGAAAGAGAGAGTGAGGGGAGGGAGAAAGAGAAAGAGGGAAGGAGGGATGGAGAAAGGAAGAAAGAAAGAAAAACAATCCTTTTAAGCAAATATGGAGTCAATAAAACACATTCTTACATTTTACATAACCAAAAAATGTATGTTTCAAACTGCATCTTGAATCTATCACCTATCCCTAAGTTTATGCATAGCAAGTTTCAGCATTCGTACTTTGGAATCATGTTTGTTCAGAAAATTGATTAGGGTTCTTAAGTCTTTCAAAGTTGTGTTGCTGTTGTATAAATTATTCTATTGATATCAATTCATTTTCAGGCTGCTTTTAAGCTTAATGTGTTTTTACCTGTTTATCTCTTTTAACCAAGTCTGTTTTTGCTTTTGCCTTGTCTGAAATCATGCTTGCTACCTTTGCTTTTCCAAGTTAAGCTGAAGTATAATAGATTTTGTTCTAGTCTCTTATTTTAGGGATAGGATCTCCCTCTATTTAAAAAAAAATGAAAAAAAAAGAACAGAAGGAAAGCCAGAAGGAATCACAGACAAGCAGAACAACTTTGATAGTTACATGTTGAATTTATGATATACTTATAAATAAAAGCAAATTCTGCATAATAGGTTCCCAGTTTTATGTACAATTTTCTCCTGTTCTATAATGTATACAGAAATGCTCATTTTATTTTGTTTGTTAAATTCAGAATTTCTTTTAAAAGGAAAAAGATTGAAAACAGAGTATCCCAAAATGCTAAAGAAAAGATTTAAAGTAACAATTAAATTCCAGTCCTTTTAGGAAAGATATTCACAACATAAACTGATACAGTCTACTCAAAAATAGAATAGGCTTTTGTGGACTGAGTCAGGACTATCCATATTTTAGGTTATATCAATGTGAGTTTGAAGCTCTCTGGTATATTGTTAACAAGAAAAACATAAATATAAAGATTCACATAGAAATAAAATAAGGGTCTGGAGCAAAATAGGTACAATAGGAAAGTAGACACTATGGACCTGATGTTCAGTGGATCTTTCTGGAGTATTAATATTGATTGACCAATCACAAGAAGGAGCCACCAGGTGGCATAGTGAATAAAGAACTGAATTTAGAGATAAGAAGACCTGAGTTCAAATCCTAAAACAAATTTTCTCCAGCATTGTGACTACCAGTCAAAAAAAAAAAAAAAAGTTGCATAAGCTCTCTGTCACAGTTGCTGTGAAGATCAAATGAGATAACACATAAAATCCTTTGCAAACTCTAATACACTTTATAAATGCTACTTACTGTTATTATTACAGACTATTCAAAGTACCTTATAGCATAATGGAGTGAGAGCTGACCTTGAAGACCTAGATTGAAGTCCAGCCTCTGACATAGACTATGTGATCCTGGACAGGTCACTTAATCTGTCAATGTTCTAGGCAATTTTCTAAGAATATAAATTGCAGATAATGTGCTGACCTACACTGGTAGTGATAACAATAACAATAATAACAAATTGTAATTTTATATAGTACTTGGTAGAGGTGGTATAGTGATTGGAATAGTGCTTTCCTCACCAGGGAGTCCCCTACATCAGTGAAATAACAGGTCCAGTCTTTATCCCTATTCAAAGTAGTGACAGACTGTTGCAGACAGTAAACAGCACATCTCATAATCTAAAAATTCAAACCTTGCATGAAGAAGTATATAAAAAACAGAGGTTATTGGTGGCAAAAATCATCAAAGGCATACTGTACCTGTCATCTGCTGTGGAGGAGTTCAACTTCAGGGACTTTCCAGTGTCTGAGGAATGAAAGATCATTTGAGAAAGAAACTGTTCAAAAATGACTGTGCTCATTGCATCAATGGGATCTACGGTATGTTCAAGGAATAACCATTCCATCTCAATAAAACTGATTTTTTTGAGTTATCATGGACAATTTCCCTCTCTGAGAAAATCTGTACCCCTCACTTATTGTAGAAAGATTTATATACATATGGATTATTGATTATTAAATAAGGGAACTAAAATGGGTTACTATAATTAATCATTCAGCAAGCATTTATAAATAAACTCAGTGGGTTGGACACTATATGGAATACTACAAAATACAAAAACAAAATAGTCTCTGACCTCAAGGAGCTTGTATTCCAATGAGGAAGCCAATACATACATACATATAGAACTTATGTACATGGTCTACTATATCATGAGTTTTAATGGTTCGTAGAGAAAGGGACTATTGAAATGAATTACTTTTAGGCATTAGTAGAGTTGGATGAGGTATGTCTTTAAGATGTAGTCGACTCAGTGCTAATTGATCTATTAGAAATTTACATAATCTACAAACACACACACACAATGTATACAAAGTAGCAACTGGAATGGGAAAGGACAAGAAAAATCTCAATGATGAAGATCATGGAACTTGAGCTCAGTCTTGAAAGAAACCAGGGATTCCAAAAGGTGTAAGTGAAGAGGAAGTATATGCCAGGTATGGAGGACAATCAATGAAAAGACAGGAAGATATCATATATGTATATCATATGAGAGAAACAGCAAATACACTAGCATAATTGGAATACCCGGTATAGGAAAAAAAAAAACCCACTGGCAAAGTAATGAGGAATTTATTTTTTATCCCTAATGGAAATAGTAAGATCTTAAAGTTTGTTGAGTGACATGGTCAGGTCTAAGTTTTAGGAAAATCACTGTGGCAAATAAGATGGATTGAAGTGGGAAGAGATTTGAGTCAGGGAAATCAGTTAGAAGTTTTGTAATAAAAGACTGAAGAAGTCCAGATGAGATTTGTTGAGGGACTTAACTAAGGTGATGGCTATCAGTAGAGAAGAGGGGATGGATAAAGATAAAAATGTCAAAATTTGGCAACTGATAGGATATATGGGGTAAACAAGCAAAGTTGAGATTTACACAAAGATTGCAATCTTACATGATTGGAAGGATGCTAATACCATGTATGTGTGTATACATATGTGTCTATATTGTACAGACACATATACAGATATGTGTATATAATATTTAAGTGTGCATATACACACATATTTTGTGTGTGCATATATACATGTATGTATTTATGTATATATGTATATACACACACAAGCATATATATATATATATATGTAAATAGGGGAATTGGAGGAGAAAGGTAATGAGTTCTGTTTTGTACACGTTAAGTTTGAGATGCTTTTGGTATACCCCATCTGAAATATTCAATAAGAACTGGATAATGCAGACTTGAATCACAAAGAGAAACTAGGGTGGATATGTAGATATAGGATCTACAGTATAGAAATAATCATTTTTTAAATTTTTACAGAGATAATATGTAATTTTATAGAGATAATCATTGAATTTATAAATACAGATAAGATCATCAAAAGTAGTTTATAGAGAAAAGAGAAAAGGCCCAGGATAGAGCTTTTGTTTGTAATTGTGACATGGATGATAAGCCAGAAGATGTCAGTATGAAGAAGTCATTTGACAAACACTAATTCTAAAATACCAGGTACTACCAAGTACCAAGCACTTGGACCACATAGCCCCACTCACTTCTGTGAGTCCTATTCTTAAGAAGAAAGAAGCACTCCTTGCCTGACCTGTCCAAAGAAATTTTAAGAACTAAAAGAGAACCTAAGATTTTGTGTACACTATTAGAAATTGGGGGAGAAATGTATTCTCTTTGCTAAATCACTCAATTATTTCACTTGAGGGCATACAACTGAAAAAGAACCAGAAATAGAAGAGCAAAAAGTGACACTCTAGCCTGAACTCTTTAAGACAATTTGGTGATTGTTAGGATGAGAAATTTGAGTAGCCCTTCAAGGACTTGGTAAAGTGCCTCTTGCCTAACCAGTTATTTATTGGCTTATGCAGATTCGCCGGAGCTCTTTGTGTTACACGTGGAGGGCAGAGAGAATTTGGAAGCAATTTTACAGCAGGAGAGCAATGGCCACAAAAATCGTATTGCATTTGCAAGTTAAGTACTTTATCACAAGGAGATTCATCATCTCCTGAACAAACTAGAATTTTTGGCTTTGGAGTGTGTTATCATGTGAAAAGGCAACAACTCATTCACATATCCTAACACTAAGTTAGGTGATGTTTGCTATAAATGACTAAAAACACTAGATAACTTTAAACTCAACATGCCAGGGATAACCAACATAAATAGAGGACTCATCATCCTCTAAGTTTCATGTGTCCTAAGTCATGGTAAAACACATAGAAGGGGTTGATTTATGTATAAACTTTTTACAACTGGAATGAAATAGAAAGAATATGAATGATATCCTAATGGTGACAAACCATTTCACCATTGATATGTAGATATATTCAACCAGAAATCAGAAAGCTTCTATAAGTGCCAAGTTCTTGTGGGAGACATATTTCTATGTATGACTGATTTATGTCAGGATTCACTCATCAAAATTGAGACTTTGAGAACAAGCAACTCAAGGAGGTTCTAGCAGGAATCAAGAAGTCTGGAAATATACCATACCATCTTAGAAACAGAATCCACCATTTTAATTGCACATTATGAAAACTATGAAACCAGAACAGAAGCTCAACTGATTCACTGAAGCCAAAATATGGTTTATTAGTACATGCATATGTAACAATAGAAACTTTGGGACTTATTCACCACTCACACTAGCAGGTCAGATCCCCAGAGCTTTGCTACAATTACGTCCCTCCCAAGGTTTTAGGAGTGGTCCTGGAAAATTTAAGGATTTCTTTCTAGTACTATAATCCATGAGCTCTCACCAGTATGCTGGTATATTCCATAGCATATTTCCCCTATAATTATCAGTAGATACTCATAAATCAGCTTAACTCAATTAGCTTTTAGTTAGTGTTATTTACTAAAATAGCAACTAGATAAGTGTTCAGGTCAATAATGAAGTGAGAAAATGATATACCCAATGGACAGACTAGAATAACTTGAAGAAGCTATCCAATATTCTGAGTAGAACTTCTATGAAATACTTGGTGATTCAAAGGTCTTAGTATAGTTTTAAACTATTATACCATAGGATATAGAGTAACAGTATTAATTGTAGCCAATAAAATGATCATCTTGATTGGTCCTCCCAAATTACCACATTTGTTTATTTCATTTACAGATTAAGCTATTAAAGCTTAAAACTTAAGACTTTTGAGATACCCTGTATTTATTGAAAAAAGACATGGCCAAAATTCACAAAGGATGACAAGAATTGGATGGGTTTCAATTTATAGGACTGAGTATTAGCTTTAGAACTAATTATCTTCCTCCCACCACCACCTCCCAAAGCCTTTCCTTCTCTACAATGCTCTATTTCTCTATCACTATCCTTCTAATCATCTAGATTTATAACTTCAGTATCATGATAGATTCTACTCCCTCAGTTTCCAGACATAGACTGTTGCCAAGTCTTATTAATCATACCTCAAAAGCATTTCTCCCTTTATTCTCCTATCTCCACACATATGTCATCATTCTAGTTCAGGTCCTCGTCACCTGTCTCCAGGATTCCTGTAATTGCCTCCTTTTTAGTCTATTTCATTCAAGTCTCTCTTGTTTCCAATATGACCTTCATACAACTGCCAAAATAATCTTTCTAAAGTCATATTACTGCCCTGAGGAAGTGGTATAAGTTAATCTACTATGGCAGTTAAATGTAAGACATACTTGGGGAACAGTAATAAGATAGCTTAGCTGCATTGATATTTCCTGTAATAGAGGAGTTGAGAAACATAGGTTGGTTCCAGAATATGAAGATTGTTAAATCTCAGGTTAAGGAGGTTGGATTTTATTCAAGAGGCAATAGAGATGCATTAAGATTTCTGAGCAGGGGAGGAACAAAATAAAGTGGGGAGGAAGTATGTGTTGTAGTAATGAAGAAAGTGAAGTGAAAGAGATGGGCAGTGAGACCAAATTGAGCTATTTTAATGAGTTAATAAGCATTTATAAAAGGCCTACTGTGTACTTGGAACTATGCTAAGCACCAGGCATTTTGAAAGCTTCAGCGCAGAAAGCAATAAGGGACTAAACACTTAGAAATTACACTAAATCTCCTCTGACATTTCAATCAATTTTTTTCATGCTTGTATCTTCCAGAATGATGCACATTCCTTCACACAGTTAATAACAACAGCATTAGTCACACAAAGTATTGTCTACAAATAACCTAACTTTCTGTGAAGAACCAATCACAACATATTTCTTGGGCATTTGTACCTGAAAACAGTATTAAAATGCAGTTTTAACAAGTCAGATCACAGATGGCATTTAAAGAAAGAAAAGTAGAAGCAATGAAGCTTTTAAAATAGGAAATAGATTGTGGGGTTGAGAGGCAAGCAGGGTGGAAGATTAGAACTATTTGTGCTAATCAGTGAAGTTAATTTTCTCATTATCTACCTCAGTTCCAGTATAGTGAAGAAGATATGAATAAATTCATATCAGGTTATGATCTTGTGTGGGTTGGGTTTTTTTTAAACCAAGGGTAGAGTTAACACAGATGTATATAACATACACATGCAAATATGTTTGTGTTTGATCTATTTAAATGCTATGAAGTATCTTTGTTTATTAGGCATTGTAAATTCTCCTGCCTTGAAAAGAGAAATGCATTTATTTTGATAAATATTAATGTCAACTTAATTTTACAAATTGTCTCTTTGTTAAGGCACCTGGGAAACCCTAGAGACATTCATATCCATCTTAAAAATATCATAATAACCCAATAAAAACACTACAGTAAAGCCATATGGGAGATAAAATCAGACCTGAGGAGAAAAAAGAAATTGATGCTAAGTCCTAAAATATGAGAATGAGAGCCCAAGTGTTAAAAAACGATCCCTCTGAAAATAAGTTTTGTGTGTCTTTTAAGGAAGGAAGAAAAGATAATGAGAAAGATGAAACTCAGAAGGGAGTTCTGTACCTAGGGGACTCCCAAAGATTGAAATGTTGACTAGATCCACTGTAGCTTCCGTGCCTGCTGATATGCTATTTTTGAACTCCCCATGCTTCCTACCCCACAAGTACATTAGAGGGATTGTTTTTCTTGTTTCTGCAGCAGCAGAAGTATGCAGCGTCATAAAAGGCTATGGTACATAAGACCTCTAGGTCACTGCACACCAATATATATAAAACAAAATCAGCCTGGAAGAAGTGCTCTCTCTTGTGTCTCTCTCTTGTCTCTGTCTCTCTGTCTTTGTGTGTGTGTCTCTCTCTCCTTTATGTTGTTTTTATGATTATGGTTTGATTTATAAAAAATTATTTTAGGTAGGGCAGCTAGGTGGTGCAGTGGATAGAGCACCAGCCCTGAAGTCAGGAGGACCTGGGTTCAAATCTGGTCTCAGACACTTAACATTCCCTAGCTGTGTGACCCTGGGCAAGTCACTTAACCTCAGTTGCCTCAGCAAAAAGCAAAAAAAAAAAATTATTTTAGGAGTAAGGACAGAATAAACATGTGCTCAAAAATGTACAAAACTTTATAGCAATTATTAAAACTATGTAGTGTTGATGTTTTAGAAAGGACATTCAACTAGGTTCCAGAGGTACTGGATTTGATGGCTATGTTCCTTACTAGCAATATAATCTTGTGCATGTCATCATTTCTTTGGGTTTCAGTTTTCTTTTATAAAAAGAGGGAAAGAGGGGAGCAGACTAGATAACTTGTAAGATCTTTTCCAGCTGTAAATATAACCTATAGCATGTAAATTTTCATATTGTATGTATTTTTGTGGCTAATGTTCAATCATTCAGTGATATCCAACTCTTTACAGCCAGGTCCTTCTACCTTCCACTATCTCCTGAAGTCTGTCCAAGTTCATGTTCATTGCTTTTCTGACAGTATCTATCTTATCCTTTACCTTTACCATTCCCTTCTCCTTTTTGCCTCCAGTCTTTCAAACATATGAGTCTTTGCCAGTGAATCCTGTCTTCTAATTATGTCACCAAAGTATTTAAACTTCAGCTTCAGTATTTGATCTTCTAGTGAACAACCTAAATTAATTTCTGTAATACTGACTGATTTGATCTCCTTATTGTCCAAGGGACTCTCAGAAGTCTTCTCCAGCACCATAGTTTGAAAGCATCATTTCTGCATTGTGCTTTCCCTATACCCCAATTCTCAAAGGTATACATTATATATCTTTAATACATATGAGTTCATATATTATGTATATTAAATATACATATATAATATGTAATATAGTCTAATATATAGTATATTATGTATAATACACAAGATTCATATTACATATACATTTGTATATATGTATGTATGTACATATACACAACAATATACAAACGATATCCATTACATATGTTCTATAATATAATACAATGTTATGTATACTATATATGTGTGTATGTATAAATATATAGTAACATACACATTATACAATATAGCGTATAGATTGTCTATACATTTCTGTGTATATATGTATACACATATATGTAATACAATATATATACTTATATATATATAATACATAATCATAAATATAACATACATATATATTTATATATATACTTATAAATACAAACACAAACAACCACAATTTCATTTATGTAGAGAGCTTCTCATGTGGACACTCCCTGCACTAATCTTGCTAACTCATCTGTAACTTATAGAATTAGTTGTCAAAAACCCTGAGAGATTCTGTGATTATCCCATGATCCCACAGCTAATAGGTGTCAGATATAAGGCATCTTCTTCATATAGGCACCATAAGAGAAGTCTAATTGGAAAGCTGGCTTACACCATGCCCCAGGGACTAATAGACTTAATCTAAGATGAAATCCTAAATTTTAAGATATAGAACTAAAGAGACCCTTTAAGTAGTCCCATAACAATACTCATAAGAGACATCTCAAATCTGTCTTATATGAGAAAGTGAACCAGTATTTCTATAAATGTACATGCTGTGTAAAGAAATTGGAAAATTTATATAGAAATTTTAAAAGCTATATTTCTAAGAGTGTAGAAAGGAAAAGTATGTCTTTTTTAGTGATTTGCACAATTTTTTCAATCCAGACTTGTGATCTCATTGGTATGGAGATCTCCCGATGAAGAAACATCTGTTATTGCAGGCCTGAAACTTTTCTGTCATTTATAAAGAATTGTCTGAGGGACTGACTGATTATGTAACCTATGCAGGGTCATCCATCCAATAAGAAGATGATGGGAGACTTGAATCCAGGTCTTCCTGACTGAAAATGGCTTTCTCTCTACATACTCTATGCTACTTCTCACTTCTCTAAAACTTTGAAAATAAAAGGCTTGTCATTTGCATTGATGTAAGCATATTGCTTCTTACTTGTCACATATTTAAAACATATTACCCTTTGCTCCTTCAAATTGCTCTCTATCTTGTTCACACATTCTTACTGATTTTCTACTTGTGATAAAAAGATTTTTTTTAAGTCAAAACATCAATATGATATATACAAAATGATTTAAACCAGAAGTTGAGACTCCAGTTTTGACATGGCAGGAGTCGACAATGACACATCTCTTGTGTAGAAGCCAACTTCTTATTGGAAGTGGCTTACATGATAAGCCCTGATCACCTGATCTTCTCAGATCATCTTTCAGAAATTCTTCACAGCCCAGCATGTTGACATCACTGTTTCTCTATCACCAAAGTTAAGAATCTTTTTTGGAAAGTTATTTCTTATCCTTCAATGAGAACAGAATCAATGTAACTAAAATTAGAAGGTACACAATTAACTGAGGAAAATTTTACAGCAAATTTCTGGTGAAGAATTGATATTCAACAAGATAAATAAGAAATGTATTCAAATATGTAACAACAAGAGTTATTTCCTAAATGGTTAAAGAATATATAAGAACAGGAAATTTTTGTTTTTTGTTTTTTTAAAGAAGAAATCCTATGGTGCACCTAGATGGTGCAGTGGATAAGAGCACCAGCCTTGAAGTCAGGAGGACCTGAGTTCAAATCTGATCTCAGACACTTAATACTTCCTGGCTGTGTGACCCTGGGCAAGTCACTTAACCCCAATTGCCTCAGCAAAAAAAAAAAAAAAAAAAAAAAAAAAGAGGGTATAAGGTTAGATGGCCTCTGACATCCCTTGCAGTGCTAAGACATGATCTCAGGATCCCTGTGTATGTATCTCCTATAAATTAAGCTGCTTCTTCCCATCTTATCACATCTAGAATTAGTAACTTACATTCATGTCGAATTTGGGGTTTTGCAAAGTATTTTAATGTCCCTTAGGATTCCATCAATCCTTATGTATATTGTAAATCTTCCAATGAACTCATGAGTCCCCAGTCCCCAATTTAGGTTCTGTTGGTTGCTTGTAATTTCAGATGCTAATATCATTGGGGGGCTCAAACTGAAGTATTTAGTCTTGTCATCTAAAATCTGGATCTATGTTGGGAAATGAAATAAGGCTCTCCCCTCTGCCATTTTAGAACTGTCCAGCGAAAGCTCAGTTTAGTTCCAAAAACACTCCATGGGACATGCTCTTTCCCCAAGTGAAAGCATCTTTTTAAAAGCTTCATTTTCTCTAGAAATATTAGGAAATTCTATTTCTTCAACCTAAAACTCTTTCTAACTTTTCCCTTTTAGAAAGTAGGAGTTTCTAAGGCCTTCCACTGAAATGGATTAAGGATAATCAATTTATCTCATACCTAGATAAGGTGTTACCTCCTGATCACCTAGACTGGTGGATGTCAGGACCTCACCAATGGACAGTATCTGTCTTCTTGAAATTCAAAGTTAATTCAAAGGCTTTTTTCAATCCTTAAAGGGAATTGTCCAGGAAGGAATCAAGTAGTTTTGGAATGTTGATTCCAAACTTTATTTTCATATATGGTGTTATTCTTAGTCAAGATTTCTACAAATTTTACTTGAAATCTTTATGTGGTTGTCATGTTGAAAAGCATAGGGGACTATGTCAATTTGGACATCATTCTGTTGCCAACCTTGATTTAAATATATATTAAGTAAAACTGTTTCTTGCCTAAAGCACAAGGTACAGTATTAATACTAATTTATTTTTTGACACCCATTACCTAAAAATTGAGTCCTCAATGTTAGACAATAATATGATCCGGGGGTAATATAACTCAAGGAGCTTCTATGTAGCATTTATTGAGGATAGGGTTGAATAGGAAAGCAGAGTCTGTGTAAATGAGACTAAAAAGCTGCATAATATACCAATGTTGATGTTGAGAGAACTCTTAGCTTATGATTAACCTTGATAAGCTATAAGCAAACTGACACATACTCAAAAAGGCAGCAGAAATCTCTAAATACTTGAGGAAAGTAAGAAGCAATTTCCCACTGTAGCAGCTCCAATGCTAAAAAAATTTCCCAATCTTACCCCGAATTAGACTTATATTTACATCAATGGCTTCTCTAGATATGGCCTGGGGCAGGAATTCTTAACTTTTTTGGTGTCATGGACCCCACTGGCAGTCTGATGAAATCAACAAACCCCTTCTCAGAATAATGTTCAAATCTATAAAGGAAGCCAATTACGTTTAAATATAGTCACACACATTTTCAAAGACCTTGGGTTAAGAATTTCTAGTCTAGGGGATATAATTATGAAATGTTTATACATTCTGCTATTTGTGGCAATATAACAGGATACTTTTTAATTCTTCCCCCTATGGCTACCCTCCCCTTCCCCCCACTCAAGTTTAAAGAAGATAATATGTCATTTTTCTTTCAAAGGTCCAGGATTGGAAGGGACTTATAGAAATGTCTAGTCTGACTCTTACATTTTATAAATGAAGAAATGGATCCAGAGAAATTAATATGCTTATAATATGGTATAGGAGAATAAGTTCTAGAGATGATCATGCTGGGTCTGAATACAAGGTTTTCTACTTACAAGTTTTATGATAAAAAGGGTCACTTCCAATCTGGGACTTTATCTCACAGTCATGAGGAAAATGATGTTTCTATTATTGACTTCAGATGGTTGTTGTGCTTTGTAAATCTTTTTAAGTACATAAATATGAAGAATTATTATTATTACCAAGTTAACATAATAAGTTAATGGTTGGGGGCAGTTAGGTGGTACAGTGGATAGAGCACCAGCCCTGAAGTCAGGAGGATCTGAGTTCAAATTTGGTCTCAGACACTAAATATTCCCTAACTGTGTGACCCTGGGCAAGTCACTTAACCCCAATTGCCTCAGCAAAAATAAAAAAAAAATAAAAAAAAATAAAGTTAATGGTTGAGCCAGGACTAGAATCCAAGTCTCCTGACTTTACCATTACATTGTATACCATTATATCCATACCTGAGTAAAACTCTTCTGGGCTGAACAATTTAGACTCCTAGACAGAATTAGCAGATATTAGCAGTTGGAAAATAAAAGGTCTAAGTTCTTCTCTAGGGTGCTAACCCTAGTGTGAAATTAACTATCATCCCCATCCTAGTCAATTTCACATGATTGCACTGTGGGGAAAGAAAAGGTAGAAAAAGTATACCAGGTCTTGGTCCATTTCCTTCTTATCTACAGGTGTTCTAATCACATGCAATTGGAGAACAATAACTGTGGGGAATGAGATAGGGAGTGAATGGGGATAGAATAAAGAAGAATACCCTAGCAGCAGTTAGTAGCCACATGAGGTTATGTATAATAAACACCCTTCATAATTTTGTAGATTTTTATCATACCTCCATCTTTAGTCTTCAAAGCTGAAGCTTCCTAATTTTTTGTATGCTCTTGTCATATAGCAAGATTTTTGTTCCCTTCATTTAAAAAAAAAAAGTTGAGCCTTCTTCACTGTCATGTCTATCTTGATGAATACCAAACAGTACTACATACCATAATCTAAGTACAGATAGATGTGCAATTGTTGTTTTATTTCAAGAGTCATGTCATGTTTTCTATTTTATTTCAATGATCAAATTTCACTTCGTCATTGATTTTGTTTCCATTTTAAGGCAATTTCAATTGCAAAAACACTGGTAAGCCAGTGCTTACTGGATCTGCTAGAATCTATGTTACATAATCTCATCTGAGCTCTCACTACAAGACAATCCTATTATAATTAATTGATTCGCTAGCCCACTTGCCACAATGGTTTTTTCTAAACCATTTCATCTCTCCTTAAGACTCTGAAAGCTTTTTCTACTTCACCCTATCAGCTGAGAATCTTACCTTATATTTCACTTTTTAAAAATTATGGCCATTTCCTGAAAGGTCTCTCTTCTCCCCTCCTTTTCATCTCACATCACACAGATGTTTTTTACTATCACCTTCCTTGCTCCAATCTCTGATGAGGTGGAGAGACCCATCTTCTTACTAAGGCAAAATCCTTAACAAGCACCCTTGATCCTATTCTCTCCAATCTTTGCCAGTATATTGTCTCCTCTTTCATCACCATGCTCCAATCTTTAATCTTTCCATATCAACTAGCTCCTTACCTGATACCTACAAACATGCATGTCTCTCTCTGAACCCTAAAAAAATTCTCTTTGCTCTATTCTCACTAATTAACATCCTATATCTCTCTTCTACTTCTCAACTAAACTCTTTGGCAAATCTTTCTACATTAGGTACTTCTACTTCCATTTCCCCTTTTTTTTTTGCTGTTGTTGTTCGGTCATTTCAGTAGTATCTGAATCTTTTTGACCCCATCGAAGTCAAATTGGAATGGATTGTTCTTTCTTTCTCCAGCTCATTTTACAGAGGAGGAAATTGAGACAAATAGGATTGAGCTACTTACACAGGTAGTAGATGTCTAAGGCCAGATTTGAATTCAGGAACATGAAAATTCTTGACTTAAGACCTGGTGCTTTAAACACTGTACCACCCAGCTGTTCTCCTTTTTCCTTACTTTTAAAACAGCATTCTAGTTTCCAACCCTCAATACTCAAATGAAGTTGCTCTCTTCAAAGATATCAAATGATATCTTAATTGATAAATCTAATAATCTTTTATCAACTTAATCTTTCTTGACCTATCTCCAGTTTTTTATACAATCATGGTCTCCTGAATAATCACAGGTTTTGTGACCCTTTCCCTCTGGTTCTCAGTCACAGTATTCTTTCTAAATCTCCTTTCTAGACCATTGCCCAAGTCAAATACACCAACTGTGGATGTCTCCCAAGACAAAGTCATGAATCCTCTTCCCTTCTTCCTCTATATCATTTCTCTTAATTATTTCATCAGTTGCCATGGGTTTAATTATCTCTATGCAAATGATTCCAATATTTATGCATCCAGGCCTAATCTCTCTCCTGAGCACTAGTTCCACTTCAACAACTGCCTACTGTGCATCTCAACCTGGATCTCCCACAGGCATCTTAAACTTAACATGTCCAAAATAGAATTTATTTTCCCCCCTAAACCCTCTCCTTTTCTCAACTTTCCTATTACTGTCAAGAGCATCATTGTTCTCCAAGTTATCCAGACTCACAGTCTCAATGTCATTGACTCCTTTCACTCACATATATGCTACATATCCAATGTATTTTAAAGTCTTGCCAGAGAGGGGATGCCATGATATACAAGTGAATTGAAGAACAAACAACAACCTCCCATAGGTCCTAGGCCAAGCATCATTTGGTCATTATTTGGGTCCTGAAGGATTCAGACTGAATGTAAATAGCAATCATTTCTGCTGTGGCCAGAAACCCTGAGGGCTTTCCCCTCACAAATTTATTTACTTATTTAGATTTATTTTTGGACTAGGTGAAAAAGGGGATTCTTTACCTCGATTGCTACCTAGCCTTAATCACTGAATGGGTGCAGTCTCAGTCAAACTGAGATCTGTTGAAGAGCTTAGCATTAAAAAGGCCAAGGTCTACCATTTCATTCAATGTCATTTCTAGTTATCTTGATCTATATCTTGCCACTTACCCAGATGGCTCTGGAGGGAAAAGTGAGGCATGTGACCTTGTATAGTTCTCCCTCACTTAAATCCAATTCACTAGCATGTCATGGCATCACCTCCCTGATGCCATGGTCTTCTTTGAGAATGGAGGACAAACAACAACAAAGTTTCGTCATTTCCACCCTTATAAATTTTCCCTATATTTCCTCTTTTCTCCACCCATCATCTCACATCCAAACTATTTCAATAGCTTTTTGGTTGGCATCCCTATTCAAAATCTCTACCCATTTCAAATCCACCTTTAATTTACCTGTGAAAGTAATCTTCCTAAGATGATAGTCTGACCATGTTAGTCCCTCTACTTAATAATTCCCCATGCCTAAAGGATTATATATACAATATTCAGTTTGGCATTTAAAGCCCTTCACCAGCTAATTTCTTCCTGTCTTCTTTCATTTTACTGTCTTCCATGTTCTCCACAATCTAGGGATAACATACGGACATTCCATTTCCCAAGTTCATACCTTTTTATTGACTGTCTCCTATGGTTGGAATGATCATTTTCTCCTCCAGGATTCTCTAACCTTGTTCAAGATTTGGTTCAAACCCCGTCTTCGGTTAAAAGAAGAGCTTTTCTATCCCATTTCCCCATATCTCCATCTTACCCTATATTCCCCTTCTTACGGTACCTTCTATGTGAGATTACCTTCCATTTACCTTGTATATATCTTATATGTGCATAATTATTTACTAGTCATCTTGATCATTAGAAGATTAACTCCTGGGGGGTGGAGCCAAGATGGCAGAGTGTAGACACGACTCTCTGTGTCCTCCTCTGACCTTCTTTCAAACCAACAGAACATTAAGCCTCTGGACTGATTTTTAACACAAATATTTGGACTACAAAACATCCCTTGCAGAAGGTACCTTGAAATAGCTCCATAGCAGATCTGTTTCAGTCAGGCAGGGAGTCAGGGAGTTTGCTGGGCTCAGCTCTGGAAGACAGGGCAGGAAGCCAGGCAGGACTCATCGTGGAAGATTCTAAACACCTGGGGAGTCTATCTGAGGCACTTGGGACACTCTGCCCTGATTTCGGGCAGGTGCTCTGGCTGATCTGCCTTTGGTAAAAGGTAGATTGTAACCCTCTGCAAACACAGGGACCTAGCCCTGATGGCCCAGCACTGGAAGTTAATTAGCTGAATTGCCCCAGGGCAACTTACCACAGCAGCCGCTTCTCTGCTTTAAACAGACGCCAAGCTTTTTTAAAAAAATGAGTAAGAAACAGAAGAGAGTTCTCCCCATAGACAACTTTTATGGAGAGAAAGAAGGGCAGACCCCAGATCCTAAGGTTCCTATGGACAAAGCAACTCCAAAGGAAGCACAAATAGAGACATGACCTGGTCCCCCCTTCATAAGGCTTTCCTGGAAGACTGCATGAAGAATCTCAAGAGAGAGCTAGATGATAAATGGGGAAATGAATTGAGATCAGTGCAAGAAGCCCTCCAAAAGAGATATGATAAAGACACCAATTTACTGAAAAACAAAATTGGTGAAATGAAAAAGACAACAATGCATAGAAAAACAAAATTGGTTAAGTGGAAAAAGTATGCAATGAACAAATTGGCCAGTTACAAAAGGAACTAAAAAAAGTAACTGGAGAAAATAATACATTAAAAATCAGAATTGAAAAAATGCAAATGAATGACTCAATGAGACTTCAAGAATCAGTCAAACAAAAACAAAAAGAAAAAAATAGAAGAAAATATGAAATATCTCCTAGGAAAAATAACTGACTTAGAAAATACATCTAGGAGAGACAATCAAAGGATTATTGGACTTCCTGAAAGCCATGATGAAAAAAAGAATCTAAACACTATCTTCCAGGAAATCTTGAAAGAAAACTGCCCTGATATTTAGAATCAAAAGGCAAAATCACCATCTAAAGAATTCACCAATCACCACCTGAAAGAGACCCCAAAATTAAATCCCCAAGGAATATCATGGCTAAATTTCAGTACTATTGCACCAAGGAAAAGATATTGCTAGCAGCTAGAAAGAAGCAATTCAAATACTGAGGAATTATAATTAGAATCACACAAGATCCGTCAGCCTCCACAATGAAGAATTGAAGGGCCTAGAACCAGATATTCCAAAAGGCAAAGGAACTTGGATTATAGCCAAGAATAACCTATCCAGCTAGAATGAGCATTATTTTCCAGGGAAGAAGATGGACATTTAATGATATAGGTGAATTTCACCTATTTCTAATGAAAAAACCAGATCTGAACAAAAAAGTTGACCTCCAAACACAGAACTCAAGAGAAGCATAAAAAGGTAAAAAAGAAAGAACTCCTGAGAACTATGTTTCTATTATGGGCATATTTAAAGAATGGGGGTATAATTTGATATTACTTTGATAATATTAAAAAGAAACTAGAGGTGGAAAGGCTATCATACTGGGAAAAAGAGGGAAAAGGTGGTAAAATAAGGTTTAAAAAAAGGATGTAAAAATAAGGTAAAATCTCATCAAGAGGCAAAGAAAACCTAATATAATTGAGGGAAAGAAGAGAGGGAGATGAGCATTGTGTAAATCTTACTTTCATTAGATTGAGCTCTAAAAGAGTACATCAGACACATTTGGTTTCACAGAGAAACTCGTCCTTACTTATAGGGAAGTGGGAGGGAAAGGAAGAAAAGAAAGGGATAGACTAATAGAAGGGAAAATAGAAGAATCAGGGGAAAGAAGTAAAAGAGGGGGAGGGGCTCTAAAAGGGGGAGGACTGTTTGGGGGAGGTGATCATCAAAAGTAAAATACTGGGGAGGGAGAAGGGAGAAAGGGGAAAGGAAAGAGAAAAATATAAACTTCTTAAATAAGATGGCAGGAAATACAAAATTAGTTATTTTAACTGTGAATGTGAATGGAATGAACTCTCCCATAAAGCAGAAGCGAATAGCAGACTGGATTCAACAATAAGTTCTTTACAAGAAACACATCTAAAGCATAGAGACACATACAGGGTGAAGGAAAAAGGCTGGAGCACAATCTATTATGCTTCAGGTGAACAAAAAAAAAGCAGGGGTAGCAATTCTGATCTCAGATCAAGTAAAAGCAAAGATAGATCTAATTAAAAGAGATAAGGAAGGAAACTATATTTTAATAAAGGGCACCATAGATAATGTAGCAATATCAGTACTAAATATGTATGCACCAAGTGGTATAACATCCAAATTCCTAGAGAAGAAATTAAGAGAGATGCAAGAAGAAATAGACAGCAAAACTATACTAGTGGGGGATCTCAACCTTGCTCTCTCAGAATTAGATAAATCAAACCACAAAATAAATAAGGAAGAAATTAGGGAGGTAAACAAATTGTTAGAAAAGTTAGGTATGATACATCTTTGGAGAAAATTGAATGGAGACAGTAGGGAGTTTACTTTTTTCTCTGCAGTTCATGGAACTTATACAAAAATTGACCATGTGTTAGGGCATAAAAACCTCAAAATCAAATGCAGAAAGGCAGAAATACTAAATGCATCTTTTTCAGATCATGATGCAATAAAAATCACATGCAATATAAGGCCAGG
>JAJPUD010001238.1:48846-95367 GCA_023553655.1 Myrmecobius fasciatus
TGGTGGAACTGTGAACAGATCCAACCATTCTGGAGAGCAATTTGGAGGTATGCTCAAAAAGTTATCAAAGTGTGCATACCCTTTGACCCAGCAGTGTTTCTACTGGGCTTATATCCCAAAGAGATCTTAAAGGAAGGAAAGAGACCCATATGTGCAAGAATGTTTGTGGCAGCCCTTTTTGTAGTGGCTAGAAACTGGAAACTGAATGGAGGCCCATCAATTGGAGAGTGGCTGAATAAATTATGGTATATGAATGTTATGGAATATTATTGTTCTGTAAGAAACGACCAGCAGGACGATTTCAGAGAAGCCTGGAGAGACTTGCATGAACTGATGTTGAGTGAAATGAGCAGAACCAGAAGATCAATGTACACGGCAACAACAATATTATATGATGATCAATTCTGATGGACATGGCTCTCTTCAACAATGAAATGCTTCAAACCACTTCCAATTGTTCAGTGAAGAAAGCCATATACACCCAGAGAGAGGGATGTGAAATGTGGACCACAACATAACATTTTCATGCTCTCTATTTATGTTTGCTTGCATTGTGTTTCCTTTATTGGATTTTTTTTCTTGTAGACACAATTTTTCTTGCACAGTAAGATGTGTTGAAATATGTATATATATATTAGATTTCTCAAGTAGTGGATTTCCTGCCATCTAGGGGAGGGGTGGGGACTAGGGGGGGAAATTTGTAACAGAAAGCTTTGTAAGGGTCATTGTTGAAGAATTACCCATACATATGCTTTGCAAATAAAAAGCTTTAGTAAAAAAGAAAAAAAGAAGATTAACTGATTAACTCCTTAAGAGCAGGGATCAATGGGGTCCTGATTCAACAGACTCTCCAGAAAAAGAATTCATATATATATATATATATATATATATATATATATATATATGCATATATACATATTATATATAACTTTTGAGTTTAATCTACATTATTCAACATTTTCTCTATCACTTCTTTAAGTTTAGACAATTAAAAAAAAAACACAGTTATAATAAATCAAGTCCTGCCTTATAGCATTTGTGGATTTCCAGGGTGTAAATTCTCACAAAATTTAACAACCAGCTCTTACAAGCCAATTAGAACTTTTTACAGCACCTCCCTAGCTGGGATCATGTTTTTTCAGGATTAGAGGATCTCAAGGATAGTTAGATGCTCCCAAGAGAGAAAGGTCTGGCTGCTCAGAGAAGTTCTACAATGACACAGCAGCTAAAGCAGCTAAAAAAAAGTTAGGAGTAGAGGTAGAAGGGGAATGGAGGCTTCTCTACAAAATGGAAACCCCAGGAAGAACTCACCAATGGGAAAAGGGGGGCTGCTTGACAGAACTATATCATAGTTAGAGTACCACAAGAGTGATTGGAGGTTCCAGGCCAAATAGGTTTTCCAGGATGAAATAGTAGCTGCGTACTGGCTTAGAAGTCCAGAAAGTCAGGAATAGAGCCAGGAGGAAAACCAGAAGTTCTGAAAAGCCATGCTGGTCCCCCAGAAAGTCACTGATAGCTCAGAGGTAGTGTCACCCCTTATATTTTATGAGATTGACTTTTGCAACAATAATTATTATTTGGAAGATTAAAGAATAAGTACAATGTTATCCCTCTTCTAAAACTAATCATTGCAAGGTAAAATACAGGTTAAACTCAACATTTTAATTTTAAGTGTAGAGAAAAGTGCTGATTATTCAAGGTAAATGGGACCAAGAGTCCCATGAATAATCAAAAACTTGGTTAATAGGGTATGACCGCAGTATAATGCTTTTGGTTTCTGTGGAGAGATTAGGTACATGCTGTGAATTGGTATTAAGGAAATTGCACAAAAAGTTAGTCTTAAGGTACCATGATTCTGAAGAATCAGCCTCAGGTGCACAATATATCACATTCAGCTTTTTCTCTTGTCTTTTTTCATGACTTTTTTCACCTTGGAGAAGCTCACCTGAGCCCTAGAACTTTTTGAATCTGTGAGATAACTCCTTATCTCTACCGTCATGGTTTAGATTGACTTGAATGATTTTTATTTTCAGAAACTGATATATATATGTTGTGGTAATTCTTTCAAATTTTGCCTAACATAATTGGTTTTGTATTTCAAGTTCTTTGATATCAGGGAATGAATCTAACATAGAGTTTCTTAATCTTTTTTATGTTACCTCTGGACAATCGGGTGAAGCATATGGACTCTTCTAAATAACTTTTTAAAAAAATTGTACGAAAGGATAAATTTCAATTATAGGTTAGTAAAAAATTAAAATGAATTTTTTCCCATACAAGTTTCTAAACCCTGAAAACTATCCCTTCTTGGGATCTCTGAACATCAAGTTAAGAATTCACTTTCAAATATTCCTCACTTCATGCAATACCTATGGCACAGAAATTGTGGGTAAATTAAATCTGCATAAATACAATTGTGATATACATCTGATGAGGAATTGCTGTTTCTGACGCCTAGAACTAATCTTTCATGAAGCAAAATGTTCTTTTAGAAAGTGAATAATTACTTCTTACTTTAACTGCTTCAAAAATCTGGATTTTTCATATACTATATGAAATATTTCTGTATTGTACCACATACAATGAATGGTACTTCATACACTGTATGAAATATCAGAAAGAACAGGAATTACTTGAAAGACTGATATAAATTTGGGTTAATATTTTCCCTGGGGGATACGAAGGTAGACCAGAACTGCAGCTAGACTTAAATAGGAGTTGAAGTCACTGGACATTAGCCACTTTCCCACTTTTTCTGCTAAATTAAAGGGAAAAAAGATGGTTATTTGGTGACTCAACATATAGAATTTCATTCTAATTAATTAATCATTATGAACATGCAGTTGGAATGGTGATCAGATGCTTATTCACTCCTATTATGAAAAAAAAAAAAGGAGAGGGGTTACTTACTCACTGGGCACTATACTGGAGTGTAGAGCCTTTAATTAATAGTTGCCTGATGCAACCATATTGGAGAGCAATTTGGAGCTATGCTCAAAAAGTTATCAAACTGTGCACACCCTTTGACCCAGCAGTGTTTCTATTGGGCTTATATCCCAAAGAAATCATAAAGGAGGGAAAGGGACCCACATGTGCAACAATGTTTGTGGCAGCCCTTTTTGTGGTGGCAAGAAACTGGAAACTGAAAGGTTGCCCATCAATTGGAGAATGGCTGAATAAATTATGGTATATGAATGTTATGGAATATTATTGTTCTGTGAGAAATGACCAACAAGATGATTTCAGAGAGGCCTGGAGAGACTTGCATGAACTGATGCTGAGTGAAATGAGCAGAACCAGGAGATCATTATTCACGGCAACAACAATACTATATGATGATCAATTCTGATGGACATGGTTCTCTTCAACAATGAAATGCCTCAAACCAGTTCCAATTGTTCAGTGAAGAAAACCATATACACCCAGAGAGAGGGATATGAAATGTGGACCACAACATAACATTTTCATGATCTCGATTGATGTTTGCTTGCATTGTGTTTCCTTTCTCTGATTTTTTTTCTTGTAGATACGATTTTTCTTGCACAACAATAAGTTGGGAAATATGAATACATATATTCAATTTGTCAAGTATTTTAACATAATTAACATGTAGTGGACTTCCTGCCATCTAGGGGAGGGGAGGGGATTGGGGGGAAAAATATGTAACGGAAAACTTTGTAAGGATCAATGTTGAGGAACTACCCATTCATATGTTATGCAAATAAAAAGCTTTAATTAAAAAAAAAAAGGGGGGGGGATAGTTGCCTGATACAAAGAATGCCTGTAATAAGCCACAAAGTGATAGTAGAGCAAATGTTGATGGTGGAGTGCTCTGGGGAATTTTGTTGAGCTGAGAGAGGTTATAGTCTGCGCTGAGGTAACTGGGGTTAAGTAACTTGCCCAGGGTCACACAGCTAGGAAGTGTTAAGTGTCTGAGACCAAATTCGAACCCAGGTCCTTCTGACTTCAGGGCTGGTTCTCTATCACTGTGCCACCTAGCTGCTCCAGGTTACAGTCTTCTTGAGAAGTCCATGTTATTTGATTCTGATACATGAATCATTGTGCTTGACGAGGAAATACTAGTTTTGATTAGTAGTTTCTCCTCTAACTTTTTTAATTATGGATATCTGGCAATTTTTTTTTACTAGAAAGTCTAGAGATGGAAAGGTGAAGAATAGGTTAGGGTTAAAGGAAAAAAGTAGTGAATTTGCTTTATAGACAAGTCCATGAAGCTGTGGTACCCCTTGGGTTATTCTACTTTGGAGTCCCCAATGCAGTTCAATCCTTCCCTGGGACAAATTCTTTTGGCAATATCCCTAATAAGTGGTCGTTTAGATTGGGAACTGTCACTAGAAGATGAACTTACTACACTGTGGGACAGCTGACTGTTATAATTATTACTAATATAAATTACTCACTTTTCTATAGCATTTAAAGTTTTTAAAATTCTATTCTTATTAATCCACTGAGATGTATTTATTGTATGCAAGATGTGCTGGGAGATAAAAGAGGAATAAAAATGTTTTGTGCTCTGAGGAGCTTGCACCCTGGTTGAGGAATTGTGGGACTTAAAGAGGGGAAAAGATAAAATTCTGGTAACCAGATTTCTAGTCAACTCTGAATTCTTCTCCCATATCTGTGCTTTTATACTAGCTACCTCCCCCCCCCATTCTGAAATATTCTCTCTCTTCATAACCACTTCTTGGAATTATTGGTTCCCTTAAATAAATAGCATGGTCACCTTTCCCAGGAGGTCTTTCCAGGACTTCCTAGCCCTTTCCATGTTCCTATTCAAGATTACCATATATCTGCTTTCCCATTATAATGCTCCTGCTAATTCAGTAGATCTTAGGAGAAAGATGCTATTATTATCCATATTTTATAAGTGGGATGCATGGTTCCAGGGGAGAGAAGAGTGCTTGCAGTCCTTCACAGACCAGATCACAGGCTAGAGGAACTGGTAACTACACCTCTCTTTGGATAATACTTGGAAAAACTGAGGTTTTGAAGATCCCTGGAACTAGCTTTGAAAGCATTAGAATAGAAGGTCTTTGAAGGCAAGTTTTTGTTTTTTTTGTCTTTCTATTCCTAGAACTTAAGACTGTGTTTGGCATACAGTAAGTGTGCTTTCTGGACTTGGTTCTCCTTCAAGTTCTGTCACAAAGTAAGACAGGTCAGGGCTCCACAAAGAGTTGAGCTCCAAATCCTACAATATCCTCTTCCTAGAGTCTCAAACTCCAAATGACAGACATCACCCCAGCTATAGTGGGATCATCAACCAACAATGCATCACTAGTGTGGCAGTGCCTTGAACTGCCAGGCCAAGGAACAAAGTAAGTAGAGGAATGGGATAGGATATAATTGGAAGTGGGGAGGGAGAGGCAGGGTTCATATTAAATACAAAATAGGAAAAGAAAAAAATTCCTTTTTTTACCTTTTCCTACATGGTTTTGCTTTTTAGAATTACATCATACTCAGTCCTATCCCAGTCTTTCTTTTGAACTACTCAATTACTAATGACAATCTTAGACATAGTTTACATATCTATATATTAAAAATTTTAAAATGTCCTTACTGAGTCTCTTATAAAAAGGGACTCAGCTTTGATGTTTACTTTATATTTTTCTTGGAGTTTACATGTCAAATTTTCTATTAAGTTCCAATTTTTCTGCAAGAAAATTCTGAAGTCTGACAATTCATTGAACATTCATTTTTTGTTAGTTTGTTTAGGATTATGCTTCACTTTGCTGGGCATGATATTTTCAGGCAAAATCCCAATTATTTTGCTCTTCAGTAGATAATGTTCCAAGATCTGTGATCTTTTAATGTAGCTGCTACTAGGTCTTGTGTGATTTAAATTGTGGTTCTGCTGTATTTGAATTTCTTTTTCTTGTTACTTGTAATATTTTCTTCTTGAGCTAGATGTTTTGGAATTTGGCTAAAATATTCCTATAGGTTTTCATCATAGGATCACTTTCAGGTAATGACTGGTGGGGTTTTTTTCTATTCCTACTTTTCCTTCTCATTCTAACACTTCAGGACAATTTTTTAAATTATTTTTTAATCTTACTTCAGGGTAATTTTTAAAAATTATTTCTTATCTTACTGTCTCAAGATTCTTTTCTTTTTTTCTTGTATCTTTCAAGTATTCTGATTATTATGTTTATTCTTCTTGATCTATTCTTTTTCTTATATTTCACACTCTCTTCTATTTTTTCAGTGTTTACATTTTGTTTTATTATTTCTTGGCCTCTCATAACTTTGCTAGCTTCCCATTGCCCAATTTTAATTTTCAAGGAGTGGTTTTCTTCCATTAAGATTTTGGATCTCCTTTTCCAATTGGTTGACTTTCTTTTCATGGTTATTATTATTATTATGAAAATAACTTTGGCCTTCTAGACTTCCTGAAAGGACTTCAGAATCTCCCAGGGTTTCACTTTAAGAACTGTTTTCTTAGAATAGAGCCCATTTTTATGAAGATGCCATACACAGCTGAAAAAATATATATTCTCCTTTCTGTTTCCATTCAAAAATCATTACAGGTTCATCCTGTGCAACTTTAAAAAAAATTGTACTGAAGTTCTTATCTTATTTCTTGCTTAGTTTTTTTTTTAGATTTGTCTAGGTTTGAGAAGAGTACATCAAGATCCCAAACTATTATAGTTTTGCTGTCTATTTCTTATTACAGATTACCTTTTATTTTTTAAAGATCCACATTATGATATTTGGTGTATATTGACACAGATAAGGTTTTGATATTAATTCATTGTCTATGGAATCTTTAAGCATAAAATAGTTTTTGCCTGTAATTTTTAAAATTTTTATTAGTTCTATTTCCTTGCCTGAGATCATGATTGATTTCTGGTTTTTCTGTTTTTCTGTTTTTCTGTTTTTTTCTGTTTGTTTACCTGAAATATTTTTTTTATTTCATCCCCTTATTTTAATTTTGTGTAAATCTTTGTTCCAAGTATATTTCTTGTAAACAACATATTGTCAGTTCTATTTTCTCATACATTGTTACTCTCCTCTATTTTATGGACAGATTCATCTCATTCACATTCACAGGGTAGTTGTGTATTTCCTTTCATCCACTTAAACATTCTTCTTTGCCTCTTCCTCACCTCTATCTTCTTTATAGAGAAGCAAAGAATGGCAAAATAGGGGTGTACTCAGCATTAGTTATTATCTAATGCAATCTTTTTCCATTCTGCTGCCTCTTTTTCTTTTCTTGTCCTGGATTATAGGATATTCTCTTTTCTTTCATTTATTTACTCACTCATGAGCCACTCTCCAATATTTGAGTTTGTTTTGATTATGACAAATCCTTTCCTGAATGTATCTTACCATTTTTTACTCACTGTATCTCCCCCTGTCCTGCTTAATTCCCCCTTGCCTTTTTAAACATATTTTAAAGTAAATTATATGTATGTGTGTTCAAAAATGAACTTTATATATAACCTGATTTGACTACCTTTCTTCTATGTTTATATAATCTTCTTTCCAAACCTTCTGCAGGTATCAACCCTGTTACCCCGCCATCTGTCAATGCCTTCCCCCATTATACCTCGTTTGTAATAGCAAGCCCCCTGGTATAACATGTCAACATGTCCTATTTTGCACCTCAATTCCAAGAACTAGCTCAACCACAATATCCTGGGTTCAATGTGCAAAAATATATGAATTAAAATCTGCCCTTGAGACTTAAAAATAGCACTGTTACCAATCAGTACTAGACAACTCATCTCTATTACTCTTCATAACCCCAAACCCTATATAAGCACACAAGTAGTGTGACTAGCTAAGAGAGAGAGTCATTCTCCCTGGTGAACTTTATAAAATTCTCCATTGGATCAAATTTTTGGTCCACTTACCTGGTTGCTCCCATCATCCACTGCCCAATTTTGTGAGATATCTAAATCCTACTTCTTCTTCCTTTCTTTACTGATTCATTTTTTTCCCTTTCCATTCCTTTTTTTCTTTTAAAATCATCAAAATATAAAATGACAGGAAAAGATAACGATGAATGTTGGAGGGGATGGGGGAAAACTGGGACACTAATACATTGTTGGTGGAACTGTGAACGGATCCAACCACTCTGGAGAGCAATTTGGAGCTATGCTCAAAAAGTTATCAAACTGTGCATACCTTTTGATCCAGCAGTGTTTCTACTGGGCTTATATCCCAAAGAGATCATAAAGGAAGGAAAGGGCCCCACATGTGCAAGAATGCTTGTGGCAGCCCTTTTTGTAGTGGCTAAAAAAGAAACTGAATGGATGCCCATCAATTGGAGAATGGCTGAATAAATTGTGGTATATGAATATTATGGAATATTATTGTTCTGTAAGAAACGACCAGCAGGACGATTTCAGAGAGGCCTGGAGAGACCTGTATGAACTGATGCTGAGTGAAATGAGCAGAACCAGGAGATCATCATACACAGCAACAACAGTATTACATGATGATCAATTCTGATGGACATGGCTCTCTGCAACAAAGAATTGTCTCAAACCAGTTCCAATTGCTCACTGAAGAAAACCATATACACTCAGAGAGAGGGATATGAAATATGGACCACAACATAACATTTTCATGTTCTCTATTGATATTTGCTTGCATTGTGTTGCCTTTCTCTGATTTTCTTTTTTTTTTCTTGTAGATAGGATTTTTCTTGTATAACTTGTCAAGTATTTTAACATTATTAACATGTAATGGACTTCCTGCCATCTAGGGGAGGGGAGGGGACTGGGGGTAAAATTTGTAATGGAAAGCTTTGTAAAGATCAACGCTGGGGAACTACCCATACATATGTTATACAAATAAAAAGCTTTAATAAAAAAATCATCAAAATATGACAAAACTATTCTGAGCATTTTCCATTTTATTTCTTCTCACTATGATGAAAATATTAGGGTTCTGAAAAGACACTTGTTTCTTCTCCTCATATTTTAGTGTACATGCTTCATACTCTCTTCCAACTGCTCAAATGCATTTCCTTTTTATGTTTCTTTTGACTATGCTTGCCTTTTAAAGTATCTATTCAGCTTTGTTCTTTTTATCAGGAATACTTGGAAATCTTTTTCATTAAAGGCTCATTTTTTTTCCCTTTGTAAGATTATACTCAGTTAATTGGGGGTAATTTATTCTTGGATGTAAGTCTATCTTTTCCTTTCTGGAATAACATATCCCAAACTCTTCCCTCCTTTATAGTAATGACTACCAGGTCATATATAACATGATTGTGTCTTCATGGTATCTGACCTCTTTCTTTGAAAGTACTTCTGGTATTTTTCTTTAACCTAGAAGCTCCAGTCTTACTTAGGCTTATGTAAGACTTTAGTAGCCAACCTCTGCTAGAAAGGAAGAAAGAGCTTGGGATATGTTATTCCAAAAGACAAAACATATGACATTTCAGGGAATTTCCATTTTGGGATTTCTTTCAGATAGTGGATGATAGATTCTTTCTATGTTCCTTGATCTAATAGATCTGGGAAGTTTTTCTTCATTGTTTCTTGAGATATTGTTTCTGGGATTTTTTTAATTATTTAGTTTTTCAGGAAGTCTGATAACTTTTAGATTGTGAGTCAAATTTTCCCTTCTTGATCTGTTTTTCAGGTCAGTTGTCGTTGTTTTAAATAGGGGATACCTTACATTTGCTATTATTATTTGAATCATGGGATGATTGATTTCTGTACGGTTTAATCAGATTTTTCAAGGAATTTCTTACTTGAGTAAGTCTTGGTAATGTTTACTCTTCTTCCAATTTGTTCCTCTACAACTCTCACTTCACATATATATAATCATTAAGAAAAATCTGGCTTTTTTTTTTTGGTAAGAATTCTAGTAAAATGTGGAAAATCTGTGATTTTTTTTCTGAGACTCTACAAGCAGATGATATAGTGTTCTTTTCTTCTACATTTGTGCCTTGGCATTCCTGGCTCCATAATAATTTTAATTGCTGGAGTTTTTTTCTGTTTACTGATTTTTCCAGCTTTACTTACTAAATTGGGCCAGGTTCTATATACTTCTGGAAGGAATACTGAGGCCCGTTTGGCCCTGATATGAATGCTGTGTTCTTCAAAGATTTTAGAAGTATCTGGCTGGGGATAATTTGGACATACTCTGGTTTGTCCAGAGTTCATTGTTCTTCTTGAACCAGTCCCAGAGGCTCTTGAGGCCTGGCCTGGGATCAGAGTGACATATCAGTAAGATATAAGAGTCTCTGTGTAGACCATTGTCTAGATTCCTATCTCTCTCTCCCCCAAGACCACAGCTTCAGACCCTAGTTTACCTTTACTTCATGCTGGAAGACTTCGATGAATTGTAATCCCAGGTAAGGCTTTTCAGTCTAGACTTTTTCTCTTGTGCCCAAAGATTTGTGGTCTCATTAATTTGACCACTTTCTCCAAAGACACTGATGTCCTCCCTATGCCCTGTGATTCTTGTCCAATCTTACAAAATGCACTTTCTGTAGATTCTGCTTAGATTTCTTCACCATTAGTCAATTTGGTGCTCTTTTTTTTAATCCTTGCTAGAATAGTAGTGTGAGAACTGGGCTATTCTGCTTCAGCTCACTCTTCCATCTTGAGAAGAGTTGTCTTCATATATTTTATCATACATCTAAATACAGTAGACCTATCACAGCTGGTGACTTAACACTGCAGTCTTGGATGGGCTTAAAGAGGAGAGAGAAATGACAGTGTGAAGAGAACAAAGAGAGGAAAAGCAGATGGATTAGACTAAGTATATCAAAGAGAAATGGATTAAAGTCCACACAATTATGAGATTTAATGAGCACTTAACAAGATATCTGAGGGAGGATACATTATGGGGGGGGGGAATTCTCAGATCTTAATTATATTAAAAAATAGGCATCTTAGAAAACATCAACAACTACCAATCTATATGCCTCCTTTTCCTCTCTATATAAAACCTTTATGAGGATAAGTTAAGCATCCCTTGAGAGTGGGCAGGCCTTCACACTGAACTATGGTAAACCACACTGAATTGGGAAGTGGCTAAATGGCAGTGAGGGTCACAGTAGAGCAGGAAGTTTCCTCCAACAAGAGTGGTTATGGAGAGGATGGAGTCAGCATTGTTAGGAAGTTTGGCGGGGTTAAGCTCCATATGACATCTGATTCTGTTGTATCCTCTAGTAACTAGATGAGATCAAGTCAATTAAGAATGCCTATTGTCCAAATTATCACATGTAGTTAGACAAAAATCTAAAGCAAGAGTTAGCAAACTACAATCCAATTGTCAAATCCAACCTGCCCCTCTCTTTGTATGGGCATGTGAGTTAAGAATTTTTTTTGTTTTGTTTTGTTTTTTAACATTTTTAAGTACAATTATTTTAAAATGTAAAAGCCATTCTTAGCTCACTGGTACAAAAATAGGTGAAGGGCTGGCCACCTTAGCTATAGTTTATCAACTTCTAATCTAGAGTGTTTGCACATGTGTGTGTCTGTGTATCTTTGTGTGTATGTACTCAAATTTTTTCTAAAACAAAGTTTCATTTAAAGAAATTTATTATGATAATACCTTTCTTTGATGCTACATATTTTACATTGGTTCTTCATAGTTCCTTGTTTGTGATGTGTTATAAACTGCTCACACTCAGAGTATGTGCCTTTCCATTGCTCTTTGAGTGACAGAACTTGTTTTTAATAATTTGGGGACTGCAGCTATGTCTTTTTTTTTTCCTTTTTTTGCTGAGGCAATTGGGGTTAAGTGACTTGCCCAAGGTCACATAGCTAGTGCAGCTATGTCTTATAGGCATACACTAATACTAATAAATTTCTTTAAATGAAACTGAGAAGTTTTTGTTAATTCAATTAAATAAACATTTATTGAGCATTTACTATGTTCTAGATACTAAAGATTACACAGACACAAATGAAACACCTTTACTTCCTTTAAAAAAAAGTTTTTATTATTTATTTTTTAATAGTCCCTAGTTTCAAGAAATGTATCTTTTCCTTGGAAAAAAAACAGTACTGTATCTAAGTAGCTTTGCAGCTATGTGGGAAGAGATCAGGAAAGACCACCTATAGGAATTCCAACATCTGAGCTATGCTTTCAAGAGGGAAAACATTCTAGGAGTAACCAGCAGGTGTCACTATGTAGCAAAGTTGACTAGGCATCTGCCCTTAATTTTTATTTTTTATTCCACTTCCCTTAGGATTGGGGGGGCGGGGGGGGGAGGAGGAGGAGGAAAGGGGCAGCTAGGTGGCACAGTAGAAAATAGTGCCAGGTTCGGAGTTAAGAAGACTCATCTTTGTGAGTTCAAATCTGATCTCAGACATTGATTAGCTGTGTGACCCTGGGCAAGTCACTTAACCTTGTATGCTTTAGTTTTCTCATCTAAAAAGTGAGCTGGAGAAAAAATGGCAAACTACTCCAATGTCTTTGCCAAGAAAATTTCCCAAATGGGGTTACAAAGAGTCAGGTACAACAAATTGGGACTTGGGAGGGGCTGAATCTTCTCAAACCAGACCTTTCTCCTACCAGAGGGCAGCCCAGGAAAATAACCTTCCCTCTGATCCTGGTTTCTACTCCAACTAAATTCAGTGAGAACTTCCCTCTTTTTCTTCTTCATCTCCCATCATTCATATATTTTCTCCCATTATCTCCTTTTTTTTTCACGTTGGACTCAAATAAATCACAGACCTTTATAATCATTAACCTCAATTAGTCCACATTCACAACCCCAAACTCTGAAATTTCCTTATATAACCATAACCTCTTCCTCATTCTTCCTCACCTATTTTTTGTCTTTTCAGCATCCTTTTCATTTCCCATGGGGTGCACTCTTTTGGACTTCAAGACCCCAGAAGAACCTTTTAGTTCTGTAAGATCACAGCAACCCTCGAAATTATATCTCATCAGTGCTCCCTTGCCCCTGGGATCCCTTCCTCCCTCTGATTGGAGAGAGGTAGGAAACAAAAGAACTCCTGCCAAAACCTCAAAATTTAAAGAGATTGGCCAAATTGCCCATTTTTGCATTTCCCATCTGGCTATGCTCTTCTGAACTTCATCATGGCCCAAACTGGTACTTTCCCCATCATCCTCCTATTTAAGTTTCCTTTTAAATGTTGTTTTCTCCCATTAAACTGTGATCTTCCTGAGGACACTTCTTGCCTTTCTTTGTATCCTTAACCCAGTGTCTGGCATGTACTAAAGATCACCGATTATCTCCATCTTTCTACTCCTTTCTTCACTTTCCTTCCTTCAAAATACTGTGAATTCAACATAATGTCATCTCTATGCAATGAAGGAATAAAAAAATCTTGTTTCTTACAGCCCACAAAAGCAAACCTTAATTCAAACAACTCACATTTATAGTGTCCCAAAAATCTTATTGCAGTTTTTAAAAATGTTTTTATTGTTTTTAAATTTTAATTTTAAATTACAATAGTTTCTTCCATCCTTGAACTCTTCATCCCATATAAAAACTAATATTAGTAAGACAAAAAAAGAAAAAAGAGAAAAAAAATCAGCATAATTTTTCAATACAAAAAGATCTAAAAATAATGCCAAAAAGTCTTCTAGAAGAAGCCATACAACCATGTTAATGGAATTCATTGCTCATTCATATCTACTATTACCTGAGTCCTCAATACTATAAGACAATCCTTTTATGCTTCCCTGATTGACTCTGCCACTATCCAGAAATCTGGAATAATCTTTCTCTAATCTCATACTATGAACGGACTGGGTGTAGGTAAGTGGAGAAATGGGATACTGGGCAAAATTAGTCACAGAGTTGGCTTGCTTGCAACTCTGCTAAGGAACATTTTTTGAAAATTGTTAAGATGTGCTTCCAAGTTCTGTAGCAAAATGTCTTTACTAAGGAAATTTCTGATGCTTCCTGTCTGCTATAAAACAAGAAAAATATTTTAGAGTATTTCTTCTTAGGTGGTAAGACTTCAATTCGCATATCAGAAAATTGTTGAATTTTATAATTCAATCTTATAAAAAGATGATGGGGATGATATATAATATAGTAATACTGTTTCTATGAAATAATGCTACCTGAGAGTAATTGTGCAGCAAAGTGGAGCAATGGATAGAATGCTGGGTCTGGAGTTAAGACAACTCATCTTTGAGTTCAAATCTTGCCTCAGACCCTTAATAGCTATGTGATATTGGGCAAGTCACTTACTCCTGTTTGCTTTAATTTCCTCATCTGCAAAATGAGCTGGAGAAAGAAATGGCACTCCAGCATCTTTGCTAAGAAAAGCACAAATGGGGTTTTCCAACAAAGAATGAGACACAACTGAAATGACTGAACAACAATAACAAAAGAGAGTAATTCTGCCTGTTACAGTCTTGTTTAGTTTTCTAATCCCTAATAATTGGGAATCAATGTGTCAAAGTCAAGAAAGAAAGCCTTTTTTGGAGTTAGGAAGACTGGCTGTTAATTTTTGGACAAATCATTTAATCCCTCAATTCCCAGGCAACTAAGACTATAAATTTCAAAATAGGTGCCTATCTACATTGGTAAGTTTCCTCACTAGGAGTTCTCTAAGCTAATGAAATCACAAGTCCAGTGTTTTTTGGTTTTTTTTGTTTTGTTTTGTTTTTTATTTTAATGGATTTTAACATTAATTTTATTATAATTTAATCAACTAATTTAATTTAATCAAGTCAATGACTAACCGTGATTTTAAAGGACTGAGGCTACCTACTTTCTATTCAAAATATTATGGACTCAGGATATAAAATGAAATGTATATTTTCTGGACATGGCCACTATGGGGATTTTTTGCCTGGACTATGCATATTGGTTATAAGGATTTTGTTTTTCTTTTTGATGGGTACAGAGAAGTGGGAGAAGAAAAAAGATTTTATTAACTGAAAATAAATTAAAATTTTGAATTCTTTTGGAATATTAATATCAGGGATTGAAATTAAATATTGTTTTGTTTCAGGTTTGGTTTGGCTAAACTGCTGGAGCCTCTAGTACCCTTTTTCTCCAGCCCCTGGTTTCAGGAGATGCCACTGGGAGAATGATATCCCTGGGAATAGAGGTACAGATCCAGCTGGGAGGAGGTTCTCTCACAGAAAACAATACTGCTTTAAGTGGGATTCTGTATGAGAAAAAGTTGTCATTGGACAATGGCTCTTGTTGATTCATTTGTGCTGTCTTCCTGACCTTAGCTTTTCTTAGCTCTCTTCCCTAGCTTTGGTTCTGTTGCCACAGATCCCACCTTTGGATCCTTTGTCCAAGTCAAAAGACCAGAAGTTACCTCTTGAGATATTTTTGACTTTGACCTCAATAACTCAACCCTAGTTTTCCAAAGCCCCTTTCAGAAAATTGTTTCTAAATATCAGAATACCAGGTCCCCTCTTGCCTGAATCTCTATGCAATGTAGGAGGAAAAACATCTTGTTCATATAGCCAACAAAAACAAACCCTATTTCAAACAGCTCACATTTACAGTGTCCCAAAAGTCTTATTGGTATTTTTTAAATAAATTTTTGGGGTTTTTTATTCACAATAATTTTCCCAGCATCCTTTATCCTCTCCCAGAGAGCCACCCCATATAAAAATAAAAACTAGTATTTGTAAGACAAAAAAAAGAGAAAAAAATCAGCATAACTGATCTATACAAAAAGATCTAATACGTGCAATGTATAACACTTGTGACCTCTTGCTTCTGAAAAGGAGTAAGGTGGAACTATCTTCTCATATCTATTCCTTTGAATCATGCTTGTTCTTTATAATTTTGAAACATTTGCTTTTGAATTTTTTTTTTTTTGGTTATTCTTTTAGTTTACTCTGTTGTAGTGTTTTTGTGTGGTATTTTCTTGGCTCTGCCTATTTCATTCTGAATCAGTCCATGTAGATCTGTCCTTCCTTTTATATATTTGTCAGATTCTATTTGACATTTCTTATAGCACAGCAATACTACAATTTGCTTAGTCATTCTATTTTGTTTCCAATTTTCTGCTACCACAAAAATTGGGCATATGGGGTATTCCAGGAAGACTAGCACCTCTGGTATGAGGATTTGGTAAGCCCTTTTCAAGGCTGGTTATCCACATTTGATGTCTAGCTTCAATCTGTGTGACCCTGGACAATCCATTTAGCCTTGTTTGCCTCAGTTTTCTCATTTGTAAAAATGATCTGGAGAAGGAAATGGCAAACCATTCCAGTATCTTTGGTAAGAAAACCCAAAAATGGGATCACAAAAAGTCAAACATGACATTGAATAACAAAAAAGCAAAGATATCTGCTCTCCCAACTACTGCTGGAATTGAAGTCATAAAACAAGTCTTTCTGATTCCAAGTCCAGTGCTCTATTCAGTGTTCCACCTAGCTGCTTTACTTCAGTATTTAATAAGAAAGATTTTTGTGTACCCCTTTTGTATATGATGCTTGCTTTTGGTCTTAGATGGATGCATTTTATGATGTTAAAAATACCCATCTGGTTATACATTATGTGGTTTTTAATTTAAATGAGCATTGTACTTTGTTGAAGGCTTTTCCTCCATCTATTAGTATAATCATGTAGCTTGGGATGTTCTTGTTTTTAATTTGAATAATTATGTTGACTGTTTTCCAATGTTGAATCGTCCTTGCATCCCTGGTATAAATCCAAATTGGTTGTAACAAATGATTTCTTAGATTTATCATTGTAGTCCGACAGGATTTTATTTTTAAATATTGAATTGATATTTATTAATTCTCTTGGTCTATAGTTCTCCATCTGTGCTTTAGTCTTTTCTGAATTAAGTATTAGGATTGTATTTGTCTCATAAAATGAATCTGGCAGGGTGTTTTCTTTCTCAATTTTTGAGATTAATTTGTATAGTTTTAGTACTAGTTCTTTAAAAGGTTGATAGAATTCTTCTCTGAATCTATCAGACACAAGATTTTTTTCTTCTTTTGGTAATCTCTTTATAGCTAGTTTGGTCATCTGTGAATTAGAATATTTTATATTTTTAGAGGCATTTATTTCTTTTTTGTTCTCAGTTTTGCTAGCATGACTGTGTATGACATTCTGATTTTTTTTCCTTCTGGTTTTGTTATTCATTTACCGTGTTCATTTGCTATTTTGTTGATTTGATTTTATGTCTTCTTTTCAATTAGATTGGCAAAAGATTTATCAATTGTATCAGTCTTTTTTAAAAATCAATTTTTAGCTTTTTAATTTTTTTGTTGTTCCCAGTTTCTCCTTTTTGCTTAGTTTAGTTTAGGACGGCTATTTAAAAAACTCATATTCAATATATTAATCCTTTTTTTCTTTTTTGTTAATGGATGAGTGTAAGAATATGATTTCTCTTCAAAGACTACTTTACCTGTATCCTAGAAATTTTAGTATGAAAAGTTGTTTCATCATTATCATTTTCTTTTCCATGATTGTTTCTCATTTGTTCTTTGACCCATTTGTTATTTAGAATTTCATTATTAAGTCTTCATTGAATCTGTGTCTTTTGTTTGTAGCCTCTCAAATGATTACTATTTTTATTGTATTATGATCTTTAAAGGGAATATTTATTATTTCTGCCTTTTTGGATTTATTCGGAAGATTTGTGCATGGTCTTTTTTTAAAGTTCCCTTCTGAGAAATAAATATCCTTTAGCAGCCACATTTAGAAGATGGCACAAGTTTTTTAGCTGTAATACCTTGAAGAATTTGTTCAATTCTATATTTTGTTTTTTATCTATCTTTCTATTAAATTTATTCATTACTGAGAGATATTGAAATCTCCTGCCACTATAGTGTTACTGTACATCTTGAAGATAAGTCAATGTTTCTTGTGTGAGTTTAGATGTTAAGGCATTTGGAGCATATCAGTTTTACACTTAATTTTGATTTTTTGTGAATTCAGCATAATGCCATTTTCTCATTTAGCTTTTTAATGTTTTGATTGTTTTTGCTTTGTCTGAAAGCATAATCAAAGCTCTTGCTTTCTTGGATTCATCTAATCTATCACAAATTTTTTAAATACCCCTTCATTTTTATTCTTTTTTTTTATGTCCTTGCTTTTGTTTTGCATTTCTTATAAGCAATAGATTTTTAGAGTTTTGTTTTCTTATCCAATCTGTACTTCATTTTATTGCATTATTTAATCCATTTGCATTTAAAGATATGAGTTATTTTATGTTTTCCTCCATTTGTCTCTAATTTTTTTTCTAAATTAGTATTCCCACACACATATTTTCCCCTATAAGTATTATGTCTCCTCAATTATTTCACATTAATCTATTTTAAGGCAACCCTGCACCCACTGGCTCTCTTCCCTTTATTCTCAAGCTCCCTTGGTTTGTTACCTGTTTCGTTTGGCTGAGGGTTTTGCTCATTAATTCATTTTTATCTAGTATTTTAATTCTTTCCCTTTTTTCCCTTTCACTTAAGTAGTCATATAACATTCTCCTCTTCTACTCTGTTGGTTTCAAATTTTTACTTTTGTGCCTTTTTCTAAAAAGGAATTTTTTTTCATTCTCTTCATTATTTTTAGTTTGCTTTCTAGAGCCCCCAAGTTGGGGTACCAAAATGTATTATGCTTTCTAGAAGCCCCAAGCTTGGGGTGCCAAAATATACCATCTGAATTATCTCTTTGGAGGATCTAGGGACCAGTCCAAGTCCTTGGTCTTAGTTGAGGTGTGATGAAGGCAGGGACCTACCAGGATGGTCAAATATGGAGTCTGTTTATTTCAAGTCCTCTCAGCCCCTAAATACCTTAGTAGCATTACATCACCACAACACCGAGCAAGTGCTAACTATAAGCACCTTGTTTTAATATGTAAATGCATCTTTTACTGTAAGTATCCCAGCTTCAAGTACAACACAGGTGATCCTGCCCTCTTCCCACTCTCCCCACCCCCCATTTCTCAGGAAGGGTGAGATGCCCCAAGGGGAGATGAGAGCCAAACCAGACATCATCAGCAGGTTCCCTCTGGGCTCAAGAGTCTTATACCTCAACAAGAGTTCCCTCATTGCCTCTGGCTCTTTACAATTATTTATCTTCCCTTTTTGTGTTTTACAGGCTTTCATTTCTTTATACATGGCTTGTTTACTTTTTAGTTCTTTTAGTCTACATTTTGTGTTCCTTCTAAGCAGATTCTGTTATTATTTTGTAGATCTTGTCCCTCAGCCCTGCCCCCTTTTCTATTGTTTCACTCAGAAATATTAATTATTACAGGTAATAGAAAATATATTGCTTCATGGTAGGGATTTTTCTGTACCCCTGATAGTGCAGTTTATTATTTATATTTGCCTTCTCTATGATCATTATTTTCCCCTTTGCCTTGAAATCTCCCTATGTCCATGCCATCCTACTCTTTTGAGTTTAAGGTGCTTTATTTCCCTTTCTTTTGAGGCAAGAGTTATTTAAGCACCACATTCCTGCTATTGATATAAACCTAGTGAGTTCCTCCATTCACTAGGATCCCTACTTCCACCACTGAAACAAGATTTCTCCATTTCTTCTTTTTTTTTTTTTTTTTCAATTCTGCCCTTTACTTCTTTGACCATTTTCCTACAGGATTTCTTAAGAATGATTTTCCTTAGTCTTTGATTTGATTAGGGTACATGACATATTTATCCTCTATCTTTTTCTCCTCTTTCCTTTTATATGCCCTTCTACTCTGTAAATTAGGCCTGCAAAAAACAAAGGGAGGAAGAGTTGGTGAGTTCCTTATAGTCCATGATGTTTCAAGTTTTTTTCTTCACTTTCACTTCTTTTTGACTTTGGCTTTCATTCTTACTGCCTTGTGTGCATTTAAAAAAAATTTCTTAAGAGTGTTTCTATTTTTATTTTGTTATTGAAGTTACCCTTGGTTTCAGTATTTCTGTTGTTTGGAATGTTTAAGAAACAATTCAGATGTGATTTTCTTTCTAGGAGTGTTTCAAACACCTCATTTTATTTAACATCTATCATTTGGTTGAGGTGTGAGAAATGAAAATGAGAGATACTCAGACAGCAATGGGGTCCCCTGGCTGGGCAGGTTTTGCAAAACAATTCACAATCCTGAATAGGCAAAGTTTGTGGCAAAAATGGGCTTATTACATTGAGAAATAACTTCTCATAGGGCCAAATCCTATTAGGAATTTTAGCAAAGATGGGTTTAGAGCCTTTTGATCATATTGGGTTTTTGTGGCCCGAAGCTAGGGAGCATCTCCAGATGAATTTGAGAGACTAATTTTCAATTCAATAAAGGGTGTCAATTATGTCCCAGACCAAGATCTCCAATTGAATTGTAGGTGGAGATTAGCATCTGGGAGTTTCCCTGAGAACTGGAGGGTGGGGCCTCTCCCAAAAGAGGGGTTGAGATTTTAGGATTTTTCTAACTCCAATCCAGCCCTCCCCCAAAGATCAAGGGGACACAGTTTACATCAATTTCTCATTAATAATTAGGCTCAGATTTGTAGAATAATTCACTCTGGGTTGCATTTTGAATTTTTTTTACCCTTTGGAATAAATTATCCTATACTATCTTCAAATTTCTGGTGGGTGTCACATAGTCTTGTTATTCCATTTTCCTTTCCTTTATATTAGAAGATCTTTGTCCTGGTAACTTGTAGAATTTTTTGTTTGTCACTGGAATTGTTAAATATACCCATCATGGGTATGGGAGATTGTAGCATATTCTAAGACCCAGTAGATCCGGGCTTCTTAAACTTTTTCTACTGGCAACTTCTTTTCTCCAGGGAAATTTTTATGTGACCCTGAATACATAGGTGTATAAAATAGGTATACAAATCAAAGACATGCTGATAATAAATCATAATTTTATGATCCCCACATTCTGCTGCAAGACCCCATATAAAGTTGTAACCCACAGTTGAAGAAGCTAGACAGTAGATGATAGGGGTAGTAATTTATATTCATGATAATCTGTTCTTATATCTTTGAATGATGGCACATATTAGATACACAAGATCCAGAAATAATTGAACATGGTGGCACAGAGTTCAATAATCAACTGCTGGTTTAATGTTGAACCACTATTCCACAAAAACAGCTGGGAAAACTGAAAAACAGTCTGGCAAAAATTAGATTTGGACCAGCATCTCACATCATATAAATTCCAAATGGATACTTGAGCTATATAAAAGGTTATTCCATAAACAAATTAGAGGAGCAGGAAAGAAAATACTTTTGACAACTAAAGATGGGAAAAGAGTTCATGGACCAGAAACATGCTGTATATAATAGTTTCACAGTTCCATGTATAATATTCTTTTCTCATTTTTTGTCCACGAAAATGTTCAGATGTTGATATTTGTGAAGTTCATAGTAATATACAATTTAATGTAAAAAGAGGAGGGCTCAAAATGAAACTGATAAAAGGATTTTGAGAAATAGGGGAACAATTCATTTGGATAAAAAGGCACTAGTAACTTAGGGTTTCTGTTGCCAAGTCATAAATGCTTTTCTCCTAGCTCAGTCTGCTTCCAAAAAGAGAAATCTACCAGCTTGAGGGAAACAGGAGTTTTGAACTAATCTCTCTTTAATTGGCAATCAAGGGGAAACTGTTTCCTCAGGCTGTTCTATAATCTTAGCAGGTACCAGTCCAATCTATTGGCAGATCATGAGAAAAAGATAGCTCCTTAGTTTTTGATTCCCATTGTCTGCAATTTGAAAATTTATCAGCTCTGAAAGTAAGAGGCAGGAGCACCTCATCAAGAGATCATGAACCTACTTGCCTTCCTTCTATCTTGGTTTCTGGTTTCTCTCTCCCAGAAGCCTATAAAAACACAGTTTCAAAACTTTTGTTTAGTTTTCCTTTATTTGTTACTAAATGGGAAACCCTAAGATAGCATTATTTGAGTCTTTTGTCCCCTCAGCAAAGACTCCATGTGTTCTTTTGTCGCTAAATTTTTATGAGTGGGAAGGGTTATACTTGCATGATTACAAATTGTTATCTAATACTGAGTCATAGCTCAGTAAACATTATTTGATGGCCTTGTCAATGACTAATTTCTTTTTTGTTATCTATTTCAATATGGGTAGCTAGGTGGCACATCAGATAGAGTACTGAGCCTGTAGTCAGGAAAACTCATCTTCCTGAGTTCAAATCTAGCCTCAGGTACTTCCCAGCTACGTGAATCTGGGCAAATCACTTAATCCTATTTGTCTCAGCTTCCTCGTCTGTAAAATGAGCTGGAGAATGGCAAACCAATACAGTAACTCTGCCAAGACAGCCCCAAATGAGGTCATGAAGAGTCAAGCACAACTCAAACAACAAACGTGAAAAAGCTCAACAATAGCATAATGACTCAATATGTCCAAAATAGAACTACCTTTTCCCCAAAACTGAATCCCTGTCTGAACTTCCTTTCTCTAATCACGGGTACCACCATCTTTCCAATCATCCAGGCTCTACTCCACATTCTCTCTCTTCTCACACATGTATCTGAGAACTTGCAAAATTTTGCCATTTTTACCCCTACTTCCTATACTTGGACTATTTGGCTTAATGTGAATTATTTGTGCCTGACTTGTGGTGGAGCCTTTGAAGTTCATATTGATCAGATCAGCCACACTCTGACACAAAATAATGTTATTTTGGTCCTCTTTGAGATGGATGGACAATCACCACTACTTATATGTCATTCTCTCCAACCACACAGGCACCACCCTAGTTCAGGTCTTATCATTGCTTCAGTGAACTATGACAATAGGCTTCTAATTTGTCCCCCTAGCTCTTCTCCCCCCATTCCAATATGCTCTCCACATGAATGTCAAAAGGTTTTGTTTTAAATGTACATTTGAACAGGCTACTCCCTATTCAAGAAATATCAGAGGCTCCCTATGTCTTTTAGCATCAAATATAAACTCCTCCCTGGTAGTAAAACCCTTTACAATCTAGCCTTAACTTATCTTTCTTTCCTGTTTTATTACATATCACTCCTCTTCAAGCACTGGCTGGTTCAGTCTGACCTTACTGTGTTACATACAGGATATTCCTATCTACTTTCATGCTTTTGGAACTTACTCTTCCTCATTCATTTCTTATAAACTTCCTTCAAGATATCACCAAATGTCCTTCAAGACTTAATGAAAAGTTTCCTAATCCAACCACTTCCCAGAGACCTCTCCCCCACATCACTTCTAATCTGTTTCACAACTATTTTTAATTTAGATAGATATTTGTACATAGTATTTCCTTGGAAAGAACATAAATTCCTCTAGGGCAAGAACTGTTTCACCTTTGTTCTTGAAACAAAGCAATTAGACACCTAGCACTTGGCACAAAATAGGTGCTAATAAATGTTTGCTCTTTGATTGATTTTATACTTTTTTCTGGTCATACAGGTCTATTATTACTCTCCTCAGTACCCATTTCCCCTTGTCTACTGGGCTTTTACACAAAAGGTTCTCCTTCCACATAATCCTTAGCTACCTAGACTAATCAAAGATAAATAAGGGGAATGTGTTACCTTCAAGATCAATTATTGATTTATTGAATGAATGAAAAATATTTTATTAAGTCTTTGTGAACAAAACATGAACAGAAAGGCAAATCAATCCTTAATTTAAAGGATTTTAAAAAGGAGACAACATATATAGAAAGTTTTAGCTGCAAGTTAGATGGAAAGGCCAAGTGTTTAAGATGCAACAGCTTCTTTAATGCTAAAAAATCATATTCATTTCTGATACTGAACCATTTGCTAACATCAAAACCTTTTTTTTTTCCTGGTCTTTAGTAGCTCTATCTGCTAAGGAGCCCATTGTCAGAAGCCCAGTCATATATCTAGAACAGGGTTGCCTCCCTGAAAGATGGCTGCTAGGGCAGCAGGGCAGGTGGCCTAGGGTGTTATTGCTATTCTCGGGGCTGTTAGATTTTGTCAGCCAGCAGTAGAAAACTTCATTTTCCCCAAGAGTTGCTTCCCTCTGATATGGCTAGGGCTGGAAATAGGGATGATGGTCCAAAAGCTATTGTTATTCCTAGTGTTCTTGGGCTCAAAGTCTGTAGCTGTCTCCACTGGTATCTGAGGAGAGGTGGTGGTTGGTACAACATGCCTGGCAGATAGCACTTCCTATCCCACCTTCAGGATGCTCTCTTACTTTGTATCTATTATGTTCCAGACTTTTGGCTAAGTACAAGGAATATAGGTATAAAAATGAGAGTCAATGCCTTTAAGGACCTTATATTCTGCTGGGGGAATGCATGTTATACAGTGGTGATCAAAGACAGGATTGGCCTAGGTGGTCAGAGAGATTGTGAGTAGTGATACAAGGGAATAGACTGTCATGCCCCTTTTAGAAGCCATTGAAACATTAATTTTTGTACCCAGAGCAAGTGTGGGATAAAAATCCAATTCCCGATTCAAAATCATTACTCATTGATTTCTCAAAGTGAAGATTAAAAGTTTATTTGAATTTCACAAAATTTCTTGGGACAGTCATTCTTCTCCGGGCTGTGCCAAGGAGAGGAAGGAGTGCACACCTCCTTCTCACCTGAGCCCACACTTATAGAGAAAGAAAAGGAGGCCCACCCTTAGGACCTGCCAATCACCAGAACAAAGCACTTCCTGCCCACTCAAGGCCGGATTATATCAACCAAACCCTTTTTCAAATCAGTAACTAGCAGATTGGTTCTGGTCTGCCTTTGATATTCTAAAAAGGCTACAATTTCTCTCTTTTCCTGCAGTAGGATCCTCAATGAAAAACCCTACCAATCTCTCACAATCATTATTCTGAGAAGTCCTCAGTTTCCCATCTCATTCAACAGGAAAAGGGAGGTGCAGCATATCCATGTTGGTAGGACAAGTGGCAAAATGCCCAAGCAGGCTAGGCCCCAGAATCATGGATGGCCATATGGAAGGAAGTATGGCCTGGAGCTGAGAGCTGGCTCACTAATCCCTAATCCTCCAATCTGGGTAGCACTACCTCAGTTTCAAAGCTGTCTCTGAGAAATGTCAAGTTAGAAGAGTCACTATTTTTAGTGGGAAAGGGGTTGAGGGCTGAAAGACAGAGGGCAAAATGCATGCACTAATTAGCCCTTTCTTCTATTATCTAGCGTACTGGCAAGATTATGAGGTCTGAGAAGAAAATGGGAACCACAGGACTATGTATAGGACATAGTCTACATAGTCTCCTTGAGCTTCCTCTAATTATAAATAACCAAAAACCACGACTTAAGAGTTCTGGGGACACCTTTATGTTACACTTGGATCCACAGCAGTGTTGACACAGGTGAGGAAGGAACAGAGCATGCTGACATGAAAGCTCTGCTTAAGTGGAAACTTTGTGTGTTTCTCCTTTCCAAGTTTCTTCTGAGGTTAGTGAATGTACAGAGCTCTCTGTCTCTTTTCTTCCCTCCCTTTTTGGACCTGTTCCAGAATTCAATTCATGACTTTGTTGAGGCCTTTGGCACGATTCCCTTGGTGACTTTCTGGCTTTGATCTGGGCCCAGCATTGTTTGCTCTTGTGGATCATTTCTCTGAATTGCAACTCTATTCTTCTCCAGATGTGTTATCTCCCTCTGGGGTTGCAAGTTACTCCTAATAACTGGCATTAGGGGCAACTAGGTGGTACACTGGATAGAGTGCCAGGTCTGGAGTCTGGAAGTCTCAAGTTCAAATCCAAATCAGATATTTACTAGTTGTATAATCCTAGGCAAATCACTTAACCTTTGTCTGCCTTAGTTTCTTCATCTGTAAAACGGGGATAGTAACAGAATCTACCAACTAATAGAAACCACGAGGATTGTGAGAATCCAATAAAGTAATAGTTTTAAACCATTTGGCATAGCACATAGTAAACACTATATAAATATTGTTGTTCAGTCCTATTTGTCTCTTCATCATCCCATGTGAGGTTTTCTTGGCAAAGATAGTGGATAACTTTGCCATTTCCTTCTCCAATTCATTTTACAGATGAGGAAACTGATTGATTTGTCCAGGTCACATAGTGTCTGAGAACACATTTGAACTCTCCTCTTGATTTCAGGTCCAAGTCTAGCCACCGTGCCACCTAACTACCCTATGTAAATGTAAGCTATTATTTTTATTATTATTATTTTATTAATAGCACATAACTTCCTGGTTTATTGTGAAAACCCAGAGATAATTGTAAAGTGCTTAACAGAGTGCCTGGCACATAGTAAAAGCTATAAAATATCAGCTCTTATTATCATTAATGTGACTCTAGATACAAATCACTTTATCTATGTGTATCTCAATTTCTTCAACTGTAAAATGGGATAATAATATACTTTATTCCCAAGGCTGTTGTGAGCATTCAGCGAGATGATTATAAGGCATAGTGCCATATATATGTTTAGTTGTTGTTATCATTATTATTACTGGTAGTTCTTACTTTAAATTCCTTAGGCTTCAATTTCTTCAGATGTTAAAAAACAATCTAAGATTCTGTAACCTATTTATTTATTTTTGCTGAGGCAATTGGGGTTAAATGACACTTGCCCAGTGTCACGAAGCCAGGAAGTACTAAGGGTCTGAGACCACATTTGAACTCAGGTCCTCGTGACTTGAGGGCTGGTGCTCTATCCACCTCGCCACCTAGCCGCCCCAAGATTCTGTAATCTAGAAAAGCCTGAGAACACAAATCTTGGGAATCTAGAATTTGGACTCAAAGAACTTGGGGTAAAAATTCTATTCTTCTACTTGTTATTTGTGTGACCTTGGCCAAGTCGCTTAACAATTATTATTTTTTTAAACTAAGTTTAATTAAAAACAAAACAAAACAAAAAACCCGTCTTTCCTAGCCAGACAGTGGAAGAGGATCCCAGGAAGGCGTTTCCAAATAGCGGGGGTGTGGGGGCGGCATGCTACACAGTACAAGCCCGAGCCAGTGAGGCGGGGCCTGCCCCCGCCCCGCCCCCTTTACGACAGGCCGGATTGCGGCGCCCAATATGGCAGCGCCCAGGGTACCGGCAGCTACTCCCGCGGCTCTGGCGCCGGCGCCGAGGCAGAGTTGCTGAGCTGGCCGGTGGCTAACTTGTGCTTTCCCGGGCCTGTCTCTCAGTCGGAGTCTCTGACCCCTTCTCGTCCCTCGGTCGCGCTAGCGCCGGCACTATGAGCCTACGGGAGCTGCTGCGCCGGCCCCACTGCCCCGGAACCCCGAGCGCACTGTGGCGGACGCTCCTGCGGCCGTCCCCCGCGCCCCGGCGTAGCCTCTTTTCGGGATCCCCGACCCACTGGAACCAGGTGGTGTCGGAGGCCGAGAAGATCGTGGGTTACCCGACCTCTTTCATGAGTCTCCGCTGCCTCCTGAGCGATGAGCTCAGCAACATCGCCATGCAGGTGCGCAAGCTAGTCGGAACGCGGCATCCGCTGCTCTACACGGCCAGGTGAGCCCGCGCGCGCGCCCCACCGCCCCGCTATGCCGCGCCACGCTCCCCGCGCGCACCTGGGCGTCCGCGCGCATTTTTTGTCGGCCACTTCTCGGCGTCCTTCCCGGGCTAGGAGGACGTTCCTGCTCATCAGAATCCAATCTCAGTCCTCCCTCTTCATCAGCGTCTTCTCTTGAGACCGCCTCTAATTTATTGTTTGGACATAGTTCTTTGCACGTTCTCTCTCTTCCATTCCCCCCCCCCCCCCAAATTTCCCCGTAAGCTCCTTGAGAACAGGATCCGGTTTTTTTGCTTTTTGAATCTCTACTGCTTTGCACAGTCTAGCACATTGTTCAGTCCTGTCCGACACTGTGACCCTTGCCATTTCGCTTTCCAGCTCATTTTACAGATGAGGAAACTGAGACAAACAGGGTTAAGTGACACAGCTAGTAAGCGTCTGAGATCGGACTTGAACTTGAGTCTTACGGATTTCAGGCCCAGTGCTCTATTCATTGAATCAGTAACCTATGCTTAACTCGTGGAAGGTAATTAATCCGCTAGTTGACTGGGAATCCTGTTCCTTCAGGGCATTGCTTAAGAGGCCATTCCATGAAGTCTTTCCAGTCCTCTCAGCTGAAAACGATCTGTATCTAGTAAAGATGTCTGGGAACATTTTCTCTGGATCTCTCTTATTCCTTGTGTTTTATTTGTTTATGTGCATTTTATTCCTCCTAACTCAGGGTGTCTGGGAAGAAAGAAATGTTTTGTTTTTTTTTTTTTTTAAAGCTTTTTATTTGCAAAACATATATATATGGGTAATTTTTCAACATTGGCCCTTGCAAAGCCTTCTGTTCCAGATTTTTCCCTCTTTCCCTCCACTCTCTCCCCTAGATGGCAGGTAGTCCAATATATGTTAACTACGTTAAAATATATGACAAATCCAATATATGTATACATATTTATACAGTTATCTTGTACAAGAAAAATCAGATCCAAAAGTTAAAAAAAAAAAAACAAAAAACCTGAAAAGGAAAACAAAATGCAAGCAAACATCAACAGAAAGCGTGAAAATGCTATATTGAGGTTCCCCAGGCCTCTCTTTGGGTGTAGGTAGCTTTCTTCATCACTGTACAATTGGAACTAGTTTGAAACATCTCTATGAAAGTTTTGGAAGAAAGTTGGCTCCAACATGAATCCCTTGGGGAAGGAACCCTGGTTTTGCATTTCCTTATAGTTCCAGTGCTTAGCACAGTACCTGGAAGACAGTAAAGGTATAATTAATAGTTATTGAATTGAATTTGACCTAAATTTTACAAAGTATGACACACTTCCTCAGTTGAGGGGTTTGGAGAAGATAAAGAGGAGTTAAAGAAGCTATTACTTTTATCACCAGCAGTCCCAGTTATCAGTTCCTAAAACTGATGAGTTGGAAAAAAATCTAGTCTGATCCTCTTCATTTTACAGATAGGGAAACTGAGTCCCATAAAGAGATAACATGCTTCTTTATATCAGAATTACTTCCACTCGAGTCCTCTGAGGACCCCAGTGTTTCATCATGTTTTGAAAGAAATCCTGAGTTGTCAAAAGAATCAATAATGTTCATACTCTGTGAGGTCCTAATAAGCTGGGAAGGAGAGGTGGATTTTGGCTTCCATGTGAACAACAGACTAAACACAGACATTTATCATCAGGAAGTTGGCAAGTAGTTGGACTTTTTTTTTATGGAAGATAGCCCCTCAAAAAGACTGGCTGCCAGGATAGAGATTGTTTGGCATCTGCATGGATAGAGAGGGTATGCATATTTATTACTACTATTACTACAAGTACTTTAAAGTTTGCAAAGCACTTTATGTATATTATCTCTTTTTGAATGAGGTACAGAAATATAGCAGCAATCCTAAAGTCCCCAGACCTTAGAATGCTATTTTCTAACAATCTGACTGTCAATGATTCTTAAGTCTTCTGGCCTTAGGGTAGTCCTATCTACTAATGTCAGATAATCTGCTGGTCTATGATAACTAAGTTCCTGAGACTATAGTGAATAGACCACTCCTCAGATCTACCTCTGGGCCATAAAATTAGCATGTTAGTGATTTGAAGCATCTAATCTCTCTATCTTTTTCCTATAAATTTATCTTCTTGCTCTTGGCTCTTTGCTAAATGCTTTTGGAATTTAGCCTGCTTCAGTTGGCCTTACAATTACAATAAACTTTACCCCTTAACTCAGAGATGGTTTCAAGCCTTCAAATTCTTTTGAGATACCTCCTGACACAGGCCTACAATCCCAACCTCTTGGAGTCACATATTGAACTTCAACATTTTGATCCTCACAGCAACCCTTTGGTGTAGGTGCTATTATTCTCGTTTTTTTTTTTTTTTTTTTTGATGGGAAAACTGAGGCACAGAGAAGTTATTTGACTTGCTCAGTTTCTGAGGTTGAATTTGAACTCAACTTTTCTTGATACCCTGTGCATTATCAACAAACACTACTACCTGCCTATGACATCAGGAGTCCTTGAAGTAAAAATTCCACAACACAACTTTTTTCCATTTAAGTTTTTGTACATTATAGGTTGACATAAGAAATCAAATGGAAATTTGGGGGGAGTTTTTGTGAAAACTGGGACACGAAAAAGTTTAGAAATTTAGAAACTCATAAAACATGTATATTATTGTATAATATCAACATGTTTTGTCTTTTAATACTAAAATAATTCAAACTTCTTGTACTAAGAGAGGAACAAAAAATTTTACACGAATTTTCAAGATCTCCTGGGACAGAGGTGCACCTTTAACCCATGCATTGTGGAAGAGATGACCATAATTAATCTTTTAATGTTTTGGCTAATAAGAATTCTTAAAGAGTAGAAAAATCTGGCATTGAATCAATTTAGAAATGGCGTAGGGACGTACTGTAAAAAGATGAATGAGGTTGTTATTTGTCCTTTATTCTCTAGAGGACCATGACCTCAGGGAGGTTATGCCATGCTAAGCAAGTGAATTGGATTTAAGTGAGGGAGGGTTGTGCTGGGACACCCACCTCATTTTCCCTTCCAGAGTTTGGCTTTTTTAAGCTAAGATCTTCCCTGATCTCAGTTTAACTGAGGCTACACCCCTTCAGTGATTAAGACTTGGTGGCTACAGAGGCAAAGAATCTTCTCTTTCACTTAATCAAGGAAAAAAATCTAATGGACTGGGATGGGTCCTCACATATCCCATTCTTAGCTCTGTGCTGTCCCACACTCTTCTCCTCCTCTGCCAGTTTCTCCATTGGAAGATGGTAGTTGGGAGGTAGTGAAAATGATTTTAGCTTAGAAGTGCTTTCCTTTGTGTAGATTTCCCACAGAACTTGTCCTAGTTGTATTTTGTTAACTACAGAGGAGAAATCAAACATCCACAAGTTGGGAATTTTGACATTAATATTTAGAATGGCATAAAGATTAGGACAAGCTGTTTTGAGAACAGTTGGTTTATTATATTAAGAAATGAGCAGCATGGTTTGTCTAGTAGAAAACATACTGGCCTAGATAATCAGTAGACCTGGGGTCTGACATGATTTTGCTGGGTGATTTTGGCCAGTCTCTTAACTCCTCTGTTCATGATATTCCTCATTTGATAAATCCTGAAGGTTAGAGTAGTTTAACTCTGACTTCATTCCAAGGGTCAACTTTCACCTTTATGTAATATTATCTACCCTTCAGACTCACAGGGAAAAATCTTTCAGAATAAATATCTGTTAGACACCTGCATAATTTTTTGCAGAGCATGTCAAGTTTCATTAGAATATTTTCAGTAGCATTTAAAGACAGTTTTATCAAGAAGCATTGATACCAAAATGTTTCAATTATAGCAAATAGTTCACTTTCATCATCAGGAATTTATGAGTTGCATCTCTTTCCATATATAAAAGTTTAATATAATTACTCAAAATCAGGTCAGGAAGGCAGTAATAATTATTGAACAGGATATGATGTATAGTTCAAAGTAAAAGATTACTGACATGTTACAAATTACTCAAGTGATATACTCAAATGTAACAGGGACCTTCAGAAAATATCCAGTGAAACTCAAAGTGAGGCAACAGAAGCATATCATGAAATTAAACTAGTATGTATGTTTTAGATTAGAAAGAAGTCTATTCCTCTAAATTTTCATCTACACTATCTTCAGAGCTTGAATTTCCTTTCTTAGTATCTCATTTAGATAAGGTTGACAAGATGAAAATCTGATACTCATCAAATTTAGATAATATGGAAGCATAATTTCAATTATTATTGAAAGAATGGCTTGAGGGACTTTCAGGAAAATGACATTTATTAAACTAAACTAGTGCTCTTGCTTATTGAAAGCAATTAAGTTTTGTAGTGGAAATAAGTGTTGTTTTATTTTATTTTATTTTTTTGCTTTTTGCTGAGGCAGTTGAGGTTAAGTGACTTGCCCAGAGTCACACAGCTAGGGAATGTCAAGTGCCTGAGGAATGTTAAGTGTTTGAGACCATATTTGAACTCAGGTCCTCCTGACTTCAGGGCTGGTGTTCTATTCACTGTGCCACCTAACTGCCCTAAGTGTTAACTTTTAAATGATTACACTGAGGAATAAACCTATAATGTAACTGGAAAAATTGGTGAAGCATAGTATATATCTATTGTCTTGGTAAATCTAATTGTAGGAATCAAATAATTAGAGTTTCATTTTAAGTACTCTAATTTTTAATAATTGTCAGTAATTTCATTCAACTAACATTTTACCATTTTGTTCTTGCAAAATATTGCAAGATTTTTTCTGTATTTAGTACAGCTCTGCAATGTAACTTAAAAAAATTTTTTGTGAGGCATTTTCAAATTGAACACATGTATTGCTTAATTGTTGCCTTTTTAGTAGTAGATTCCTGAAGGTCTATATATAAGGTTATAGTTAACATCTTAATGTTTGTGCTGTAGTATCCCAATTCATAAATTTTAAACCAAAATACTTATATTTACTCTTCATTTCTGAATTGAATAAAATTGTATTGATTCCTTCTATGTAATATAATCAGATTATAAACATTTAAATGGGTTAATAAAAGCCATACAGAATTCAGAATTCTTTGTAGTTTTGTTTTTATAATTTTTCAGATTTGTAACAATATTTGGAAATAATTTTCAGTCTCACACCATTTAATCATTAATGAAATTTTTGCTATAGGGTATGCACGAAGAACTAGATTATATCGTGAGTACTTGTGATTTTCACAATCAGAATTGGGAAGAAAACATACACTACATATAGATATATATATCTATATAGCTATATATATCTTCTGAGGGAAAGGTAATCTGCACTTAAATCTACATATCAGATAATCACATGTAAACTGGTTCTATAACATTGCAAAATCATGCAGTAAAGTCTGCCTTGCATAAATACTAGATTTTTTGATCATCAGTGTCATTTTTTTCTGTCAATATCTTGGCAAGCTTAATAAGGAAAAACACCTCCAGGAAAGCTCACTGCTTATCTCTTGCTTTATTCTCCTCACTTGTCTGTGCAGGGGCTTTCTCCCATCCACCAAAACCTTTCTACCAAGAAAAGGAAAAACAATACATATTTCAGTTAGTAACAGTTCCCAGATCTTTCTTGGATAGATAATAATTATGCCATTTACCACAAATGTAGCAATTAGCTGATTTTTTCCCTTGTTCTTTTAAGTGTTAAGTATCTCTCTGTAGTGTACATTTACAATTAGGTATGCAGGTTCTTATTAATCAGTCACATGTTTGAGTGCCCACTGTTTTCAAAGACCTGTAAGACACTTTTTACTTTGAAGGAGTTTGTGGCCTATTTAGGAAGATAAAACACAGGTAGATAATGCAATTGAATTTAACAAATTTATTTAGCCTACTATATTCCAGAGGTCTTTCTAGGTGTTGAGGTTGTGAAGGCAGATATAAAACCATTTTTGTCCTCTAAGTTACATTATGTAGGAGGTGGGAGGGAAGGGGAGATAGTGTATACACAGATAAATTATACACATATACACATTATGCCATGCATATACAGATTTATCTATACTCATGTTATATGTATGTTTATAAGTATATTGCCTATACATGTGTACATGCATATGTGTGCGTATGTGTGTAACATACAAAGTAATTTTCAGGTCAGAAGGTGATATCAGAAACACTAACAACCAGGGAATCAGCAAAGGTCTCTTGTAGGAGAGGGTACTTGAGCTGGACCAGGGAGGAACCTGATGGCACTGATATAGGTGATATATGACAGAGAACATTCTGAGCAACGGTCTATATAAAGAACAGAGGTGGAGAATTAGTGACAGGAATGGAGAGCAGCAAGCAGTCTATGGTGGCTGAAATCTGGAGTGATTGAGAGGGAATATATATAATCATTATTATATGGAAAAATAAGTTAGAGTCAGACAGTGAAGGATTTTAACTACCAAACCAAGAAATCTGTTTTTATCCTAGAGACAAAATGGAGCCTTTGAAGCATCTTGAGCAGGAGAGTGACATAGGCACTTGTTTTGAGAAATGGTTTTTTGTTTGTTTGTTTGGTTGGTTGGTTTTTGGCTATGTGAAAAATGAATTGAAGAGAGCAGATACTGGAGTGCAGGAAATCCAGTTAGAAAACTAACATAATAGTCCAGATGATATTCTAGATGACAGGTGATAATAGGGGAGGTCAGAAGAGGATGAATTTGAGAATTGCAGTGTTAGAATTAATCAGTCAATAAAATATTAAGTGCCTGCTATGTGTCAGATGTGCGTGCTACATGTTGGGGAGACAAAAAGAGGTAAAAGTCCATTCCCCAAAAGAGCTTATAGTTTAATAGGGAAAACAACAGGCAAACATATATACAAAGCAAGCTATTATTGAAAATAAATAGAAATTAATTAACAGAGGAAAGGCCCTGGAATTAAGAAGAGTTGTAGGAGGTGGGATTTTAGTTTGTATTTAAGGGAATCCAGAGAGGTCTGTTATTGAATTGAAGGGGGGGAGAGCATTCCAACCTTGGGGGACAGACAGAGAAAATGCTTGGAACAGAGAGATGCAGGGTGTCATTCATGGAACAAGCCAGATTCCAGTGAAAAGACCATGGAAAGGAATAAGGTATAAGAATACTGGAAAGATAGAAGGGAGTTAGGTTATGAAGGGCTTTGAGTGCCAAACAGTGCATTTTGCATTTAATGTTGGAGGTGATGCAAAAGATTGACATCATTGGACCTTCATCTAGGAAAATCACTTTTACTGGATAAATGGAAAATGGATAGGAGTGGGGAGAGACTAAAGACTGGTGGATCCAACATTAGGTTACTATAGTAGTCCAGGCATGAAATAAATGAGTACATGCACTAGAATGGTGGTAGGATCAGTGGAGAGAAGGGAGCATATTTGAGAGATTTTGCAAGGTGAAATCTACAGGCCTCGGGAGCAGATTGGAGCAGCAGCAGTTGAGAGATACTAAAAAATCCAACAGTACTAGTAGGTGTAGTGATCCTTCTAGATAGGGAAGATGGTATTACTCTCTATAATAATAGGGAATGTAGGCGAGAAGGAGGGTTTAGGGAAAAAGATAATGGGTTCTGTTTTAGACATAATGAGTTTAAGCTATCTACAGGACACCAGTTCAAGATGTTTCAAGTTTGGAGATCAGCAGAGAGTCAGAGGCAGGATAAGTAGATTCCCCAATCATCAGCCTACAGATACTGATGAAGTCAAGTAAAATAGTGTAGAGGGAGAAGAGAAAAGACCTAGGACAGAACTTTGAGGGACATCTGTGGTTAAAGGGTGATCTGGAAGAGGATCCAGCAACTAAGGCAGAAAAGGAATGATCAGGTAGGTAGCAGAAAACCAAGAAAGAGGATTGTCCTCAAAACCCAGAGAGCAGAGAGTATCAGGGAGGAAAGAGTGATCAGCAGCGTCATGTGGAAAGCAGTGAGACAAAGGAGATGGGGTTTGAAAAAAAAAAGGCCATTAGATTGGGTGACTAAAATTTCACTAATGGCTTTGGAGAGAATAGTTTCATTGGAACAAAAAAGTCTGAAGCTGGATTATATTAAGGAGGAGTGAATGGAGAGAAGGCAGAGGCAACTACTGTAAATGGCCTTCATGAAGAGTTTTTACTATATTACAAAGGCTAAAAGAGATAGAGGACAATAGTTAGCAAAAGTAGGATTGAGTGAGGATTTTTTCACAGTGGGAAAGATGTGCACATTTGTAGGTAGTGGGAGGTGGAAAGAGATTGGAAAAAAGTGAGACTGGTTGGGGATTTGTTTTTTTCTTGGTTTTCCCCTTTTTGTATCTTCTTTCACAATATGAATTATGTGGATAATTGTACACGTATAATCAATCAGATTGCTTGCCATCTTGGGAAAAGAAGAGAGAAGGGAAGGAAGGAGAAAAAATGGAACTCAAAATATTTTAAAAAAAAGTTGAAAACTATCTTTACATGTAATTGGAAAAAAATAAATTGTTTACAAAAATATAAGTGAAAGAATTCCTATCATCCTTCAACATGCCTCGTCTTATCCCAATACTATGATCTTTCCATCCTCCACACTTACTACTTATGTAAATCTCAACTAATTGCCACATCTTATGAATTCTTTCACTTATATTTTTTGTAAATAATTTATTTTTTTCCAATTACATGTTTTTAGATGAGAGAAAAAGAAGCGTTAGAAAAATGAGAGCATTTGAAAAATAAGTATGTTCTGAAAAGTGGAAATGGTATTAACAAAGGTGCTTGTATGTAGATCAATGAATAGACCAGTTTGGAAAAATGTTTTGGGTTTGAATAGGGCAGTGTTGTAAAGGAAAAATGAGACCAGATTGTAAAGGATTTCAAATGTCATGTTGTTACTCCATGAGATTGACTTCATCTTGTAAGCCCTAAGGAGCCTTTGGAAGATTTTGAGCAAAGGAATGATGTAATGAAAACAAAGAACCAGAGGTTAGAGTTATATAGTTAGTTTAAAATTGCTTCTATATTCAGGTAATACATATACATGTCACTAGATTTGTTTTATATATATATATATATATATGCATTTGCACTAATAGGGTGGTACAGAGGATAAAGTGTTAGGTTTGGAGTCAGAAAGACTCATTTTCCTGAGTTCAAACTTGGTCTCATGCACTTACTAGCTATGTGACAGTGGAGAAAATTACTTAACTCTGCTTCAGTTCCTGTAAAATCATCAGGCAAAAAGTAAGTGGCAAACACCTCCAGTATTTTTACCAAGAAAACTCCAAGTGGTATAACAAAGAATCAGATACAAGTGAAAAATGACTGAATGATAACAGCTTCCAAAAATTCAGATTATATTTGTAGTTTTGCCACTATGGTAGCATTTTTTCTGAATATATATTTACCCATTTAAATAATAAAACAGTAATAAAGTCTTTGTGGAATTAGTTAAGAGTTCATGGAGCTGCTATATTTGAACTGGGCATAGGATTTTAAACGGTGGATCTAGAAAGCAGTATATAGCAGTTATACAAGGAAGGAGGAAATAGTCTGAGTAAAAGGCTCAGATGAAATGGAAGTGTAAGATGAATTTGGGAAATGACTAGTATATCAATTCATCCAGGTCATCTGGTAGAGATTATCCTTTAGGTAATCATGAGTCATTGGAGGGTTGTTTGTTTTGTTTTATTTTGAAGCAAAGGAGTAAATTTTGAATATAAAACACATTGTAATTTGTATTTTTAAAAAATTTTCTATTTCCTTTGTTTCAGAACTTTTTTTTATTAAAGCTTTTTATTTTCAGAACATATGCATGGATAATTTTTCCACATTGATCCTTGAAAAACCTTGTGTTCCAAATTTTCCCCTCCCCTTTATCCCCTCCTCTAGATGGCAAGTAATTCAATATATGTTAAACATATTATAATTTGTATTTTTATATATGTTTAAATAGTTGTGAACAAGTGGCCAACCTTAAATAGACATCTATACTACAATGAAAGCAGAACTAAATTTTATTACTGGCTCAGGGCATCAGCCTTTTTCTCTTTTACTTGGTTCCCCAAAATAATTCTCATGACCTAATTTCCAACAAGAATGGTTTTAAGAATCCTAGACCAAGGTAATCCAGTGATTTTGATTTACAGCCATTACTTCAGAGAGCAGGGGAACAGCAACAGCTGAGACTATGGATGCTTGGGCTGCAAATTACTGGGAGGGTAGGGTAGAGGAAGGGAAGGAAGGACTCTGCTTTGAGATCTCCCTGATAATTACTTATTTGAGGATTAGACTTAAAAGTAGTGGAAGGGTGTTCATAACAAATTTCAGCTACTTTAAAATTTTGCCTAGTCTCAGTCTTCTCTTCCTTCTTTCTGGAGACAAGGTAAGAATACATCCTGATTTTTTTTTTTAGTATAAAGCTTTTTATTTACAAAGCATATGAGTGATTTTTCTACATTGACCTTTGCAAAAAACTTTTTTTTTTCCCAAGCTTTTCCCCTTCTACCCCCACCCCCCACTCCTAGATGACAGGTAATCTAATACATGCTAAATAGGATAAATTATATGACAAATACAATACATGTATACATATCTATACAGTTATCTTACTGCACAAGAAACATCAGATCTAGAAAGAGAAGGAGAAAAAACCTAAGAAGGAAAACAAAATGCATGGAAATATTCACAGAAAGCGTTAAAATGCTGTGTTGTGGTTCACACTCAGTTCCCTCAGGCCTCTCTCTGGATGTATATGACTATCTTCTTTGCTGCACAATAGGAGCTGGTTTGAATCACATTGTTGAAGAGAACCATGTCCATCAGAATTGATCATCGTATAGTCTTGTTGCTGTGTATAATGTTCTCCTGGTTCTGCTGATTTCACTCAGCATCAGTTCATGCAAGTCTCTCCAGGCTTCTCTGAAATCATCCTGCCGGTCGTTTCTTACAGAAGAATACATCCTTTCCCTAAACAAACGAAGCCAAGAAAGAGAGAAGAGCCATGAACTTGTCCCAGAGATAAGAGCAGAATGAGTCTTTCAGATTCCAATACTGGTCACAACAGGAGGGAAGATCTCTTCCTCTCTCTCCTCAGAACTGCTCTCTAACTTCATTTGGAAAGTTCCCTTCCCTAATAAGAATTTAGCACCTTCTGAAAGTGGAGAGCTGGTTCCAGTAAGCAGACAGGAGTCTGTAGAATCATTCTTCTCATAGGGAAATGGTTCATTGTTACTTTATATGAAAAAAAAAATAGGAGTAATTTTTTTTTTTTTTTTTTTTTGCTGAGGCAATTGGGGTTAAGTAACTTGCCCAGGGTCACACAGCTAGAAAGTGTTAAGTGTCAGAGACCAAATTTGAACTCAGGTCCTTCTGACTTCAGGGCTGGTGCTCTAACCACTGTACCACTTAGCTGCCCCAGTAAAATCCATTTGAAATAACATGATTCAATTATAGATATTCCCAGGAGTTTGTACCTTGCAAATTCTTTAAATGCATGCCCTCATTTACTGGTAGCTAGGTGGCTCAATGGATAAAGTGCTGGGCCTGGAGTCAGGAAGACTCATCTCATGGTCTCAGATACACATTAGCTCTGTGACCCTGGCCAAGTCACTTAACCCTGTTTGCCTCAGTTTCCCCATCTGCAAAATGAGCTCGAGAAGGATGTGGCAAACCATTCCAGTATATTTGCCAAGAAAATCCCAAATGGAGTCAGGAAGAGTCAGACATGACTGAACCAAATGCTTTCAAGTTTAGTAAAATGACTCTGTTCCTTAATTTATCAGTTTTTACATCTGAGATTCTGTAGAGCAGGTATACTTGTTATGAGGCATAACTGAGAAGCAGCATGCTATAGAAGAAAAAGCTCTGGATTGGATTCTCTGAGCAGAATAATGTTTTTTAATACCCCTCACAGCTGGAAGAGTTCTTTCCCTTCTGTGAGCTGTCGTGGTATTTTATTTAGATTTTCCCTTGTGTATACACATTCTACTTTGTATGATATTTACTTTTAAACTCATCTTATTTTTGTTACTAAATTCAACAAACATTATTAAGTGCCTGCTAGGTGTAAACCCTGTAATACAGAGAAGAAGAAGAGAAAGTTCAGCTTCTAATATCAGAGAACATATAATCTAAAAGAGAAATATAGCATAAACATTAATAATGTTCTAAGGTAGAATATAATTGGTGCAAAAGAGAAATACAGGCCACATATTGTAAAAAAGAAAAAAAATTGAGAAGTTCAGCTGAAAGATAGTAGCTAGAGGTAGAGTGAGGCATACATTTTCAGACACAGTTAATGTGTTTATTTGTTTTGCTTAACTGTACTTACCCTGGAGGACTTTATTGAGAGATAGGAGCCATTGGGAAGTGGCAGTGATGTAAACCCCAGCTTACTTCCACCATCTGCTTTCTTGCTATTGGACAGAGCTAAGGGAGATCACTGGACCATGCTAATTGGGTTCACTGCAAATTTATCTTAACTAATCTCAACTGGGATTTCACTAGAGCAAGGCAATCTTCTACTCTTTCCATTTAATTCCTTGTCCTACTCTTCTGTTTCAAATCTTCTCATCTTCCTCATGCCTGGAATCCATATACTCCTCACCATCTCCTATTTTCTTCTCTGACTTCCTCCAAGACTTAGCACGATTCTGTCTTCTGTAGGAGGCTTTTTCAATCCTCCTAGCTTTCAGTGCTTTCTCCCTGAGATTACCTTCCATCTTCTTGTGCATGTATTTAGCTATTTACATGTCATTAGAATATCAGCTTATTGAGCACAGGAGTGTGTTTTTGCTTTTCTTTATATAGCCAGCATTAATTGTAGTCTGACTCTTACTATTATAATAAGTACTTAATAAATGCTCATTGACTGAACATAAAAAATATTAATAAAACATTTTTTAAAAAAAGGATAAAGAAAATTTGAGAGACTGATGCCTTTAATTTAGAATGAACAGGAAAGCTTTATGGAGGAGCTAGCGCCTGAGTTAAGCCTAAAAGGAAGGGAAAGATCTCAGGAAGTAGAGGAGAAAACAAGGGGAGCAACTTCTGAAAATGTTCAGTCAGGAGACTACAGAAGAGATGACTTTAATATAAAGTATGTGAAAAAAGGAGTAGAATAAAAAAAAGATGGGAAGGCTAAATTAATACCAGATTGTGGAAAGTATTAATTGCCAGTTTAAGAAGGTTGAATTCTGTTCTCTTCTTAAACTGGTTTGTGACCCCATATGGAGTCTCATAACTAACAGTGTGGAGATTATGAAGTTATGATTTATTATATGAATGTTGATTTGTATACTTATTTTATATACCTATATGCCTGGGGTTGCATAAAAATTTCTCAGGCAAAAAAGGGCCACAAGTGGGAAAAGTTTAAGAAATTCTGCAGTATGAAGGTTTTTTGAGCAGAGGTCAAACCTGTATATTTGAAAGGTTATTTTAGTAGTTTGGGGAAGGATAAATTAGAGAAAGGGTAAATTGGAGGTAGGAAAATCAATTAAGAGTGTTATAACTAAACAAGAGGTAATGAGAGTCCAAAATAGAGTTAGCTTTGTTAGTGGTAAGGAAAGGATTAATCCTTGAGATAATAGACTGGTTGATTTGCCAGTACGTCAGTCAGTCAGTTGTAACATTTATGATGTTCCTACTATGTTTCCAGTGCTTTTCTAAGTGTGGGGTATATAAATAAAGGTAAAAAATAATACCTGCTTTGGAAAAGCTCTTTGTCTAATGGGGAAGACAATGTATGAACTACGTATGGAATAAATTGGAGAAAATCCATTTATCTCAAAGAAGCAGGAATATAGGGAATTAGGAAAGGCTTCCTGTAGAAGGTGAGACTTGAAGGAAATTAGGATAACCTGTAGGCAGAAATGAAGAGGGAGATCATTCTAGGTATGGAGAACAGCCAGTAAAAATGCCTGAAATCAGGAAATGTCTTATTCAAAGAGCAGCAAAGAATTGACAGCTAATTGGATTTTGCAGAAAAAAGTTTGGAGAAGAAACAAAGTTCTGAAGGCAACTCAGGTTTTGAGTTTAGGTGAGATGAAGGTTGTGGGGCTGTTCAAAAAAAAGTAGAGAATTTGGTAGGAATGAATAAATGAAAAAATGATTCATTAAGTGCTTTTTCTGTGCAAAGCACTGTGTTAAATGCTAGATATAGAAAATGAAAAGTAAGACAATCTCACAGGAGCTCCTGTTCTAATCGGAATGACAACACATATGGAAGGTTTCAATTGCAAGTCAGATGGAAAGGTCCCATGGTCTTTATGGTACAGCCATATAGCAGATGGTAATGCTTTTTCTTTAGTGTCATTTTCACTGATAAAATTATATTAGCTTCTTATGTTAAAACATTTGAAAATGCCAAGGACTTGGATGCCAAAATTTTCCTTTTCTTATCTTTTGGAGTTGTGGCTGTGTAGCACCTACAGGTGCAGTTGCCATGTTGCATTTCCACAGAGCTTGCTTCCCAGGGTCATGACTAAGGGGCCTGTTCCGAAAGCATTGTTATTGACAGTACTTTTAGATTCAGGGTCCTGGATTGTCTCCATTGGGGTTTGAGGAGAGATGGTGGTGATTTGACTTGCTTGACACATATCTGTCTGTCATCTCTCTCCCTTTTAGGATATGTTTTTTTGTTTTCTTTTGTTTAGAAGGGAAGGAAAAGATGATAAATTCAATTTTGAATATTAAATTAGAGGTGTCATTGTAGGAGATGTTGGTTACTTAGTAAGCAGATAGAAATGTGAGATTGGAACTTAGGGGAAATTGTACATGATTACATCTATCTGTCTGCCTATCTCTCTGTTTATCTATCTAATTATTCTGCCTATAGATATACACAACTATATATATGTGTTTGAAAGTTATCCATCCAACATTTACCCTTGCAAAACCTTGTGTTCTGTATTTTTCTCCCTCCCTCCCCATCTCCTGCCTTTCCTAGACAGCACAATATAATTTAATATGTTAAACATGTGCAATTCTTCTAAACAGATTTCCACATTTATCCTGTTAAACAAGAAAAATCAGATCAAAAAGGGGGGAAAAGTGAGGAAAAAGGCAAGCAAGCAAACAATAAAGTGAAAACACTATGTTGTGATTCCTATTCAGTCCTTATAGTCCTCTTTCTGGATATAGATGGCTCTCTCCATCACAAGTCTATTGGAACTGGACTGAATCACCTCATTGCTGAAAAGAGCCAAATTGATCACAGTTGATCATCACATAATCTTGTTACTGTGTACAATGTTCTTTTGGGGTTTTTTGGTAGGAAAAAAACCTTTTTATTATTTTTTATTAAAGATTTTTATTTTCAAAACATATGCATAGATAATTATCAACATTCACCCTTGTAAAACCTTGTGTACCAAATTTTTTTTCTCTCCTTTCTCCTACCCCCTCCCCAGACAGCAAGTAATCCAATATGTTAATTAAACATATGCACTTCTTCTATACATATTTCCATAATTATGCTACACAAGAAAAATCAAATCAAAAAGGAAAAAAATGAGAAAGAAAACAATGCAAGCAAACAACAATTAAAAAAATGAAAATACTATGTTGTGATGCATACTCAGTCCCATAGTCCTCTCTATGAATGCAGATGGCTCTTTTCATCACAAGACCATACAATGTTCTCTTAGTTCCATTCACTTCACTTAGTATCAGTTCATGTAAGTCTCTCCAGGCTTTTCTGAAATCATCATTTCTTATAGAAAAGTAATATTCCACTACATTTATATTGTAACTTATTCAGCTATTCCTCAACTAATGGACATCCACTCACTTTCCAGAGTATATTTCTTTAGCTAGGGATAATGATAATAACTTGGGTATCTGCCCATAAGTTGGATAGCATTTGGTCTGAGAGCTTCAGGAGGATAATCAAAAAGAAATAAATTGTCCAAGAGAAAAGAAAGATTTCTTAGAATAATTCAGAAAAGCAAATCTGATCTTGTCCTAGGCTTTTCTTTCCCTCTTCCTTTAGTGGAAGAACCTATGGAGCTGTAGCCCAGCTATAGGGGAGAGGCTTACTCATCACAGCATCCCTAGTGAATATTGTACAGCATTTGGTAACTCTGAAATAGCTAAATAGCCAAAGAACAGTTGAAGCAGAGATGTGAGACCTTGAAGGGAACAAATGAGATATCTACTAGGTTGCATCTTGAAGACAATAACTAGGTGATTTGACCCCCAAAGTACCTAGAACTTAGATTAGCTAATAAGGCTTATGGGTGAGAGGAGACTCAGATGTTCTATTGTTGGGGGTTTCTCTGGGATTTTTAACTCAGAATTTTCAGCTGCAGGGATGAGACTTAATATCAAGGAGTATCAGTCTATTTGGAGGAGTGAAGCATACATGAAATGAAATAACTAGAGATTAATACATGACACTATTTAAAAAACAAGTTGTGGGGCATTAAGGTGGCACAGTGAGATATAGCACTAGCCTTAGAGTCAGGAAGACCTGATTCAAATTTGACCTCACACACTTAGCAGCTATGTGACCATGGTAAGTTACTTAACTCTGATTGCACACCCCCCAAAAAAAAATCCCCAAACTCCACAATCAATAAGTTGTATGTCTTAGAAAATCCTGAGGGTATGGGGGGGAACCCTGAAAATTTCCTCCCTCATCTCCACTCAACAACACATGTGTGTGTGTATAACGTCCAGATTTTGCACACTCTTGAAAAATAAATTGTGATATAGCCATTAGTTGGAAAGGAATGGTGGAAAAATCACAGTATTTGCAGTCAGAAGACCTGAATTAAAATCATGTCTGTTCTGCTTATTACTTGTGTGACCGTGACATGCCATTTCACCTCTGTTTTGGTTCTCAGCTGTAAAGTGGGGGGAATAATTTAGGTAATTGCTCCTTTTCCAATTCTAAATCTTAAGAACTTTCTATTGATATAGCATTTTACATACCAGAGAATACTTTCATAGATATTTCACTTGATCCTTATAGAAGTCCTATAGGAGTAGGTATGGTAGGTTTCATTAGTTCTGTTTTACAGATGAGGAAAATGTGTATTTGAGAAGTTAATGATTTGTTGAAGATAATATGTTTTGTAAATGGCACAAAAAGAACTTGAAGCTGGTTGATGGGATCATAGATTTGGAGTGGGAAAGGATATCATAGTCCAACCTTCACATTCTACAGATGAAGCATCTACAATCCACAGGGGTGTTAAATGATTTGTCCAACTTCATGGAGGGGTACTTTTTAGAGAAATGATTTCATTCAGGTCCTTTGATTCAAAAAAGTATAGATCTACAACTTAAAAAAGAACAACCCAAAACTATATTCAGTACTGTTTCCTTACATTCATCTCTTTCTTGCCATCTTTAAGATAAAACTAAGTGACTACTTACCAGTTATATATCAGGGTGGACTTCTTTTCAGCTAAGGATTGAAGTATGTGATCAATGAATTTCCTCTAATTCTGATTCTCCCAAATCCCAAGAAAGGGTTGGTGACCTCTTGTCCTCCAGGATAATGTACAGAATGTTTTTGTATAAGTCCAAGTTGCACCGAACGGTTTCTTAGGTTCCTTCCATTTCTGAGATTTTGTTATTTTAAGGTGTTTGGATGATGAAAAAGTTCTTGAACAAGGAAGTTACTTTCTTAAACTTGCATGGTAGAAAGATTAGCCTGGCCCTGATGAGGTAGAGAAGAAGAAATTGGAGTTAGAAAGTCTAATGAGGATGCTGTTGAAATACTCAGGGGTGTTTCTTCCCATTTCTCAAAGCCTGTATCTTCTGTAAAGATTGCACACCCAACTGAATGCATCTGCCCTGCTTTCATTTAACACATTAAATTCATCGTATTAAATAAGTAAATTGATCTTACTAAAGTGTCTTAAATATTTTTGTCTAAAATAGAGGAGCCAAGTTTTTTAGTGGTTGACCACATGATCAAAAATCCTTATGTGTGTGGGCCACATGAATTTAATCATATAATTAATTACATTCAATTCAATTATAATTACTAATTGCTCCAAGCCTGCTAGCAAGACACCTGGCAGCAGTCAGTTACACAACAACAGTTGACAGGTGGTTAGGTCCTACTAGTTCCTCTGTGCAAGCTAATTAGGTAAAAAAAAAATTTGCAAGAAATCTCAGGTGGGCTGCATCTTTCTCCCCCTCAGGTAGGCAGCTTTTGGTCTGAGGCCACATGTTGGCCATCAGTAAAGAGAATTGATCTCTGTTTAGACTTTTAATCTTTTAAATCCTTTGTTAAATGCTTCATACAGACTCAATCAGCTCTCCAACTTAAATACTAAGATGCTTCTGATGATTGATAATTCCATTAAATAGGATAGTGATTTGTCATTTTTAACAGTGTGGAATTATTTCCATTTTACTTTAAACATGAGAAACCTCAATTTATTTTGATATGCCACTGGTATCTTGGCAGATTTGACTTTTGGAGTTAATATTTGTCTAAATACTCTGTACCTTACCTTGACTTTAAGAACATTTTGATTTTGTTCACATTTAGAAAGACTGGGCAATTTTCTGTGCACTTATGGAAGGAGTTTTTTTTGAGGGTTTTTTTTTTTTTCCTGTTAATCCCATGAAGGATATTAGTTACTTTGTGACAGAGACTTGTTTCTAAGTTCCATTCAGCAATTTTGGACACTTAAAACATGTTCTGTCTTATTCTTTTTTCTTTCTATGTAAATCCGTAAGAGCTCTTTCATTTTGATATGAGATCATTTTTAGCTTCAGTATATTTCTCTTTTTTTTTATTTTAAAGAAAGAAGCTTTCTGGGTTTCTATTATAGGAATTTCTGGCTGAAAAACTATATTATTTGGTAGGGACTGCAGTCTCAAATATTGAGATTTTAGAGGAAAAGTGTGAAAAGTTGCACACTTTTGAAGTAGTCTTGACATACTAAATCTTTTACTTGAAAAAAAGTTATCAGTGCTAATTTGGTTTTGCATCATAGACATTTTGGAATTTCTTTCCTCCTTTAAAACTTTCCCTTCTTCCAAAATAAAAAAAAATTAGCAAGTAAAAAAATTAAGCAAAATTACTGATTCAATCCCTTTAGGTCCCCACCTACACAGCAAGGAAGGCAGAATATTTTATCTGTTTTATAGGATTAAAATTGGTTATTACAATTACTTAGAAACTTTTTAGTGTTCTTCCCATAACATTATTGCCATCATTGTATGTATTGTGTTTTTTTTTTAATTAAAGCTTTTTATTTGTATGACATATGTATGGGTAGTTCCCCAACGTTGATCTTTACAGAGCTTTCCATTACAAATTTTACC
>JAJPUD010001238.1:100367-120300 GCA_023553655.1 Myrmecobius fasciatus
TATGATTTGCTCTTTCACCCATTCATTCTTCAGGATTAGATTATTTAATTTCCAATTAACTTTTGGTTTATTTTCTCCTGGCCTTATATTGCATGTGATTTTTATTGCATCATGATCTGAAAAGGATGCATTTACTATTTCTGCCTTTCTGCATTTGATTTTGAGGTTTTTATGCCCTAACACATGGTCAATTTTTGTACAGGTTCCATGGACTGCTGAGAAAAAAGTAAACTCCCTACTGTCTCCATTCAACTTTCTCCATAGATCTATCATACCTAACTTTTCTAACAATTGGTTTATCTCCCTAGTTTCTTTCTTGTTTATTTTGTGGTTCGATTTATCTAATTCTGAGAGAGCAAGATTGAGATCCCCCACTAGTATCGTTTGGCAATCTATTTCTTCTTGCATCTCTCTTAATTTCTCCCCTAGGAATTTGTGTGCTATTGCACTTGGTGCATACATATTTAGTATAGATATTGCTACATTATCTATGGTACCCTTTAATAAAATATAATTTCCTTCCTTATCTCTTTTGATTAGATCTATCTTGGCTTTTACTTGATCTGAGATAAGGATTGCTACCCCTGCTTTTTTTTGTTCACCTGAAGCATAATATTTTCTGCTCCAGCCGTTTACCTTCATCCTATATGTTTCACTGTGTTTTAGATGTGTTTCTTGTAGACAACATATTATGGGATTCTGGTTTTTAATCCAGTCTGCTATCTGCTTCTGCTTTATGGGAGAGTTCATCCCATTCCCATTCACAGTTAGAATAACTAATTCTTTATTTCCTGCCATCTTATTTACCCAAGTTATGTTTTCCCCTTTTTTTTTCCCTTTCTCCCTTCCCCCCTCCTCAGTACTTTGCTTTTGATGACCCCCTCCCCCAAACAATACTTTACCTTTAGATCCCCTTCCCCTGTTTTTACTCCTTTTCCCTGATTCTTCTATTTTCCCTTCTATTAGTTTGTCCCTTACTTTTCCTCCTTTCCCTTCCACTTCCCTCTAGCAACAGACAAGTTTCTATGTGAAATCAAATGTCTGATATACACTTTTAGAGCCCAACCTGATGAGAGTAAGATTTACACAATGCTCATCTCCCTCCCCTCTTTCTCTCAATTATATTAGGTTTTCTTTGCCTCTTCAAGTGATTTTACCTTGTTTTTACCTCGTTTTTTTTTTTTTTTTTTTGATCTTATTTTACCACTTTTTCCCTCTTTTCCCCAGTATGACAACCTTTTCCCCTCTAGTTCTCTTTTTCATATTATCAAAGTAAAATCAAATTATACCCCCATTCTTTAAGGATACCCCTAGTAGAGATATAGTTCTCGAGAGTTCTTTCCTTTTTACCTTTTTACGCTTCTCTAGAGTTCTGTGTTTGGAGGTCAAATTTTTTGTTCAGATCTGGTCTTTTCATTAGAAATTGGTGAAATTCTCCTGTATCATTAAGTGACCATCTTCTTCCCTGGAAGATGATGCTCATTCTAGCTGGATAGCTTATTCTTGGCTGTAATCTAAGTTCTTTTGCCTTTTGGGATATCTGATTCAAGGCACTTCGATCCTTCAGTGTGGAAGCTGACAGTTCCTGTGTAATTCTAATGACAGCTCCTCGGTATTTGAACTGTTTTTTTCTAGCAGCTTGTAATATCTTTTCCTTGGTGCTATAGTCCTGAAATTTGGCCACGATATTCCTTGGGGTTTTAATTTTGGGGTCTCTTTCAGGAGGTGATCGGTGGATTCTTTCAATACCAACTTTGCCTTCTGATTCTAAAACATCAGGGCAATTCTCTTTCATGATTTCCTGGAAGATAGCATCAAGGTTCTTTTTTTCATCGTGACTTTCAGGGAGTCCAATAATTCTTAGATTGTCTCTCCTGGATCTGTTTTCCAAGTCAGTTGTTTTTCCTAGGGGATATTTCATATTTTCTTCTATTTTTGTTTTTGTTTGACTGATTCTTGAAGTCTTATTGAGTCATTCATTTCAATTTGTTCAATTTTAATTTTTAAGGTATTATTTCCTTCAGTTATCTTTTTTAGGTCCTTTTGTAACTGGCCAATTGAATTTTTTGGTTCCTTGCATTCTTTTTCCATTTTGCCAATTTTATTTTTCAGTGAATTGTTGTCTTTTTCCAATTCACTAATTTTAATTTTCAGTGAATTGTTATCTTTTTCCAATTCACTATTTTTATTTTCTAGTGAGTTGGTGACTTTTTCCAATTCACCAATTTTGTTTTTCAGTGAATTGTTGTTTTTTACCAATTCACTATTTTTATTTTCCAGTGAGTTGGCGACTTTTTCCAATTCACCAGACTTATTTTCCATTTTTTCACATCTCTGTTGCAGGGCGATGTTTCCTTCTTGCACTGCTCTCAGTTTATTTCCCCAATCTTCTTCTAGCTCTCTTTTGAGATTCTTTATGCAGTCTTCCAGGTAAGCTTTCTGAAAGGGAGACCAGCTTAAGTCCACCTTTGTGGCTTTATCTGGGATTGTTTTCAGAATCTCAGGATCTGGGGACTGCTCTAATTTCTCTCCGTAAAAGCTGTCTATGGTGAGAGCTCTCTTCTTCTTGCTCATGTTTAGCTGAGGTATCAGTCACCAGCAGGGAGTTCTGCAGCCTCTGCAGTGGCAGCAGCAGCAGACGGGATTTCAATTTGCCCTGGGGCAGTTTGCCGAGTTGACTTCCGGTCTGGGGCTGATCTGGCTAGATCGGCACTAGAACCACACTTTCAGCTGCTCTCAATCCACCCTTTATCAAAGGTAGACCTGCCAAAGCACCTGCCGGCAAGCAGAGCAAAGTGGCCCAAGGGTTTCCCATGGACTTCCTGGCAGCCTAAAATCTTCTGGTCCGTCCCAGCCCCAGACTTGCACCCCGGCTGCGCACTGGCGTCTGAGCACCGGGAGCTGCTCGATACCCTGCCCGTCTAAAACTGACCTCAGAAGTTCTTTCAAAGTAGATATTTGATAAAAGTGCGTTGTAGTCCAAGTGTTTGGTGAAGCCCTCACTCCAGAACCAGTTCAGAGGCTCAGTTTGTCTGTGTCTGAGGGAAGGTCTCAGGAGCTTACAGAGAACACTGTCTGCAGTTCGCCATCTTGGCTCTGCCCCCTTTCTCCCCCCTCCCCCCCATTGTATGTATTGTTGCTCTGATTTTGCTTTAACTCTAAATTGTGCAAGTATACAAACATGGAAGGAGTGGGTGTCACTTAAACTTCTTTTTCACCTGTACTCATCAGAAGAGATCAGAACACACAGACTCAAAGACAAAGAAATTAGTATAGAAATTCATTTAACTTAAATAGGATATACAAGAGGATGGGAAAGGGGAATACAAAAGGAAGAGTAAATTCAGAGAGGGATTTGTCATAAGCAAAACAAACCATAAGCTTGGAAAGGAGAAAGGATAAGTTGAAATAAGCAGGGAGAGATGAATATAGAGAAGAAAAAATATGAGTAAAATGGAGGGAAATGAACAATTAACTATCACAATTATGAATGGTTTGAACTCACTCCTAAAATGGAAGATGTTAGTAGAATGAATTAGAACTCAAAATCTAGCAATATATTATTTACAACAAACCCACTGGAAACATTAAAACAGTTAAAATGAGGAGTTGGAACAAAATTTATCATGTCTAATCTGAACATAAAGTAGGATTAGTAATTATGGTTTCAAATAAAGCAACAACAAAACTAAATTTGATTAAAAGAGAAGACTATTTTGCGGAAAGGTAATGTAGCCAATGAATTTATTTCAATACTTAGCATATATTCACTCAGTGGTATAGCTTCTAAATACTTAAAGGAAAAGCTAAATTAATTATAATGAGAAATATTTAATAAACTATAATAATGTACAATCTCAATCTGTTCTTATCTATAGATGAATCTAATCAAAAGATAAACAAGAAAGATGTTACAACCCTGAATAGAATTTTATGAAAATTAAATATGATAACCCTGGCAATTACTGAATTGAAATAGAAAAGAATATATATGTACACATATCTTTTCTATTTCAATTCAGTATATATATATATATAAATGAATGAATTGTAGCTGTTATCTTTTCATAAATTGTTCATGTCTTGGAACATAAAAACTTCACCAATTCAGAGAAGGAGAAATATTATACTCATACTTTGCTGGTAACAATGAAATAAAATTATATTAAAGGCCATTGGAAAAAAATTTTTAAATGAATTGGAGAATAATAACTAATTGAATTTTAAATAATTATTGAGTCAAAGAACAAATTATAACAATGTTAGGTAACTTCACTAAAGATAATGACAACAATGAGAAGACATTCCAAAATTTGGAGGGAGTGTAAATTTCATATCTCTAAATGCTTTTATTAACCAGAGAGAGAAAAAAAGAGGCGGGAGAGGAGAGAAAACAGATTAATGAACTGAAAATACAACTAAAAATACTAGAAAACCAGTGAATTACAAAACTTCAGTAATAATTCTTAAAATGAAATAGATTCATAAAATTCAAAACAAACATTGAATTACTAAATAAAACTAGGAGTTTTTTTTTCCCCCGAGGGGAAGAGGAAACAATAAAAATAAATAAATCATTAGCTAATTTGATCAGAAAGAAAACCAATTACCTCTATCCAAAAGAAAAAGAAAAGAAAATTTACAACAAATGAATAAATAAAGGAAATTATTAGAAACAATTTTTTTCTGGACTATGTCCCAACAATTTAAATGAAACAAATATTTAGAATATTTATTTAGAAATATTTAAGAAAAATATAAAATGCCTAAATTAACAGGATATTGGATATGCAAGCAACCCAATTTCAGAGGAAGAAATTGAACATGTCAAACAAAAGGTAACTTCAGAAGGAGTGGGAAAAACTCCAGGATCAGAGTGATTCACAAGTGAATTTTCTTAAATATTCAAATAAGAATTAATTCAATGTTATATAATTAGATTGTAAAAACAGCAAAAAGGTATGGGAGAAGGGGAATCCTGCCAAGTTTTTTACGACATAAATATAATCTTGATCCAAAGAAAATCACAGCAGAAAAATAAAACTATAAAAAAAAATCTCTCTAGTGAACATAGATGAAAAAACTTAATAAATATTAGCAAAAAAACCTAAAACAACCCCACAAAGTTTATATATTATGCCCAGGCTGGATTTATGCCAGAAATGAAAGGTTGTTTTAATATTAGGAAAACTAAAAGCTTAATTAATTAACTATAATAATAAGAAAATATAATTAATTACAAAAATTATATGATTATATTAAAAAATGTGGGAAACTTTTGACAAAGTTACAATACCCATTTCTTTAAAAAAAAAAAAAAAAACTGGGGGAGCTAGGTAGTCCAGTGGATAGAGCACCAGCCCTGAAGTCAGGAAGACCTGAATTCAAATTTGGTCTCAGAGACTTAACACTTTCTAGCTGTGTGACCCTGGGCAAGTCACTTAACCCCAGTTGCCTTAGCAAAAAAAAAAAAAAAAAAAAGATGAATACAAAATAAAAGTAATAAAAAAAAAAACCCTGAAAACATAGGAACAAATGAGCCTTTACTGAAAAAATAAATGGTTTTTATCTAAAATAAAAATATATATATATAATTATAAAAGAGATAAAATTAGAATTCTTTCCAGTATTTTAATGTGTTAGAGGGCATATCTGACTTACAATGAGCAAAACTGTGATTTTTAATTTTAAGAGCAACTTTCACAGTTTTATAAGATGAGTAGAGGAAGAACAATTTCTCTCTCATAATAGAGGGAGAGCTTCCATTACTTCCAGCATCTACTCTTAGCCTCCCAATCAGCCTTAATGAGCATGGCACTGAGGCTGGTCTGGATGTAAAGCATAGGGAATGAATTAAATACACTACCCTCCCAGGGGAGTTCCACTGCTGATGACCACAGAAGGAAAGACTAACTCAAGAAGTAGCCAAATTCTGCCAGATAGGTAGCCTAACAATAGATAGATGATTTACAATACATCAGTGAAATCTGATAACGGTTGGATGAGAGTCAGTTCAAACTAAGCTGGAGTTAAATTTTCATTGTGAGCATCTATATCTCAGAAGTCAGCTAATGCTAAAAATAAAGTCTTGATCCATTTGAGTTGATCTATTGTTTTGTTGATTGCTTAGATTTAAAAGTGTAATGGAGAAAATATGAATAATGAGATAAAATTAGAAAGTCTATCATTTTTGCAAGGCCCCCTTCTCACAAAGATTATTATACACTAGAAAAACTTTCATCTGTTATATTTCATTTGATCAGGGCAAAAGTATTCTACAGAAAATCATTCTATTCCTAGTATTATGTCCATTAGACTACTGTTTATTGCAAAAAATTGAGAGGTTATCTAGTTCATGCCTTTGTGTAATGCCATCATGTTTCTTCCTCTCTGTAGCATTTTGAGTGGAATACACATATCTTTTAATTAACCTAATTCTGTAAACAGTAGAGATTCTAGAAAAAGCCAGAGACATGTATGGAAAAATTATTTAAGCCTCTCTGTCTCATTATCTTTTAAGCATTATTGTGAAAGTCAATTGAGTAATGTAGTAATATTCTTTGAACAATATAAAGTGTCCAGCATAGTAATAGTAATTTCATAATAAAAGTATCAGAACTTACATTCCAAAGTCACAGATAAAAGACTTGCAACAGGTTCTAAGTATTGGTGAAAACAAGATGGTATTTTTATTAAATGGCTTAGCAACTATAGAGTATACTTATATTTATTGGTCAAAAAAAAGAAATTGGGAACTGTTTCACAATGCATATAGTAAAAGAATGGGTCTAAACAATTCTCAGAAGAATAATTGGAAACTATTAACAATATGGAAGACTACTCTAAATCATTAATAACAAAAGAACCTCAGATCAACACAACTCTGTGATCTTCTTTGAACTAGTAAATCAATAGAAATGACAAAAGATGAGAATAGTCAATGTTGGAGGGGCTGTGAAAAGCCAGGTTCACTGTGAATTGGTCTAACTGTTCTGGAAAGCAACTTGAAATTTTGTTCAGGTACTTAAGTATAAATAAAAGAATGTCCAGCTTTTCTTTTTTTTTCCCTGAAGACAAAAGTGAAAATGTGCTAAACCTGCAGTGAAAGAAATGGATTCAGTTTACATATGTGGATGATCTCTCCAACTTTAGTTGATAGAAATAACATTTCTTTTACATCGGGATGCTCATTCTATTGGAGAGTTCAATTTGTAAGCAATGGTTTTTCTTGAAAGCAGAGATAAATCACATGATTGCTGAGGTCCTTTACAATTTCTTACAAGAATTTAGATCACCAGTATATAGTACAAATGTGTTGCCGATGGTTTCATTTGTGCTTAATAAAATTAAACATGGCAAATGTTTAAACTAGCTTTAGGACTGTGCAGCTTTAGACAGCATTTAAGAATGAATCCAAATCAGCAGGTGTTTAACTTCCACAAAAATATGGCTTCGTTTTTTTTTTTTGAAGGAATTTGTCATTCCATAACTTGCTCCTCTATCAGAAACAGCTGTATCCAAATATTGCTTCATATTGTTGGCAAATTCATTTCAAACGCAGGAAGCAACTCCTGATTCATGTTTTTGATTTGTTTAAATAGTTGGGATGATGTTCAGGCTATCCACAAACCATTTTCACTAAGTCTTACTGTCTAAATCTGATCATTTAAAATTTTCTTTGAATTTTATTCTATATAAATACACATAAGTGACAATTTAAAGAGGTTTTTTTTTTTTGTTTGTTTTGTTTTGTTTTGATTTAACTACCTTCTCTCTCTCTGTTTCTCTCTATCCCCTACTCCATTCCTGGAAGAAATTTCAGAGCAGACTCAGGAAGATTTGGTTCAGGTCCTGTCTCTTCACTAATTTACTGGGTCATAATAGGCAAGTCACTTAAATGCTTAAGGCACAGTTTCCTCTTCTGTAAAATTAAGGGTTGAACTAGACAATCTCCAAGGTCCCTTTCAATTCTCTTTTTATCCTCTCTATTTCCTCACAGCATGTTGTAGTTGATCTTTGCCACAGGAAGAAGGAACTAAACTGAGGAACATACACTTTACTGGAACATATCAGCCTAAATTTTTTTTTTTTTTTACAGTTTCTTTTTTAATGAGGGTAAGATAGGGTAGTAAGTGAGCGATATATTGAATTTTGGCATTACTAGGAAACATTAGTGCCTCTTTTTTTGAGGAATCCTTTATTAAAGTCCAGCTCTGATGCCTCATAGTGGAGAAATAATTCCAAATTCTTGAAGGCTATGCTAGTGTAGTGCATACTCAGTTTGGTACTACAAAGCCCCAATTAGATGACTCAGAGAAGGTTGAGGTAATGGATAGGATCTATTGCCTGAGGCTATCTTAACTAAATTCAGAGAAACTCCTTACCTCCTGAATTTTGGGGCTGTAACATTTGAAGACCCAACTACTTAATTTAAGAGCAATATCTGATTTTGTAGGAGTACTTACTCTTGTAAAATCACAAATCCTGAAGTAACCACTAAAATATTCTCATTTGATAACTTTGAAAGGCTTTAATTATTTTTTTAAAATGAAAATGTTCAGTATTTTGTGAGACCAGATCTCTGTGTATAAATAGCTTCTGTGGTAGATATATTATAAAAGCTTGATCCCTGCCCTCAATGGAAATTTCAGTTTGGTTGGAGGTACAATGTAGTGTTACGGAGCTTTGGAGCTGTACAAAACCATACAAATCCAGTCTTGACCTTATTACATAGATGGGAAAAGTAAGTCCCAAATAGACAGCTAGTATGTGTAGTTGATAGATCACTGGTCCTGGAGTCCAGAAGACCTGAGATTAAGGCCTGCTTTAGACACTGACTACTTGTATAACCCTGTCACTTTTAACTTCTGCTTGTTTCCAGTGTTCTTAAGTGTAAAATGGGAATGGTAAGAGCATCTACCTCCCACAGTTGTCATGGGGATCCAATTAGATATTTGTAAAATGATTGGTGTAGGGCCTGGCATGTAGGAAGAGCTTTATAAATGCTTATTCTTTTTTCCCTCTCGTTGACTTGACTAAGGTCTGCAATTCAGTCCCAATCTTTACTGAGGCTTATCTTACATTCCTGTAGGTCAGAAACTAGACACAGGCAAATAAGACAATATTCATCCTTTCAAGGGGCAGCTAGATGGCACAGTCGAGAGAGTGCCAGGTCTGGAGTCAGGAAGACTCATCTTCCAGAGTTAAAACCTGGCCTCAGATATTTGCTACCTGTGTGACCCTGGGCAAGTCACTTAATCGTATTTGCCTCAATTTACCAAGAAAACCTAAATGGAGTCACAGAGAGTCAGACACCACTGACAACTGACTAACAGCACTCCTTTCAAGAAGCTTACAGTCTAGGGAATTTAGATAGTTTGAATTAACCAATAAACATAAAGTAGTATGCAGTTATGACAGTGATGCAAAAGAAAAAATGAGTTCAAAGGAGGACGGGATCACTTTTAGTGAAGATATATCAGGGGAAGTTACTTAGCAAGTTAAAACTTAGAGCCCAAATTGGAAAATAGTTCTGCTATCAGTTTTCTGCTTTTTACTACATTGTTAGCGCCTCAAAGTCTCTCTCTCATTTAAGCAGCAGAAGTAAAAAGTGAGGTTAAGTAATTGGAAATAACAAATACAAGAACTAAATATCATTAATTATGATAATATGTGTAATTCACAAATCAAAAGTATGGACACATTTTATAGGATTTAGCAATGGGGATTGAAACAGTTGGGAAGACTTCACAGAAGAGGAAGGCATTTGAACTAAGACTTGAGAGACTGGTGGGATTTGAGTAGATAGAAACCAGAAGTGAGGGAGGGAATGCCAACTGAAATGAGTGAAATGAGCAGAAAATGTAGAGAGAGAAAAAAAGGACTAAATTTTAATTCAGGAAGCTCTTATAAGATTAATACAGTTAATTTGGCTACAGTTATGAAAGAAATGAAAACCTAATGCTATCCCTTATATATTATACTTTTTCTCTCCTTCCTGAAACTCTCCAACTCCTGAACTTCATCTTAGCACAGAAGTGACCCTGTGCTATTGATGACTATCAACCAAGTGCAAGACTCTGGCATGTTCTACAAGAGGGAGAAGATTTCAAATAAAAAATCCAGTCATCAGCTGTATTGTTGTCTGAGGACTGGTCTGTCCAGATTTACAAAGGCTTGCTACTAGGTAGCCACCATGTTATTAATTTTTGCTTTATTATAAAATAGAATTAAAGTTTAGAATGAACTTAATACGATAGAGAAATAATAAATGATATGATGGGGAAATAATAAAACTTATTAGTAGCTTATGTATAGAGAATTGATATAGAAAAAATAAATTCTAAAAGCAGTTAAAGAAGACTGTGTTTAAACTTGGAATATGAAAGCATGGATTCCTTAGAAACCTCAAATTAAATGTAACTGTTTCAGAAATAACCATAATGGTCAACTATTGAAACTGAAACATAGTATATAAAATATCCTGAGGTTTCCCTTTTAACTTATTTTATTGTGCTGTGAATGAAAAAGTGATTATATATGAGAGACATGGTGGTAGTATAGTCAAGACTTGGCAGCTGATTGGATATGTGGGTCAAGGGAAAGGAAGAGGTAAAGAATGAATGAAATGATGATAATATCATCAGAGATTGGTACTCTATAAAAGTAGGGAAGTCTTATTTTGGACAGTTCTGTTTTGAGTTTGAGATGTATTCAGAACATCTAGGTGGAGCTGTTGCAAAAGTTTATGCTCATGTATAGTACTATATGTTGAGATAACCTAATTGTCTTATGAAATGATGTTTCTTATATTTTTAGTGCACAATAAAATCCATTCTACTTGTTCATTTTTCCCAGGCCGAAACTGTGACCTCTTCTACCAGTTATTTGCAATTTCCTTTTATCTTTTGATATGGTTTCTTGCAAGAATGCTAGTATTAGTGTTATTCAATTTTTCAATAGTAAATCAAATTCATTGAAACCAACATTTTATGTCTATAGATTATCTTAAAACTACAAGATTCTTGCCACTCTCCGTCTCCTTTTCTACCAATCTGCCAGTCTCCTAGTGGAATTGAAGTCTGGCTGCATAGAATTTAAGAACCTTTTTCTTCTGTTTTCTGCCTCATGGGTTGCTATAGTTGGAGAATTTATTACCTAATAACCAATTTCATGGTGATGAATTTCAGTACTGTCAAGGCAACTATATTTAGCTAACTTGATCATAGAACAGCTGATAATCTATTGACAGGAACAGAATCTGCTAGAATTTATCTTTTCTTGGCATAGTCTTTGATAACCCAGGTTTTGTACCATCAAAAAGTATGGCATCATCAAAGGAATGATAGAAATTTATATTTATATGGCATTTTATAGTTTGCAACATGTTTTCCTTACAAAAACCTTGTGAAGAATATAGTGCAAGTTACAATAATTCCCATTTTACAGTTAAAGGGATTGAGGTTAAATGACTTGTTCTTCTTGATCCCAGAGTACAGAACTAGAAGAGATGAAAGATTTAAATAGAAAAAATTAGGTTTGAAGACAGGAAAAACTTTTGAACTTTGTTCAAAAACAGACTGGAGTGCTTTTGAGTTAGTAGGTTCTCCTTCATTGAAGATCTTCCAACAAAGGCTGAATGACCATTTATTATGTTTTAGAGTGAATTCTGAGGTCAGATTTGAACTCAGGTCTTCTTGACTTCAGGGCTGGTGCTCTATCCACTGCGCCACCTAGCTGCCCCTAGAGTGAATTCTTGTTCATATATAGGCAGACCTAGCTCTCTGAGGTCCCTTCTAACTCCGAAATCTTTGATTCTATGATTTGTCCATGATCATAGTTGGCCATTTACTCAAAGAGTATTTATTCTATCCTCTACACACTATTATCACATCACTTATAAATGCAGCTATTTCTTATTTTTTTAAATATATTTTATTTTTCCCTCAATTATGTTATACAACTTTTTAACATTTGGGTTGTTTTTTTTTTCCCCCAAGTTTTGAGTTCTAAATTTTGTTCCTCTCTCCCTTCCCAACCTGTCTTTTCCATGAGATGATAAGCAAAAGTGAAAAATATATATGACATTTATGCTTCATCATTATTTCTGTGGTATTATCTTAGATCATTGTATTTCTGAAAATAGCTAAGTCATTCACAGTTCTTCATTTTATAGTATTGCTGTTACTTTGTACAGTGTTTTCCTGGTTCTGTTCACTTTGCTTTATATCAGTTCCTATAAGTCTTTCCAGGTTTTTCTGAAATCATCCTGCTTGTCATTTCTTATTGTACAATATTTCATCACAATCATATAACATAGATTGTTTAATCATTTCCTAATTAATAGACATTCCTTCTATTTCCATTTTTTAATTACCAAAAAAAAGAGCTGTTATAAATATAACTTCTTGTCACCTTTTTTTGATGTCTTTAGGATATAGACTTAGCAGTAGTATTAAACAGCAGCTGTTTCTAAGCTGCTTGAAGATTAAAAAAGTACTCTTTCTATAATCTGACTCAGGTAGTCATATATCATTGTTTCTGTTTTATAAATGAGTTAACTGAGACAAAGAAAGGTTGAGCAAGCAGTTATAAGTCATGGGCAGAATTTGGAATTAGATGCTCTTTCCGTTGTCCCAAGATGCTTCTACTTGTCAAAGTCTCATAAGTAGTAAGCAGTAGAGCAGAATTTTAAAGGCATCGTTAGAGCTGAGATTTGAACTCAGGTCTTCCAAATAAACCCTGGTCTATTTCTGAAACCTATAATTTTGGTTTTTGCAGATAAATTTTATTTTAATAAAACAGACAAAAATTTAACAAAATCCAAAAATGCTTCTCAAAATAATACTCCCCCAAAGATTCTAAATGTTTATAATAGGGCATTACTATTATTTACTGTTTATTTTTTAAAAGTAGAAAAGCCATTCTTTGTAACTAAAGTGAATTGGTAAATAGCATTGTCCATTATATTATTCCACAAATTTATAAAAGTATGTAAATCAGAAGAGATTCGTTGGCTTAGAAGACCAAGATTCGAAGACCAAGATTTGAAGACCAGAAATGGAAAAAGTCTGGGAAAGCCATCGATATCAAAAAATGCTAGAGCTAGAAGGGGCCTCAGAGAGCTTGGTCCCATCATTTTACAGTCAAGAATAACTTTTAATAAATTTTATTTTAATATAACTTCTCGAAAGTCACTCTGCTAGTTTCAGTAAAGCTGTAACTACAGTGCTTGTCTGTATCCTAGTATAATGTTCTTGCTGATATACCATATTATCTCTGTATCTGGTTTCATCTCTCATCTCTTTTCCCAGCCCAGTCATGGAGCAAGGATTATGCATTCACAGCTCCAAGAACTTGCAATAATTTGCTGCTTCCAAGGTCTGTGATTTCTTGCATTTGACCCATTTATGCTTTTCATCTTATTTTTATTGCCCATGTCATTTTATAAATTTTCTATAAAAGATCAATTGATCAGTAAGCATTTATTAAGCATCTACCATATATATGCTAGGCACTGTACTAGATATAAGCAGCTAGGTTGCATAGTGGAAAGTACACTGGGCTTGGAATCAGGAAGATACACCTTCATGAGTTCAAATCCGGCCTTGGACTTACTATGTGTGAGGCTCTGGGCAAGTCACATAATTCTGTTTGCCTCAGTTCCTCATCTGTAAAAATGAGCTAGAAAAGGAAATGACAAACCACTCCAAGAACTTTGCCAAGAAAACCCCAAAAGGATACCAGGAAGAGTTAGACATGACTGAAACAAGAAACAAAAATTGCTAGATAAGGGGAATACAGAAATAAAAATGAAATGCCTGTTTTCAATGAGTTTACATTTCATTAGGGAAAAGAACATGTAAATACATAAGAATATACAGATAAATTCAAAGTATTTTTCAGGGGAAAGATATTGGGAACTGAGATGATCAGGAATGACCCTATGTCAAAGGTAGCACTTGAACTAAACCTAAGGATCCTCAGAGATGGAGATACAATGCAGTCTTGACAGTGGGGGAAGGCGAGACAGAGTCTTTGAGATTGAAGCTAAAAGCTTTTGCAGTGTTGCGACTGAGCAATGCCAAGGTGAGTTTGGCTAGACCTTAGTGTGTGTATGCAATGATCTGACGACTGATTGTAAAGGGCTTTAACTACCAGAGGAGAATATATTTGATCCTATAGGTTAGAGGGAACTGTTGAGATTTGAGCAGAGGTTCTACTTATGTTTTAGGAAAATTACTTTAGCATCTATGGGAAGGATGAAAGGAAAAGAAACTTGTGGCGGGGATATCAATTAAGCTCAACTCCATAAGCTTGGGTTTCTTCCTCTGGGTCTTTTTATATGTCACTGATACCAGTATAGCTTTCCAGGTGTCCATCCATTATGTTTTCCCTCACTTGAAACATGTGGCCCTAATCCTTTTGGATACTGACTTGTGTACAAGAAATGAAATAGAAACTTTATCACAGCCATAATGATTTAAAAGAATCCCAAATTCCCTCTCTATGGATGGGGTTGAACCCATGACTTAATTAAGGAACTTCTAGAGAGAACTTTTTCTTACCAATGTAGATAGGTACAATCTATAGACTAAGAGTTGTCTGGAATCGAAATTTTAAGTGATTTGCCTTGAGTCTCACAGCCAGCATGTGTTAGAAAAGTGGCTTAAAACCCAGGCCTTCTTGAGTTGCAGGAGGATCTCAAAGATCCATTCTTTAATCACTATACCCTATCACCTCTTGAGAAAGAGGAAAGAAAAATATATGTATATTTTAATTTAAAGGCAAATTAAGATTGTTTCTCTTCATATCTCTGGGGAGACAGTGGTAAAAAGATTATTGATCCCAAAAGCAGGTGAAAATTGTATTCAAATCCTACTTCAGATATATGTTAAATGTGTTGCCATGGGGTAATAAATTTACTTAATCTCTTCAAGCCTCAGTTTCCTCATCTTTGAAATGGGAATAAATTCTGTAATTTTTATATAGTGCTTTGCAAATTTTTAACTGGCTTTGGCAGGACCTCCCTACTAGGTGCTGGCGAAGACCTGCCCTTTTGAGCAGTTTGGCTGTCTTTTGGGTAAAGAAAGGCTTTGGCTAATTGAAAGATAATTGAATTGTTACTTTTAAGAATAAGATGAAGTAATAGATTTTAATTCTGAGTGGGAAGATTTTTAGCTGCACTTTTAAATAAGTAGTTTGAAAAATCTTCAATGTGAGGACTAGTATGACAATACTTCTCATAAAATAAAATGTATGCAAAGGAAATTATGTGTATATTGGTGAATTTTTTTTTTTTTTGGACAACGGGAATGGACCAGATAACCTTTCAAAGACTCTTCCCCCCCCAAGATTGCTGTTTTCATTTTACCTACTATAATCAAGGGAATTGAGTTGGTGTCTTTACAGTAACTATAGCATAGATCATATAATACCAAATACTTTGTGTGCATGTGATGTTAACTCTGATGCCTTATACACACTACATGTGTGGCAGTTACAGTTGCTATGGAGACACAAATCTATGGACACATTTGGTTTGATAATGATGCCTTTTTAAATGTGGCTTTTGTTGCTGTTTGAATCTGAGGTGATTTTAGGGCTTGACCAAAATATACAACATGAGATCAGTAATTTATTTTAAAACTTGTGATATTTCTAAATACAGAAACAACAGCAAAAAATTAAAAGTCAGCTTTTCAATTATTAAAGCAATGTTTGTGGTAATATACGAAGCTTTAAGAAAATTAGGGTTTATTTGAAAATGGGAAGGAAAAATTTCCATTGTTAGGGACAGAAAACTCTTCTACCTAAGTGGTTTATTTATTTTCTAATACATCGTATAATAGGTCAGAGATTACATGTGTCATATAATTGTTATCACTCTTAAAGTACAATTAATCTTCTAGTAAAGAAAGAAACTTCCTTTTATGATCTGATCTAATTTGAATCTATATCCTCAGAGGTGAGAGTTAATAAGAACATCCTCATGAAGCAGATGCATACAATCTGATATCTTTCCTAAAGTTAGGAAACTTTGAGAATAGTGGTTGTGATTTATTCATTGCCTCTGTGGAAGTTCTTGTCAAAGATTGAGATGAACTTCAATTTGAGGCCTAAATTTAGTCATGCCTTTGTGAGTGCATTAATTTACACTAGAGAACATTATTTGAAACTCTTATGAGTATCAACAATTATTTCCCTTCCCTCAATGAAAACACAACCTTATATGGTTTTAGTCTTTTAGGTCTATAAGGTACATTCCAGGTTTTGATTAAGATCACTTAAGATTACTTCCTTGATGTGAATTGTTAACACAAGAGTATGTTCTATTCTGGTTAAGTCTAGGTTCACAATGATTTATTTCGATTAAAATGAAAACCTTTGGGATTTTGTGAGTCCAGATCTGCATGTATAAAGAATGAATGCATAATGAACCAAAGCCAAGTGTCAGTCAACTGTGACTAGAGACTGCAGGAGTGACCGCCACTGTCTCTCTTAGTTTCACCTCATCTAGTTGTTTGGAAACAAATTGAAGGCCTTTGTGGGGTAAGAATAGATATGAAAATCATTGAGTTTCCAGTAGTTTTAATTTTTTCAAATTGGAAACGAGCTGGGGAAAAGGGGGAAATAGGAAGGCCAGAAAATAAATTTAGAATTCTTATTGTATTCTAAGATATTCCTTTTAAGAGAAGAATATCAAATTTACTGTTAGATTCTATAAAGTAAGGAAGACCTGGGTTCAAATACTGTTTCTGATATTTATAAGGAGCAAAAGATATCAACATGTTTTTTAAAAAATCACATCCATTTCCTAACATACCCTTCTTTCTTTTGAGCCAGCCTTCCTTTGTAACAAAGATTTAAAACAAAAATGAAAATAATACCAGTTTAACAAAATCATCCTACTCAATAACCAGCCACATGTAATGAAAATTGCAGTATTCTTCAACTCTAGTTTTCTGTTATTCCCCCCCTTATTCCTTTTTTTTTTGTTTATCTTTTCTTTCCTTTTTTACATTGTTGTAGCATTGTGTATATTATTTTCGTGGTTCTTTTTACTTTGTTTTGCAGCAGTTCATAATAGTTTTGCCACTAATATTCCAGTGCATTCATATACCATTATTTGTTTAGCTGTGCTCCACTTAGTGGACATGTACTTTTTCCCCCCATTTCTTTGCTGCTACACAAAAGTACTGTTATGAATGTTTTAATACCATAACTGGAAATTGAAAAGATGCCCATCAATTGGAGAATGGCTGAATAAATTATGGTATATGAATGTTATGGAATATTATTGTTCTGTAAGAAACGACCAACAGGAGGATAGAGGCCTGGAGAGACTTGCATGAACTGATGGCTGAGTGAAATCAGCAGAACCAGGAGAACATTATACACAGCAACAAGACTATACGATGATCAATTTTGATGGACATGGTTCTCTTCAACAATGATGTGATTCAAACCAGTTCCTATTGTTCAGCGATGAAGATAGTCATATACATCCAGAGAGAAGCCTGTGGGAACTGAGTGTGAACCACAACACACCATTTTAATGCTTTCTATGAATATTTCCATGCATTTTGTTTTCCTTCTTAGGTTGTTTTTTTTCTTCTTCTCTTTCTAGATCTGACGTTTCTTGTGCAGTAAGATAATTGTATAGATATGTATACATGTATTGTATTTGTCATATAATTTATCCTCCTTTAGCATGTATTAGATTACCTGTCATCTGGGGGTGAGGGGTGGGGGGAAGGAGGAGAAAAGCTTGGGGAAAAAAAAAGTTTTTGCAAAGGTCAATATAGAAAAATCACTCATATGTTTTGTAAATAAAAAGCTTTATATTAAAAAAATGAATGTTTTAATATAGCTGAAAACTTAATGGTTTTTGCTTCTTTGGCTTGTATCTTGCAGTGAGATCTGTGGGTCAAAGAATGTATGGCTCCTTTAGTCTCCTTCTTAACATAATTCTGATAATTAGATAAACTTACAATTCCACCAATAGTGTATTAGTATATCTGAGTTTCTTAAGCCCCTCCACTATTGACTATTTTTTGTTTTCTATCATTATCATTTTGTTGTATGTGATCTGAAACCTCAAAGATGTTTTAATTTACATTTCTTTTTATTTTTCATTTGGAGCATTTCATACGGCTAAATGTTTTGCAATTCTTTTGAGAATTGTGTTCATATCCTTAGGCTTCTTATTTATGGGGAATAAGTCTTGATTTTATACACACACACACACACACACTTTTGTGTGTCTGCATCTGTTATTTGCTTATATTGGATTTTAGACCTTTATCAGCTATATTTGATAAAAACCTTTTTTTTTCTCTACTGAGCTGTTTCCATCCCTATCTCTAACTGCATAGGTTTTGTTTATGCAATTTTTTTCTATTTCATGTAATTGAAACTTCTGATTTTTATCTTTGTGATTTCTTATATTCTTTGATTAAGATAAGAGTTTCCATCTGTTTTCTTCCATTTCACTCTTTCACAGGTTATACTTTCCTTCCTTCCCCATTTTGATACCCTGATGAATCATTTAAAACTTTGCATTGGCCTTTCCCACCCTATTTTGCCCCTTTAGCTTACTACCAATCTTGCTCTGCCAGGCTTCAGTTTGGGATTACTTCTACCATTTATTCTTCACTGCCTTTATTCTTCATATGCTACTGAATTAATCTAGGAAAAAATATTAACAAATCTGTGCTGAATCCCCCATAAATATATACTTTGTCATCTAAATTGAGCCCTTATTTGTATCTCCCTCTCCATTAATTCACTCTCACAGTGGCTCTTCCAAACCTTTTCATTCCTTATCAAATATCCTATGATTCCCCCTTTCCCAATATTCCCATTCTGTTTCATATCACTTAAATTATTAGAGCTATTCTTTGAAATCTCCATTTTATCCCCTCCTCATCCTCTCATATCACTTAGATTTCTTCTGTTATTATTTCTTACTTCTTCTCACACAAAGAGATGGCCCTTCTCTTTGCTAAGAAAACCTTTTTACAAGCATAACTAAATCCATCCATCTCATCTTCTTCAACAGATTACCTCTACTCTCTTATCCCTACTTTTCTCATTAATCTTCAGGCTTTTCCTATCTACTGGCAGCTTCCTTATTGCCAACAAGCATTCCTTTGTCTCCCCCCAATCTCAAAAACAAAACAAAACAACAAACAACCCCCACCCCCACCAAAAATCCCAACCTTCCTTTAATCTGTCCATCCTTACTAGCTATTCTCCTGTGTCTCTTTTCTTTTTCATCACTAAACTCATCCTCTTCTTAACACTCTGCAGTTAGGCTTCTAACTTCCTCATTCAGCCTAAGCTTCTCTCTAGAAAGTTACTTATGATCGCTTATTTGCCAAATCTAATAGTGTCTGCTCAGTCTTCATTCTTTCTGACCCTTCCACGGCCTTTGATTTCCTCTACCACACTCTTCTCCTAGATAATCTTTTCCTTTTAGGTTTTCATGACATTTCTCTTTTCTGTTTCTCCTCTTTCTGGTTTGACTTCTCCTTTTCAGTCTCCTTTGCTAGATGTTATGACCAGTAAACAGAGGTGTCCCCCAATGCCCTTTCCTGAGTCTTTCTGTTTTGGGTGGTGCTCTCATCAGTGTTCATGTATTCATTTATCATTGCAATGCAGATGATTTTCATATCTACTTCTCCAGCCATAATTTCTGTTTCCTCTAGTCTCACATCTCTAGTTGCCTAATGGATGTCTCAAACTGGATGTCTTTTTCCTTCCTTCCCTTCCTTCCCTTCTCCTTCCCTCCTTCCTTCCCTCCTTCCTTCCTTCCTTCCCTCCTTCCTTCCCTCCCTCCCTCCCTCCCTCCTTCCCTCCTTCCCTCCTTCCCTCCTTCCTTCCTTCCTTCCTTCGTTCCTTCCTTCCTTCCTTCCTTCCTTCCTTCCTT
>JAJPUD010001238.1:125300-227783 GCA_023553655.1 Myrmecobius fasciatus
CTAAATTAGTTTAAAAGGGCATAGCCTTAGAAGAACAGCTGTGGCTATCTGCTTATGTTTAATCATCCTTTCTAGTCCTAATTCTTATCTACTTTTTTTAGTTACTAACTTAAAAAATTATATTGGAAGTATTATCTTATGATCCCCTTAAATAATTATAGAAGTGGTCTTGTCCGTCCATCCCCCTCCAAGAACTTTCCCTGGTTTAAATATTTCAATCTCAGTTTGAGAAGCAAACCTAAACAATGTTTAATAAATAAATAATAAATAAAGTTCATTATTTTACTAATAGAATTGAAGATATTTCTCAGTGTTGGTGCTGTTCTTCCTTTATCACCCTAGACCACGCTAGAGCAAATTGATATTTTGGAAAAATAATCTCTCTCATCTCCCAATATTTAAATTGTAAACTCCTTGAAAGTAGTATCATAAATTGAGAGCTGAATTGGATTTTGTGACATCAGATCCCAGAGGTCATAGAATCCAATCCCTTCATGTTAGAAATGAAGTACTGATTCACAGAGAAATTAAGTGATTTGCTCAGAGTAATACAATAGTATGTCTTAAGCAGGTATCTAATTAGATCTTACTAACTCCAGGTTCAGAGCTCAATCCACCCTATCATACCCAATATTTGTTGAATGAATGAATAATTAAATTACTGAAATTATGAATAGATATGATTGGTTAGAAATTTTGAGCTGAGTTTGGAAAGGTTGATTGTTGAGGCTAAGCATTTTTGTCATGGTAGGAGGAAAATATTTCCTATAGTTAAATAATACCTTAGTCTAAACTTTTTGTAGTGAATATTAGTTCTCTGTGGACAGAGGAACTTGTTGGGCTAGAATATCTGTAAGGAGAAGAAGAAAAGAATAGGATATTCACTTTTTGAACTATTTTTGGCTTCCTTGTCAGGGTAAAACTGTAATGAAACAAACAATCTTTTTAAATTTGCTTGTTACACTGCTTTTCCATTTTGGAAATATATTTCCTTCATTTTTTCATCAAGTGGCAGGCAACTTTTAAAATGCAACAAATAGATTTGTGAATTGGAAAGTTGGAAATGGATGTATGCCATAACCAAACTGCATTTGTCATAGCAACTAAGGTTGTAAAAATCAGGTTTATTACAAAATTATGTGACCTAGAATGAGGGAGCACAAATGTATCATGTTATGGCAACAGAAGCAAAGGTAGTTGTGAATCACTGAGGTTATATCCTCTATCATGTGATTTGTGGTGGTGCCCTTGGAGGGTTGATGCCACTTTAGTCCACTCTTATGTTACCATTGCTTCACCTTAGCCGACACCAATTGTGAAAAGTCAGTGTGTTATTTTAACACATACTTTGTGCTAGGTTTTCATTTTTTTAAAACTCTTGAAGCAGGTATTAAAGAAATCATGTCTTTATTCTGTTTGCTATACTCCCTGAAATTAAATGTAGACTATAGTTTTTATAGAATAGAGAAGATTATTTTATATAGTAGTTCTTTGACCCAACATAGGGTTTGTACAAGTGATTAAAGAAGAATTTAAAGGTAGGTTGTTTGTTTGTTTGTGTGTGTGTGTGTGTGTGTGTGTGTGTGTGTGTAGTGTAGTGTAACATTATAATAATGTATAATAATATGTGATATATTGAGAGTAAGAAAGAACAAACTTTGTTGTCTGTCCAAATGAGTCAGCTTCGGTAGCTGCTGTGTGTTTACTTTTTCTTTGTTTTTCAGTCTTTCAAATATATAAGTTCTGTCTTAGAGTAGTTTATATATGAAATGACCATACCATGCAATACTTGGTCTGTTGCTTTGCTGCTGGTGACAATAATTTTTTTTATTATTTATTATTATTTTTTAATTTTTAATTTAATTTATTTTTTTATTAAAGCTTTTTATTTGCAAAACATATGTATGGGTAATTCTTCAACACTGACCCTTACAAAGCTTTTTGTTAGAAATTTTTTCCCCCTACTCCCCGCCCCTCCCCTAGATGGCAGGAAATCCACTACATGTTATATTAAAATACTTGACAAATCAAATATATGTATACATATTTTCACACTTATCGTTGTGTAAGAAAAATTGTATCTACAAGAAAAAAAATCAGAAAGGAAACACAATGCAAGCAAACATCAATAGAGAGCATGAAAATGTTATGTTGTGGTCCACATTTCATATCCCTCTCTCTGGGTGTATATGGCTTTCTTCAGTGAACAATTGGAACTGGCTTGAAACATCTCATTGTTGAAGAAAGCCGTGCCTATCAGAATTGATCATCATATAGTATTGTTGTTGCCGTGTATAATGATCTCCTGGTTCTGCTCACTTCGCTCAGCATCAGTTCATGCAAGTCTCTCCAGGCCTCTCTGAAATCATCCTGCTGGTCGTTTCTTACAGAACAATAAAATTCCATAATATTCATATACCATAATTTATTCAGCCACTCTCCAATTGATGGGCATCCCTTCAGTTTCCAGTTTCTAGCCATTACAAAAAGGGCTGCCACAAACATTCTTGCACATGTGGGTCCCTTTCCTTCCTTTAAGATCTCTTTGGGATATAGGCCCAATAGCAACACTGCTGGGTTAAAGGGTATGCAGTTTGATAACTTTTTGAGTATAGTTCCAAATTGTTCTCCAGAATGGTTGGATCCGTTCACAGATCCATCAACAATGTATCAGTGTCCCAGTTTTCCCACATCCCTGCCAACATTTGTCATTATCATTTCCTGAGTGACAATAAATTTTTGTGGGATTTAATGTCAGCATCTGCTCCAGAAATTGAACTGAGATCACTGTTTCATCTTAGCATAGTTCATTAAATAAGCATCAGATAAAAATTACTGTATTTACAGAAGCACTTGTTCTGAAATATGCTCATTTTCCGATTTGTTTGTGTGTCAGTAAGTCTGTAAACATTTATTAAGTTTCTATTAGGCACCAGGTACTAAAGATACAAAGAAAGACAAAAAAGAGTCCTCAAGGAGCTCATAGTCTAATAAGATAGACAACATACATACAGCTGTGTATAAACAAGCTACTTTCAATAGGAAAATAGGAAATAATCAATGGAGGAAACTAGGGAAGCCAGTAGGCAAAGATGACAAGGGAGAGAGTTCTAGGCATGAAGCAGTCTGGCAGTAGATGGAACATCTTGTATGAGGAACAGCAAAGAAGTCAGTTTTACTAAATTGCAAAATATGGGGTGATGAAGGGTGGGATGGAGAGAGGTAAGGTGTAAGAAGGGGCAGGCCATGAAGGGCTTTGAATGTCAAAAGATTTTTTTTTTTTTTTTTAAATTCTGAAGGTAATAGGGAGCCATTGGAGTTTATTGTGTAGGAGAAAGTGACATGGTTAGACCTGGGCTTCAGCAATACTACTCACATGCATGCCAATACACATACCAAGTTTGTAAATGATTATATCTAATCATTTGTACCTGAATCATTCTAACTATGCCTTATCACTTGTTAATACAGATAAGTTGAGATTTGTTTATGGGTAATGTGTCTCAACACAGTTTACAGAACGAGATAGAAAGATCATGTTTATATTTTTAATTATAAAATAGAGCCATTTTGATGCATTTGCCTCCTATTATCACAATATCTTCAGGGGACCACAAAGATTTAAGATTATTTTGATCATTTTAGATTTTGCACAGAATTGAAGGAAGCAAAATAACCTGATTGGTTTCTAGATGGATGATTGGTAATGGGTATAGCTGTAGACATTTTAAAAAAGAGGAAAGACACCAAATCATATCTTTCTCAGCTGTCCACAAACTCAGCTGAGTAGTTTGTTAAGGTTTTTTGGAAATGATGGTGTATTGGCAGTGCTTTTGTAATTGTTTATAAACAGTGACAACAATTACAGAATTTTACTCTTTCTTCCTGGAAGTTAAAATAGAAACTAACAAGTTGCTTCTTCTGTTTTCCATTTATTTGAGTTTAACTGACTATTGAAGATGTTATAAATTCAGATCTTTTGAAGGATACATTTTAAACCCAGGCTTCTATACATTTGTGAAATTAGCAAATCATAAATTTAAATCCCAAGTCTATTTATGTAGATATATATTTCCTGAAGTTTATTTCATAAATTTAAAAGATATGCCTAGAATGAAATTGGGTTAAAGACTATAGTTCTTTTGTCATTTTTTAAAAAAAAAAAGGTTTACATTGACTTAAGGATAATCTTGCCAACCACACTGAACCCTTCTTTAGTTCCCCTGGGTGAAGTTAATACTTAACTTTGCTTTCAAAGTTGGCAGTGGAAACATTGATTTTTATGGTTTGGAAATTAACAGTGTGAAATTTATAGCTCAGGTTCAAAAAGAATCAAGTGTATTTTTAATAAATACTATGCTGTGTAGTCTGTACATATGTGTATAGATAAAGATAAAGCCACATACATGCAACATTTCTCAGTGAAGAATTTCTGCCTCTCTTTTTGTCTGTGGAGATCTCTCTCCCTCCTTCCATCTCTCTCTCTCTTTCTACACACACACACACACACACACAAACACACATACCCCTCTATTGTTTAACCCACATCTTTTTGGTGAGGGGAAAAAATAACAGAGCTAGGGGAGTAGAAAGAGAGCTAAGGGAAGCATGACTTAACTAGGAATTTATAAATATCTTAAAGAACCAGCCAGGAACTTCTTTAAGTGAAAATATAATGTGCCATTTCAGGGTTGAGGATGTCCTTGAGATTTCTGAAGCACAAATTTGTGATGATAATCCATGCAGAGCTTTGGCTAGCCTGAGGCTAATGGTCTGAATGTGTGCAGTACTGATTTCTTAGTGCTGATCAAAGCTGTAGGGGGGAGGTGTCTCATCCTGCAATTATATTAATAACAGACATTTTAAAATTGTCTATTGTTATATGGTCTATATAACTTTATATAGAAAAAACTTTATAGTAGAAAAATTACTTTTTTAGCATATAAAGAAAATATCTTTGGGGGAAATAATTTAATTCTTACATAATGTTCACTTATTAGTGATAACCCAGATGTTGTATTTTCAGCTTGGAAATAGTACTTAGATTATCCATTGTGTAGTACTTTTCTTTTGTTGCCTCTAGAATTCTGGAAGGCAGGCGAAATTATAATTCACTATGGAAGAAGGAAAAGCTTGTTAGAAAAATAAGCCCGATTTTGTGAAAGGCATTTTTTCCTTTAAAGATATTTAAGGGGCTTTTGGACAAAGAATGGAAGAGACAGCCAATAAGTGCCCTTTTCTTTTTTCAAAATTGGGTTGCAAACTTAAGTCTTATAGTACACCTTTCAAGTCTTATATTGCACTTTGCTTTATCACACTTAATAGATACTACATTTCTTTTACAAATGGAAGATTTGAGGCAGTCCTGCATTGAGCAAGTCTATTGGTACCATTTTTCCAACATCATTTCTCTGTCACATTTTGGTAATTCTTGTAATATCTCAGACCTTTAAACTAATATATCTGTTCTGGTCATCTGTGATCAGTGATCTTTAATGGCACTATTGCAATTGTTTTGGAGTGCCACAAACTGTGTCTTTAGAAGACTGCAAAATTAATTTACAAATGTGTGTATTCTCACTACTCCACTGACCAGGCAATCCTGTCTCTTTCCCTTTCTTTGGGCCTTCCTATTTCATGAGACATAACAGTGCTGAAATTAGGCAATGGCCTCTAACTTTTCAAATGAAAGGAAGAATCATTTGATGTTGCAAACTTCACTGTTGAAATATTTTAAGAAATTGCTACAGCCACCCCAACCTTCAGCAAACACTACTGTGTGGGACAGGTGCTTAGACCCTCTTTCCCAAATTAACTAATTAGAGACATCTTCAGGGACAAAGAGAAAGCATTTATTTAGTCCCTGCAGGGAGAGGCTCAGACACATCTGGGAGGCATCCCAGTACCCACCTTGTGCTCATGGACCTGACAAGCCTGAAGCTTGCCAGGGATTAAATAACAAAAGACCTAAGCCTTTTCATTGGATAGACTGAAAGGAAGTAACCATCCTTGACCAGTGGTTACCTATGTTGTCTGCTTTTTGTGGGTTACATCACTACCTGTAGCTAATCTAAGGTCTTAATCTTTTAGAGACCTCTAGACCCAGGGATCATGTGACTTTCTGCAACCTGAGGTCCAAGGCCTGATCTTCTGCTTTTGGGAATAGGGATCATGTGATTTAGACTTAATCTCATAGATTGAGAAAACTTCACCCAGTCAATTCCATTCATCACCAGCAGCCATCAACATTAGAGCAAGACCCCTAAGCAGCAAAAAGATTATGACTTGCTGAAGAATCAGATGATGATTAGCATTTTTAGCAATGAAATGTTTAAATAAAGTATGTAAATTATTATTTTTAGACATAATATCATTGCACACTTAATAGAATATAGTATGGTATAAACATAACTTTTACATGCATTGGAAAACCAGATATTTTGTGGGACTCACTTTATTGCAATATTCACTTTATTGCAGTGGTTTGAAACCAAATTCACAATATTTCCAGTGTATGCCTATATTTTGCATTTGTGTTTCTCCTTCATCCAATTAGATTGCAAGTTACTTAAAGGCTAAAATTAGGATTCATTTTTTGGTATCCCTCCCTTAGCATGCAATGTAATCTTTCCAGCTCTTCTTCAGCTCTTCTACATCCATTCTCTTACACTAAGTAGTTTTTTAAAAAAGAGTGATCACTTGTCAGGTGGATGAGGAATTTCATTTTTCAGATTGAGACTGGAGTATAAGACTAGATCCACTACAACTTTGAAAGTCTATACTTCCATAATAAAAAGACCTCAGGATCTATAGAGAGCTCTGTGGAAGTCTATGTAGTGTAGGTCATTAGTGAAAATATTTGGTTTGTACCTTAATACTTAATTGAGTGACAAAAACATGTTAGGAGAAATGGCATTTTAAAGGTACATTTTTTCTAAATATATAATGTTCTAAAAGGATATTTATATAAATGTCATTTCAGTGGAATATTGTAACTTTATGATGGTCTTGGGTATAATGTATCAATGACACTGTTACACCACTGATTGTGGCAACATTTGGATTATCCCTATACTAGATGGCTGCTATACTTTTTCAGTATTTTTGTTTTCTTGTAAGGTTTTGACAGTTCTCCCTTGCCATATGCTGCCATTTCTGGCTTTTGTCAGTAATGCCCTCCCAGTACCTTCTTATTTGCTACTTTTACTCTCTATGGGCACAGAAAACAGACAGCTCAAATTATAATTGTGTTTGTAAATAGGTTCTGAGTGAAGAGTTGAGGGGCTCTTATGAATAAGCATACAAGTTTAATAGCACTTATACTACCAACCTCATAGGGTTATTATGTACTTTAAACCTTAAAATACTATATTAATGTTAGTTATGCTTATTTTAGTACCTCTACATTGTGGCTCCTTTAATTAGATATGGATCATAGGATTTAGAGCCAGAGGTGGTTTTAGACATTAGCTAAGCCCAACATACATTAATTGTTCTGTAGTTCTTTGTTAATTTTCATTTAGTAAAAAGTATTAGACTAGTGCATTAGAAGAGCTGATAGGTCATTGGAGCAGTGATATGCCTACTGAGCCATATCAGTTTAATCAGAATTCTTACCTTTTGGCTTCCCTTGACCTTCCCTCAATGTTTTCTCTATTGCCTGAAGTCTTAGGACAAAAGCCTTTCTTTCACTAGGTGGCTTTCTCACCAGCCCAGCACGACTACCTCTCTGCCAGGCTCTCTTACGTCTTCCTGTTGTAAGGCAGGCCTCTTAGGGCCACAGAAAACATCCTATCACCACTTGTCACAAGAGAGGACCTTGCATGGTCTAATCATATACTTTCCTGGACCAACCATTGATATTGCCTACAGTCATTTTCTCAATAAATGGCAAATTCCTGTGGGATTCAGAATGGTGAGTGATCACCATTTAATAAAAAAAAAAAAAAAGCTGGAGATATCTCTAGGAGCAAAACAAAAGTTTATTATAACAAACAAGAGTCTATTATTTCGTAGAACAAGCAATCTAAAGGAGGAGACAAGTTTGATTCTTTAAATAATCCCTAACAAAAATACCCCTCCCACTGCTGACCCTGAGGGTCTTGCATTCTAAACTAGGGAATTGCCCAAGAAATTGAATTTTGGCCAATAGGTACATAGCTGCCCATATTTGATCAAGGTAGGAAGAAAATGATGTCATGGGAGAATAACAGGAAGAGGACTTATGTCCTTGAGTCAGTGCTTAAGGACTACCTTCAGGCCCACTCCAACTCTAGTGTAGATGGAGCCTTACTCGATTTTTACTATCTTGGAGATCTCACTCCAACTAGTTCATTCCTACCCCCAATACTCCCTCCAGTCCAATGATTTTAAATCCCCATGAGACAATGTACAAACCCCATTCTTCATCTGTTCACTTCTTTACTTACATCCGCGTTAGTCCTGTCACTTCCCCCCTTGCTCTGGATCCTTTATAACTTCTGATTCATAATTACCAAAGTTCATTTCATTTTAAACATGTTCCTTTTTTGTTCCTACTGTATTCTGGTTCTCACTAAGACAGGACATTCAACAGTATTTTTTCCCTCTCCAGTAGTGGCTATATCCCCTGACTTATTAGTTGAAGTAGGAGGGTTGGAATACTCCTTTCTCCCTATTACCATCTTTATACTTTCTCTCTCATTTTCTCAGATTCTCATTCTCTCAAATTTATTACCTTACCTGGATACAGGTAACCATTTATCAATTGGCCACCTTCCCTTCCCTAAGGTTATTCTCTTTCTTTTCTCACTAAGACCACTGCCTTGTTTATAGTATTTTTCTTGTACTCCAATTCCTGCTCTCATATTAGAGGAATTCAACTTACATGACAATTCTCCCTAAAATACCCTAATTTCTCCTTAATCATTCTCCTTAATTCTCATGACTTGCTGTTCCTCATTCTCTGCTAATTACAGTTAGTCGTACCTTTAATTTTTCTATCATTCTCAAGTGTCTCACATTCATGTTCATGAGCTCTGAAACTGCTTTATCTGATTATAATCTTTCATTATTCTTTCCCCTATGCTTCTAACCCTGTTCTTCCACCTTACTGTGATTTCCCTTCTCTTTACTCCCCAGTTTTTTCCCTATATTTTCTGTTGGGCAACTAAGTGGTATAGTAGCTAGTTCCCCAGGCCTGGAGTCTGCAAAACTGAATTGAAATTTGGCCTCAGACACTAGCTGTGTAATCCTGGGCAAGTCACTTTAATCCTATATGCTTCAATTACACATGTAAAATGAGCTGGAGAGGGAAATGACAAATCTCTACAGTATCTTTGCCAATAATACCCCATATAGGATCATTAAGACTCAGACAAGACTAAAACAACCAAACAATGTATTGACTGTGCTCTCCTGACCTCTTGGTGAACCACTTCAACTCAACACTATTCTCTCCTCTCACATCCTTGTCCATTTGTCTTATTTCCTATTATTCCTAGCCAAACCCCAGCCTTTGGATTATTCCCACCATCTGCTGCCTTTGTTGCTATTCATGTGCTATTAAACCTAGCTTGAGGAAATCTCAAAATTGTTGATTGGATCCACTAATTTACCTTATCCACTAATTTATGTTCTCTAATCTCAACTGGACTCTTACTCTAGCCAGGCAATCATTCTCTTAATCATTTTGCTGTGTCATTCTTCATAGCAGCTGTTTCAAATCTTCTCATCTTTTGTTAAGCCTTTCACATCATTCTCATCCATCCATTGTTTTACCTGTGGACCTTTCTTTGTACTTCACCAAAAAAAATTGAGGACATTTGCTAAGGTATCCCTTTTTTTCTTCTTATCTCTCATGACTTAGCTGTCTTTCCCCACTATCTCCTTCAGTCCTGTTTTAGATTGCTAAGGCCATGCCTTCTATATGCACCTTTGCATACTTAGTGTTGTGTGTGTAATAGACCATTAATGATATATACTTAATGGATGAATTAAACCCCAATAAACATTAGATAGTGCAAGACTCTAAGCAGTAATGTCATTTAAATAGCGGGAATGGTTTCTCCATTTTTTCTTTGTCATTGTCATCTGATTTATGTGCCATTGAATTAGAGTCTACATTTTGAAGTAACTGACTTATGAATAACCAGCTGGTCTTGCTGAATATTTTCTCAATCTACAAGTCTTTACTTCTTGTGAGCTTATTTTCTGATTCCTGTTCTGTGCCAATGATCTTTAGAACCTCATATATATCTTGGTAATGTATGGTACTGTCTATCCCTTCATCATAGTATGAGCTCTAATAGTTTTTTTGTTTTTTCTTTTTTTTTCCTTTTCGGTAATTGTTGCAAGTGCAACTTTAACATCCCACTAAAGGTTCAATTTTTTTTTTCTTCAATGTTTCTTTTTTTTTTTTTATTAAAGCTTTTTATTTGTATAACATATGTATGGGTAGTTCCCCAACATTGATCTTTACAAAGCTTTCCATTTCAAATTTTACCCCCAGTCCCCTCCCCTCCCCTAGATGGCAGGAAGTCCACTACATGTTAATAATGTTGAAATGCTTGAGAAGTTATGCAAGAAAAATCCTATCTACAAGAAAAAAAAAAAGAATTAGAGAAAGGCAACACAATGCAAACAAATGTCAATAGAGATCATGAAAATGTTACGTTGTGGTCCATATTTCATTTCCCTCTCTCTGGGTGTATATGGTTTTCTTCAGTGAACAATTGGAACTGGTTTGAGACAATTCTTTGTTGCAGAGAGCCATGGCCATCAGAATTGATCATCATGTAATACTGTTGTTGCCGTGTATGATGATCTCCTGGTTCTGCTCGTTTCACTCAGCATCAGTTCATGCAAGTCTCTCCAGGCCTCTCTGAAATCGTCCTGCTGGTCGTTTCTTACAAAGCAATAATATTCCATAACATTCATATACCATAATTTATTCAGCCACTCTCCAATTGATGAGCATTCCTTCAGTTTCCAGTTTCTAGCCACCACAAAAAGGGCTGCCACAAACATTCTTGCACATGTGGGGCCCTTTCCCTCCTCTAAGATCTCTTTGGGATATAGGCCCAGTAGAAACACTGCTGGGTCAAAGGGTGTGCACAGTTTGACAACTTTTTGAGCATAGCTCCAAATTGCTCTCCAGAATGGTTGGATCTGTTCACAGTTCCACCAACAATGTATTAGTGTCCCAGTTTTCCCACATCCCCTCCAACATTCATCATTATCTTTTCCTGTCATTTTAGCCAATCTGACAGGTGTGTAGTGGTACCTCAGAGTTGTCTTAATTTGCATTTCTCTGATCAATAGTGATTTGGAGCAACTTTTCATATGACTAGAGATGGTTTTAATTTCATCATCTGAAAATTGTCTGTTCATATTCCTTGTCCACTTATCTATTGAAGAGTGGCTTGAATTCTTATATATATGAGACAATAATTCCCTATAAATTTTAGAAATGAGGCCTTTATCAGAACCATTAAATGTAAAGATGATTTCCCAATTTGATGCTTCCCTCCTAATCTTGTCTGCATTTGTTTTGTTTGTACAGAAACTTTTTAACTTAAGATAATCAAAATTATCCATCTGGTGTTCAATTAGGAGTTCCAGGTCTTCTTTGGACATAAATTTATTCCATCTCCACAGGTCTGAGAGATAGACTATATTACGTTCCTCTAACTTGCTTACAAAGTCCCTCTTTATATCTAGATCATGAACCCATTTAGATCTTATCTTGGTATGTGGTGTTAGGTATGGGTCAAGCCCTAATTTCTTCCACACTAGTTTCCAATTTTCCCAGCAGTTTTTGCCAAATAGTGAGTATTTATCCCAAAAGCTGGGGTCTTTGGGTTTATCGAATACTAGATTGTTAAGGTGATTGCCTAGATTGTCCTGATATCCTATCCTGTGCCACTGATGGACTGCTCTATTTCTTAGCCAGTACCAAACGGTTTTGATGACCGCTGCTTTATAATATAGTTTTAGATCTGGTACAGCAAGGCCACCTTCATCTGCCTTTTTTTTTCATTAATCCCCTTGAAACCCTTGACCTTTTGTTCTTCCAAATGAACTTTGCTACTATTTTTTCTAGATCTGTAAAATAATTTCTTGGGAGTTTGATTGGTATGGCACTAAATAAATAGATTAGTTTGGTTAGTATTGTCATTTTTATTATGTTCGCTCTGCCTACCCATGAGCACTTAATATTTTTCCAATTGATTAGGTCTGATTTTATTTGTGTGGAAAGTGTTTTGTAGTTGAGTTCGTATAGTTTCTGACTTTTCCTTGGCAGATAGATTCCCAAATATTTTATCCTATCATCTGCTATTTGGAATGGAATTTCTTTTTGTATCTCCTGCTGCTGAACTTTGTTGGTAATATATAAAAATGCTGATGATTTATGTGGATTAATTTTGAATCCTGCAACTTTGCCAAAGTTGTGAATTGTTTCTAGTAATTTTTTAGTTGAATCTCTAGGGTTCTCTAAGTATACCATCATGTCATCTGCAAAGAGTGATAATTTGGTTTCTTCATTACCTACTCTGATTCCTTTTATCTCTTTTTCTTCTCTTATTGCTAAAGCTAACATTTCTAATACAATATTAAATAGTAATGGTGACAGTGGGCAGCCTTGTTTCACTCCTGATCTTATTGGGAATGGTTTTAGTTTGTCTCCATTACATATGATGCTTGCTGATGGTTTTAAATAGATGCTACTGATCATTTTAAGGAAAAGCCCATTTATTCCTATACTCTCTAGTGTTTTTAATAGGAAAGGGTGTTGGATTTTGTCAAAGGCTTTTTCTGCATCTATTGAGATAATCATATGGTTTTTGTTAATTTGGTTATTAATATAATTAATTATGCTGATAGTTTTCCTAATATTGAACCAGCCCTGCATCCCTGGTATAAATCCTACTTGGTCATAGTGTACTATCCTGGGGATGACTTTCTGTAATCTCATTGCTAATATCTTATTTAAAATTTTTGCATCAATATTCATTAGGGAAATTGGTCTATAGTTTTCTTTCTCTGTTTTTACCCTACCTGGTTTAGCTATCAGCACCATATCGGTCTCATAGAAGGATTCTGGCAGTGTACCTTCTGTCCCTAATTTCTCAAATAGTTTGTGTAGTATTGGAATTAATTGTTCTTTGAATGTTTGGTAGAATTCACATGTAAATCCATCTGGCCCTGGAGATTTTTTCTTAGGGAGTTGGTTAATGGCTTGTTCTATTTCTTTTTCTAATATGGGACTATTTAAATAATTTATATCCTCTTCTGTTAACCTCGGCAGTCTATATTTTTGTAGATATTCCTCCATTTCATTCAGATTTTCAAACTTCCTGGCATAAAGTTGGGCAAAGTAACTCCTAATTATTGCTTTAATTTCCTCTTCATTGGAGGAAAGTTCTCCCTTATCACTCTTGAGACTAACAATTTGATTTTCCTCTTTCCTTTTTCTTATCAAATTAACTAAAGGCTTATCTATTTTGTTAGTTTTTTCATAGAACCAACTCTTAGTTTTATTTATTAACTCAATAGTTTTCTTATTTTCAATTTTATTAATTTCTCCTTTTACTTTTAGAATTTCCAATTTGGTATTTAATTGAGGGTTTTTAATTTGTTCTTTTTCTAGTTTTTTTTAATAATAAGCCCAATTCATTGATCTTTTCTTTCTCCATTTTATGCAAGTAAGCATCTAGAGATATAAAATTGCCCCTTAAAACTGCTTTGGCCGTATCACACAAATTTTGGTATGTTGTCTCCTTATTGTCATTCTCCTGGATGAAATTATTGATTGTGTGTATGATTTGCTCTTTCACCCATTCATTCTTCAGGATTAGATTATTTAATTTCCAATTACCTTTTGGTTTATTTTCTCCTGGCCTTATATTGCATGTGATTTTTATTGCATCATGATCTGAAAAGGATGCATTTACTATTTCTGCCTTTCTGCATTTGATTTTAAGGTTTTTATGCCCTAGTACATGGTCAATTTTTGTATAGGTTCCATGGACTGCTGAGAAAAAAGTAAACTCTCTACTGTCTCCATTCAACTTTCTCCATAGATCTATCATACCTAACTTTTCTAACAATTGGTTTATCTCCCTAGTTTCTTTCTTGTTTATTTTGTAGTTTGATTTATCTAATTCTGAGAGAGCAAGGTTGAGATCCCCCACTAGTATCGTTTGGCAGTCTATTTCTTCTTGCATCTCTCTTAATTTCTCCCCTAGGAATTTGTGTGCTATTGCACTTGGTGCATATATATTTAGTATAGATATTGCTACATTATCTATGGTACCCTTTAATAAAATATAGTTTCCTTCCTTATCTCTTTTGATTAGATCTATCTTGGCTTTTACTTGATCTGAGATAAGGATTGCTACCCCTGCTTTTTTTTGTTCACCTGAAGCATAATATTTTCTGCTCCAGCCGTTTACCTTCATCCTATATGTGTCACTATGTTTTAGATGTGTTTCTTGTAGACAACATATTGTGGGATTCTGGTTTTTAATCCAGTCTGCTATCTGCTTCCGCTTTACGGGAGAGTTCATCCCATTCACATTCACAGTTAGAATAACTAATTCTTTATTTCCTGCCATCTTATTTACCCAAGTTATGTTTTCCCCTTTCCTTTCCCCTTTCTCCCTTCCCCCCTCCTCAGTACTTTGCTTTTGATGACTCTCTCCCCCAAACAATACTCTACCCTTTAGATCCCCTCCCCCTGTTTTTACTCCTTTCCCCTGATTCTTCTATTTTCACTTCTATTAGTTTGTCCCTTACTTTTCCTCCTTTCCCTCCCACTTCCCTCTAGCAACAGACAAGTTTCTATGTGAAATCAAATGTCTGATATACACTTTTAGAGCCCAACCTGATGAGAGTAAGATTTACACAGTGCTCATCTCCCTCCCCTCTTTCTCTCAATTATATTAGGTTTTCTTTGCCTCTTCAAGTGATTTTACCTTGTTTTTACCTCCTTTTTTTTTTTAGATCTTATTTTACCACTTTTTCCCTCTTTTCCCCAGTATGACAACTTTTTCCCCTCTAGTTCTCTTTTTCATATTATCAAAGTAATATTTAGTTAATTATACCCCAAAACTTTGAGTATCCCCCTAGTAAAAATAAAGTTCTCAAAGAGTCCTTTCCTTTTTACCTTTTTATGCATCTCTTGAGTTCTGTGTTTGGATGTCGAATTTTTTGTTCAGATCCTGTCTTTTCATTAGAAATAGGTGAAATTCACCTATATCATTGAATGACCATCTTCTTCCCTGGAGGATAATGCTCATTCTAGCTGGATAGGTTATTCTTGGCTGTAATCCAAGTTCCTTTGCCCTTCGGAATATCTGGTTCCAAGCCCTTCGATCCTTCAGTGTGGAAGCTGACAGATCCTGTGTGATTCTAATTATCGATCCTCGGTATTTGAATTGTTTCTTTCTACCTGCTAGCAGAATCTGTTCCTTGGTGCTATAGTCCTGAAATTTAGCCATGATATTCCTTGGGGTCTTAATTTTGGGGTCTCTTTCAGGAGGTGATGGGTGAATTCTTTCAATGGTGATTTTGCCCTTTGATTCTACAATCTCAGGGCAGTTTTCTTTCAGGATTTCCTGGAAGATAGTGTTTAGATTCTTTTTTTCATCATGGCTTTCAGGAAGTCCAATAATCCTTAGATTGTCTCTCCTAGATCTATTTTCTAAGTCAGTTGTTTTTCCTAGGAGATATTTCATATTTTCTTCTAATTTTTCATTTTTTTGTTTTTGTTTGACTGATTCTTCAAGTCTTAATGAGTCATTCACTTGCATTTGTTCAATTCTTATTTTTAAAGTGTTGTTTTCTTCAGTTACCTTTTTAAGCTCCTTTTGTAACTGGCCAATTTGTTCATTGCACTCTTTTTCCACTTCACTAATTTTATTTTTTAATAAATTGGTGTCTTTTTCATATCTCTTTTGCAGGGCATCATATCCTTCTTGCAAGATACTGTATCCTTCTTGCACTGATTTCAGTTTATTTTGCCATTTATCCTCCAGCTCTCTTTTGAGGTTCTTTATGCAATCTTCCAGAATCAGGTTCAATTTTAGGAGGAAATGAGGCACTCAAGTCATTGAATATTTGACAAAGGAGGCTTACTTTTCTCTAATACAGTAAGGGATATGCAATAAGGGTGCTGTGGCCTTCAGCTTTGGAAGATTCAGCCTTCCTCTCTTCCTCACAGATCAATGGATTATAAGGTTATGGAGACTTATGTAGTCTTAGGCACCCACTAAATCTAAGAGTCCCAGCTTGACTCTATTCCATGTGGCTGGGATGACCAGAGAAGCTGGGACCAATCAAATCTCAAGAGCAGCTTTGTCCTGGCTTCATCTCAGGTTGCCTTTGGGGTTAGATGGGAAAGCTGAAGTGGCAAAATCTTGGCCCTATCACACTAATAATGATATAGCAGTGCTGTTTGCAAGAAAACTACAGATCTAGCAGAAAGCATTATTAAAAGCAAATTCTTAATTAGAGCATACTTATACCTCTGCTTTTTTCTATTTTGATGTAATTAGATATATTCCTGTTTTCTTATCTATGTACCCTGATCTTAATTTCTTCATTATCTAAAAATTTAATGTTTCTATGTAATGACCTTTAGGTGTCCAGGGCAGTGATAATATCCTTTCTCCATAGTCACCCTAAAAGTCATTTGATTAGCATGTCAGGATCTAAGCCTGTCTGCCCCGTTGCTTTTTTCTTATTTTGTTACTCTCCTCAATCAACCACTGGCACTTCATCTCTCCTGGGAACCACACTTGCCTACCTACTTGGGTGAATCAAGCTCCCGAGAAATTCCTCCTTAAGAGTTGGGGAGGAAGGGACTACCTTGACTCAATTTTTGCTCCTACATAAGTTTTCTTCTATGGTCATATCCCTGCACTCACTATCCAAAGATGGTAGATCCCATGATTATAGGGAATCTCTTCCTCTGCCAGTTGTCTTCCTAGAAATTATGTTGAATAAATCTGCTTGTCTTACCTAGCTCTGGCCTCCATGGCTCCCAGTGCCTGAACTGCCTCTCTAGTAGCCTTAGATAAGCCTGACCTCTGGCACTGTCATGACACCTTATACCATTCAACCCTTGCCAAGTACTGGGTGTAACCTTCTGACAACCACACCTACCTCCTGAGATTTACTTTAAGGAATATAAAGTGCAAGAAAGTGTGGTGAACCTTGTGTTGTCCTGAGAAGTGGAGGGGAGCTTCCTGTTTCTCACACTACTCTGACTGGAAGTAGGGGCTTGTTTTCTAATGAACATATGGTAAACCAATTTATTTTGTTTCTTATTTTAAAAAAGTCTTTATTATTGCCTTCTATTTTTATACCATACTTCCTCTTCGTCTTCCACTGATACCTTCCTTTTATCAAAGAAAAACATTTAAGGCAAGTCAATAAATACAACTACTAAGTCTGCCACTGTCTATTGCATGAGCCGTAAATCAGGAGGACCTCCCTTGCCCGGGCCCCCCCCCCCCCAAAAAAAAAAAAAGGCAGTTAGATGTCATAGGGAATGAGCAATGGCTCTGGAGTCAGTCAGGAGAATCTGAATTCAAATGTGACCTCAGACACTTATCAGCCGTGTGACTTTAGCCAAATCACCTAACCCCAATTGCCTCAAAAAAAAAAAAAATCTTATGGAGAAAAGAGCAAACAAACATGTACAAACTACATACAGGCATATCTCAGAGATATTGCAGTTTTGATTCCAGGCCACGTCAGTAAAACAAATATCACAATAAAGCAAGTTATACAAGTATTTTTGGTTTCCCAGTGTGCATAAAAGTTATGTTTACAGTATACTGTGATTTTTTAAGTGTGCAGTATTATGGTGGTGTTTTTTTTTTTTTTTAATGTATATCCCTTAATTTCAAAATGCTTTATTGCTTAAAAAATGGTATTTTCTAAGCCTGAGGAAGTCATACTCTTTTTTGCTGATGGAGAATCTTACCTCAATGTTGATGAATGAAATGGCTGTGGTGATGTCTTACAGTAAGACAACAATGAAACTTGCAAAATCTGTTGACTCTTCTTTTCAGTTTATTAATTGGTCTAATTTCAGTATTGTTTCTCAACAATACTCTTTTGAAGAGGGAAGTTCAAGGAGGGGGGAAAAAGACTGGTCAGTGGAGCAATCAGCCCATACAACATTTATTAAGTTCTCTGTTTTACATAGGCATGGTTTATGGTGTCCCCAGACAATTATAATAGTAACATTAAAGATCACTGCTTATAGATCACCATAACAGACATAATATGGTTTGAAATATTGCAAGAATTACCAAATATGACAGAGATACCATGTGAACACATGCTTTTGGAAAAAATGTTGCTAGTAGACTTGTTCAAGACAAGGTTGCCACAAACCTTTAATTTCTAAAAAATGCAGTATCTGTTAAGTACAGTAAAATGAAGTATGCTTGTACTGTATAAATAGGATATATTTAAGAGAGAGAAGAAACTAGAATGAAGAGGGATAAAGAATAGCTTCCTATAAGAGGTGAGATTCTAATGATACTTAAAGGAAACCAGGAAAGTCAGCAGGCAAAATTGAAAAAACATTCTAGGTCTGGGGTCAGCCAGAGAAAATGTCAGGTGGGAAGAGATGGAGTATCTTGTCTTGAAACAGCCAGGAAGCCAGTGTTACTGGATTGAAGAGTATGTGGGAGGTGTAAGGTGTAAGAAGACTGGTATTACATAAAAGATTAGAAATAGCACTAAGAAGGAAAAAAAAAAAGATGGGAAAAGCAACATGAATAAAATCAAGTATATGTAGAAGAGGTTCATGTTGAAGATAACACACTTTTAAAGGGATTGAGTAAAGAACTCTCAAGAAATAAAAAATATCAAATGTTGGGGATGGGGAGTGGAATGATAAATCTTTTTATTATTCCTCTTCTCCAGAAAAGGCAATAGAGAAAATATAACTAATGATTCTACTTGCCCGTCTTCACAAAGTGTTAATTGGAATTGGAATAATATATACATCAATGGCAACCTTAATAGAGCTCTGAGAAGAGTAATAAGTAGCCTCTTTCTTGATAGTCACACAGTTGACCAAAAGATATGCTGTTTTGGGTTCCATTGGTGTTTTATCCAATTCCAAACACATCCCCTACAAGATTACACTGTGCTTATTTAAAAACAAAAACATTGCATTCAGCAGAATTTCCTTGACTGCCAAGTGAGAGTATAATACTAGATGATCTCTAAAGTCCCTTCCAGATCTAAATCTGGGACCCCATAGAATAAATGCAAGTGCTCCACTAACAAGGTGTCTCCCATGCATTAAAACAAAACAAAACAAACAAACAAAAAAAAAAACACTATATAAAAACCTTTGAAAGAAGTTACATCTGTTCTATCTTTCAAGGAATCTTGATATAATTTTGGTTGATAGGCTTCTGAATCCACTATGCAAACTTTTTGAGGACAGTCTATCTTTCAATTGAACAAGTATTTGTTAAGCACCTGATGCATGTAAAGTGGGCTCTGTTCTAGGCATTAGGATAGAAAGAGGAAAAAGGACTATAAGGAGTTTTCAGTCTAACTCGTTTTTTTATTCTTTTTTTTTTTAAATTAAAGCTTTTTATTTACAAAACATGCATGGGTAATTTTTCAACATTGACCCTTGCAAAGCTTTCTGTTACAAATTTTCTCTCCTTTCCCCCACCCCTTCCCCTAGATGGCAGGAAGTCTAATATAACTTAAACAATTAGACTGACATGTATTTTAACATAATTAACATGTATCTCTGTGACCTTGAACCTGTCATAGAATACCAAGTAGGTACCCATTAAAATAAGCCAATGTCAGCAAAGTCTGCCTGGAGTCAGGCAGATTCATTTTCCTGAGTTCAAATCTGGCCTCAAAAGCTTACTAGCTGAGTGAATTTGGGCAAGCCACTTAACCCTCTTTGCCTCAGTTTTCTCATCTGTAAAGTGATCTGGAGAAGGAAATGGCAAACCACTCTAGTATCTCTACCAACAAAACCCCAAATAAAGTCACAAAGAATCAGTTATGAACAATGTCAGTCCAAGTCATTTGGAACATCTCAGTACTAAAAGAACTTGTGGATGTGATGGATGAATTGCTGTCAGGAATCTTTGAAAAATTCTGGAGCATGAACAAGGAGCCATAGGATTGGATGTGGGCAGATGAGATCCTGATTTTCAAAAAGGGAAACATGATAGATTATTCAAATTGTCAGTGTTCTTGCCTTCAATTTCTACTAATACTGTAATCCATTACTTACATAATGGATTACAGTATTAAAACAATGACTTGTGAACAGTGGGAAGAAGAAACAGTGATCAAAAGCTAGCATTAAGGATCATAGAATTGTATATTTAGAGCTAGACTCTATCATATTACAAATGAAGAAACTTCACACAAGCACAAATGGCAATGGTTAAGTTTGAACCGTGGTTCTCTGACTAGAATTATCATTTTTGTCCCTGTACTATTCTGCTTTAGAATCTAGAATGAGAAAAGTGAGAGCACCTTTGTATTCTATCCTGGTCAGGCCATCTCCATAAAAATTGTGTTCAGCTTGAGATGCTACATTTTAGGAAGAATTCTGACATACAAATGGATCTAGATCTGTCTTACCTGGTACATGAAGAGACTTGAAATCTCCTATACAAAAATTGGAAATACCCATCATTACAAAGAATAATCTTTATCTGCATTGAGGGCAACCTTGAAAAAGGTCTAAGAAGAGTAATGAGAAACCTATATGTCACACATCTTTATAGTCACATAGCTGACCAAAAGATTAGCAGGGGGTGAGGGGAGAAGGATAAAAACTGGAAGTATTTAGTTTGGATAAGAGAAAATTTAAGGAAACAGAATTTCCATTTACAAGTAATTATAAAACCATGTAACTGGTATTATATTTGTTTTGATTGACCCACAGGGCAGGACAAAGAACAACTAGAAACCAGATAGAAGCAGATTTTGGCTTAATATAAGCAAATCTTCCTAATAATTAGAACTGCCCCAAAGTAGAATAAACTACCCTGGAAGTTAAATGAATCTTTTCTCGATCTCTTCAAGAGAACACTGTTGATCCTATATGAAGATATTGATGAGAGGGATCCCTCTTTTGGTAGAGAATTGTTTAGGTTAACCTCCTATTTATGACCCAAACCAATTTTTTGTTGTGGCTTGGGCATCCTGACAGGATATGCCTGTACTGTTTTTTAAAGTTGAATTTGAATGTCCTTTGTTGTTCCGAGCCTTATTGTTACATTTTTGTTTGGATTTCTTTCTAATACTTAGGTATTTAAATTCTTTTGTGTTAAATACAGTACCTAATCTCCCTTTCCTCAAAGCCAATTTGTTTGATTTCCTATAATATGTACTGTTTTGCACAATCACTGAGTACTAGGTTAATATCTTTTAAAAAATGTAACGTGTGAGAGTCCGAGCTCCACAGCTAAATTATTAGGTCTCTGAAGGCAAGAGTAGGTACTGAAGGCATACACCACCCCTCCCTTGTAGTGATATGTACAATGACAAAGCTCAATATATCATGATTAATTTTGGAAGTATTCTGCCCTTTGCATTTCAGAACTCAGAGTGGTTGAGAGAGCCCTGAGATGTGGGTAATTTTTTACTGTCAAAATTATGTCAATGGGTCATGTTTCATTTATTTTAAAATAATATTTGATGAAACAATACCTAAGGAAGATAATTTCCCTTTTGAGAATTATTATGAAGATGAACATGGAGCTAAAGGAATTTAGAAAGATGACACTGCAAGTCTGGAGCTTTCTTAAAAGAGGAAAGATGATTTTTTAGCAGTCAGAATAGTGGGGATTTAAAACAAAATTTGTCTTCTGCTGCTGTAGGCATTTTCAACTAGTTTTATTTGCTAAGGGCTAAGTAGAAATTGTCAGGAAGTTTGATGAAGTCTCTGGCATGGTTCGAGCAAAGCTATTGTGTGTTTATGAATAACTTCATTCCTTACAAGTGAGGACTTTGTGTTGCCAAAATGTGGGCTTTTTCGTATTTGGACTCTTTTAATAGAACCTGGTCTTCCTCTATACTATTTCACTTGTTGGTCTCATCATCTCCCATGGATTTAATTGTTATGTCTATACTAATGATTGTTAGTATTCTGCCCTAACTTCTCTGTTGATTTCTAGTTTTGCATCTTCAGCTGCCTATTAGATGCATATCTTCAACTAAATATCCCAGAGACATCTTGAATTCAACATGTCCAAAACTGAACTCATCTTTCCTCCCAAAACTTCCTCTCTTTTGATTTCCTTATTACTATTGAAGGCACCACCATCCTCCCAGTCCTCCAGGCTCATCTTCAAATTCGTAGGTGTCATATTCAATTTCTCACTCTCTCTTTAGGCTCCTACCCCATATCCAATCCGTTGCCAAAGCCCATTGATTTTACCTTTATAACATTTGTCATATTTACCTGATTTTCTCATGTGATACTACCACCACCTTAGTGTATGTTCTTATCACCTCATGCTTTTATTACTGCAATAGTCTTCTGGTTAGTATCCCAGCCTCAAGTCTCTTCCTGTGCCATTTTATTCTCCACTCATCTAACAGTGATCTTCCTAAAGAACAGGTCTTGACCAGTCACCCCCCTACTCAGTAAACTCCAGATCAAATATAAAATTCTATATTTGGCATTCAAATTCCTTCATATCCTGTCCACTCCCAACCTTTCCAATAGTCATTATTTCTTACACCTTACATCCTTCATCAAAATACCCTTTCCCTTCTGTTTCTGCAAAAAAAATACTCCATGTCCCAATTCTGTACATTTTTACTGGATCACCCCATGCCTGGAATGCTCTTCTTCCTCCTTACTTCCTTCAAGTCCTAGCTAAAATCGCACTTTCTACAAGAAGCTTTACTCAATCCCTCTCAGTTCTAGTACCTTCTCTCTGTTGATTATTTCCAGTTTTTCGTATGCATACATACATAAAAACATGCATGTTTGCATGTTGTCTCCGTTACATGACCATGAGCTTGAGAAACAGGTACTGGCTTTTGCCTTTCTTTGTATTCTCAATGCTTAGCATAGTGCCTGGCACACAAGAGATGTTTAATAAGTATTTATTAACTGAGTATGAAAATGGTGACAAAAACTTCTGTTAAGTTTGTTTTTGTTGAAGAGAAATGATTGGTTTGGGTTCATATGTTCTGTAGTCATTAAGGACTATGGTACTCACACTGGTTTTTTTTGTTTTTGTTTTTTAACTTTTGGACTTCTGTAATAACTGTTTTTAACTTTTTTATAGCTTAGGATTATCTCTATAGATGGGAATTTTCCCAGCTTGGAAAGTGGCTATAAGTTTATCTATTTTATTAAAAGTTTGTTTTATTTATTATTATTTATTTTATCCAGTTTATCAAAAGTGAGTTATATAATTTTTTAAAAATGAACTTTTGGAGTAGAGGATGTGGGGACTATTCTTTTATTAAGCTTTAATCATAAGACTCACAAATGGATTTGAATGAAAAGTCCTTTTGGCAGTTATCCCATTTACTTTGGAGTCATTGCTTCTAAAAGTTTATGTGGAACATGGATTTTTTTTTATTTTTTATTAAAGCTTTTTATTTGTATAACATATGTATGGGTAGTTCCCCAGCATTGATCTTTACAAAGCTTTCCATTACAAATTTTACCCCCAGTCTCCTCCCCTCCCCTAGATGGCAGGAAGTCCACTACATGTTAATAATGTTGAAATACTTGACAAGTTATGCAAGAAAAATCCTATCTACAAGAAAAAAAAAAAAAAAAGAAAATCAGAGAAAGGCCACACAATGCAAGCAAACCTCAATAGAGATCATGAAAATGTTACGTTGTGGTCCATATTTCATATCCCTCTCTCTGGGCGTATATGGTTTTCTTCAGTGAACAATTGGAACTGGTTTGAGACAATTCTTTGTTGCAGAGAGCCATGTCCATCAGAATTGATCATCATGTAATACTGTTGTTGCTGTGTATGATGATCTCCTAAGGAGAATGGTTCTGCTCGTTTCACTCAGCATCAGTGGAACATGGATTTTAAAGCATTTGCCTGCTTTCCCCATGTACTTTCCCAGTGCACTTTTTGAACAGAGTATCAAGAAAATATTTACCTCAAATAATTTCTCCATACTTATTCTCTCCCCCTCTTTCTACTTTGAAGCTGTGAAAGCAAAAGAAGCCTTTTCCCAGAGACCAAAGGACTCAATGAAAGGAGCAGCCAGCTGCAGGAGGGGAACTCTTCTGTATGTCTTCTTTTTGAGATTATTTTCTATTTACACTGTGTATGTCTTTTAAGTATATAGTTATTTGTATATTGTCTCCCCAGTAGAATGGAATACTCTTGAGGACAGGAATTTTTTTTTGGAGCTTTCTTTGTATCCAGCACTTAATAAATAATGGTTTATTTTCAATTCAATATGCATTCTACCATACTTTACCTACTTCTCTCTCTGTTGCTTTCTCCCTAATTGTCTTGTCTTACTCTCTTATCTCTTACTCTCTCTTATCTCTACCTTGCTCTCTGTCTCTCTCTGTCTCTCCCCCTCTGTTTCCTCTGCCCCCTTGTTAGAGATTTAGGGGTTTGACTGCCTCTAGAGAGATAGACAGGTTTTCTAAGAGGGAAGTCACCCTTATCTTCTGGACCAAAGTACTTGAGACTAATGGGAAATCTTCCTTTTCACCTCTTCTCACATTACCTTCCTTTCCCCTTAGTTCAGGAGGAATAAGAAAAGCTAGTTTTTTATTCTCTAGATCAGGAATTACCAAAGAAGTAGAGAATTTTAAGATGTAGACTGTTGCCTTTAATCTTGCTCCTAACTGCTTTGTAACTCTTGTGTATGAATTACTTTGCTCTTCGTGCATGGCATAATGGAGTGAACCAGACTCTTGAGGTTCAGGAGATATGGATTTGAATACTGCCTCAGATATTGATTCAGCTTATTTTATAGATGAGGAAACGAGGCAACTGGGGTTAAATTATTTGCCCAGGGTCACAGCTGTACTAAGTGTCTAAAGCCAGATTTAAAAAGAAGATGAGTCTCCCTGAGTCCAGGCCTAGTGCTACCCAGCTGCCCCTGACATTTACTAGTTTTGTCCATCGACTTTCTGAAACCACTTCTGTGTAGTGGGAATGATCAGTCATGTTATTTTTCTTATAGCTTTGTGAAAAAAGAAAAGGGACCTTGATGAAATAGCTCCTTTGACGAGATCTGATGTGGGAAGCTCATCATTGCTTGCCATTCCCTGTACTTCTCAGTTGGGTACAATTCTTGTTGTTAAAATTTAAATTGAAGTAATGCGGTTTTTGAACTGGAAAGGACTTCAGAGAATCCATTCCCAGAGATGAATACACTGAGGTCAGGAAAAGTGATGTGACTTATCTAAGTTCACACTATAGCAAAGCAAGGATCCGAATCCAGCTTCCATGGGGATCCAATTATCCTTCCTCCATGTGTTACTCATGTGATCTGAGGGAGTCAGCAGAGGGCAGCAGAGGCCTGGCTGAACCAGGGCAGGATCCCCCTGACCTGCACAGGTGATCTTTGGGGTAAAAAATTTACAGACAATATTTCTTTCCTGGGGGTGGGAATGGGATCTGAAGGTAGATAGATGGTAACACTGAATTCTCAAAAAGCTGAAAGCTCTCCAGTTGTGATCTTGAAGAAACAGGCTGAGAAGCCAGGCAGATGGCCCCAGGGTTGGGGGGCATTTGAGAAAGTGGCTGGGGAATCCCTGGAAAACCAAAAGAAAGAACCTTTTAATCACTGAATTGGTTCTTGAGCTACATTGGAAGGTTTATTTTATTTTGTTTTGTTTCTAAAGAACTAAATCTGATGGAAGGAAGGGGGCTCCTCTAGATTTGAGTAGTAGCATAACCCTTAGGGTAGAAAGCTTCAGATAGGAAATCTTTTTGGACCAGAAAGACATCCTGTAGTTTCCTTTGTTGATTCTCCTTTGATTCATCCCAGTTCTATATCAAGATAATTAGTAAATATTTATTTGTTTTATTGGTAATTATGGGAGTAATAGCAAACAAGTTTAATTGCATTAGATAACAGAGAGCCTCTGGACTTTATGCCTTCTTATTTGTGTCCCTAACCACCAATTCATTCTTTGCTCTCTAGAGTTAATATCTTCCAGTTGTGTCTTGGCTCTTCTACAGTAGCCTGGGGCAAGTGCTCTTTTTGCCATATCTTTTTTTTTTTTTTTAAACTTGAAAAGTTTTTATTTTGGGTTTTGCTTTGTTTTACTTATGAAGGCTTTTTATGTAGTCTAATACATGTTAAATATGTTAAATTATATGACAAATCCACTATATGTATACATATCTATACAATTATCTTACTGCACAAGAAAAATCAGATCTAGAAAGAGGGGAAAAAAAAACTAAGAAGGAAAACAAAATGCAAGCAAATATTCACAGAAAGCGTTAAAATGCTGTGTTGTGGTCCACATTCAGTTCCCACAGGCCTCTCTCTGGATGTATATGACTGTCTTCATCACTGAACAGTAGGAACTGGTTTGAATCACATCATTGTTGAAGAGAACCATGCCCATCAGAATTGATCATCATATAATTTTGTTGTTGCCGTGTATAATGATCTCCTGGTTCTGTTCATTTCACTTAGCATCAGTTGATAGAGGTCTCTCCAGGCCTCCCTGAAATCATCCTATTGGTCGTTTCTTTTTTTTTTTTTTTCCCCCGAAGGTTTCAGAGTTTGGATTTATTTATTTTTTTTATGTTTTTTTTTTTATTAAAGGTTTTTATTTGTATAACATATGTATGGGTAGTTCCCCAGCATTGATCTTTACAAAGCTTTCCATTACAAATTTTACCCCCAGTCCCCTCCCCTCCCCTAGATGGCAGGAAGTCCACTACATGTTAATAATGTTGAATTACTTGACAAGTTATGCAAGAAAAATCCTATCTACAAGAAAAAAAAGAAAATCAGAGAAAGGCAATACAATGCAAGCAAATATCAATAGAGATCATGAAAATGTTACGTTGTGGTCCATATTTCATATCCCTCTCTCTGGGTGTATATGGTTTTCTTCAGTGAACAACTGGAACTGGTTTGAGACAAATTCTTTGTTGCAGAGAGCCATGTCCATCGGAATTGATCATCATGTAATACTGTTGTTGCTGTGTATGATGATCTCCTGGTTCTGCTTGTTTCACTCAGCATCAGTTCATGCAAGTCTCTCCAGGCCTCACTGAAATCGTCCTGCTGGTCGTTTCTTACAGAGCAATAATATTCCATAACATTCATATACCATAATTTATTCAGCCACTCTCCAATTGATGAGCATTCCTTCAGTTTCTAGCCACCACAAAAAGGGCTGCCACAAACATTCTTGCACATGTGGGTCCCTTTCCCTCCTCTAAGATCTCTTTGGGATATAGGCCCAGTAGAAACACTGCTGGGTCAAAGGGTATGCACAGTTTGATAACTTTTTGAGCATAGTTCCAAAATGCTCTCCAGAATGGTTGGATCTGTTCACAGTTCTACCAACAATGTATCAATGTGCCAGTTTTCCCACATCCCCTCCGACTTTCATCATTATCTTTTCCTGTCATTTTAGCCAATCTGACAGGTGTGTAGTGGTATCTCAGAGTTGTCTTAATTTGCATTTTTCTGATCAGTAGTGATTTGGAGCACCTTTTCATGTGACTAGAAATAGTTTCAATTTCTTCATCTGAAAATTGTTCACATCTTTTAACCATTTATCAATTGGAGAATGCCTTTCTGCAATATCTTAAGCTTAAGCAGTTAGATCAGGGTTTTTTTTGTTGTTGTTGTTGTTGTTGTTGTTGTTGTTGTTTTTGTTTGTTTTGTTTTTAAGATATCTGCTTTCCTTTGGTGACCTTCTTCCTTGTACTAAAAGAATGTTAGCAAAAAGAGTTCAAGGCTCATTGAAAAACTTTTTGAGCAAGCCACCTTTCCCTGTTGGTGACTCAGAAGGCTCTCTAGAGAGAGGTTCATTTAAATGAGAGTTACAAATGTTCCTGGAAGCTCAGAGTTTCTTCAGTCAATCATTCAGGTAGGTGCTCAGTTCTCAGGTCAAAGACCACAGATGCATCTTTAGGCCTGTCTCCCCTAAGAATAGCTTACCAATCTTTATGGACTTTATGACTAACGATGAGAAAATGCTGAGATAAAGAATCAACTTTCAAATGTCATAGGCCAGGTAGGTCAAACCAGACCTTCCTTTGGGAACTCAACCCAAAACAGTGATCACCTAGAAAGCAAGTATAATATTTGACAGAAGATTGAGAGCCTCAGACAAGATTATTTCAGGAAATTTACTGATTAAATGTCCTATTGAACATATGCATTTCCTAAATCTAAGCTCAGTTACAAAATAATATTGGATTTATTGCTAGAGAAAATAATAGCATAGAGAATTCTAAAGAACCTTTCCCATTTTATTTTTTGTTGTTATGATAAATATTGGGGGGAAGCTCTTTAAAAACCACAACTTTTAATATGTTTGAACTTTTCCCACCCTTCCAAAGGTGCTTAGCTAGACATTCTTCTGCAATTTTCCCTCACAGAGAAAGTTGCCTTATGAATTAAACAGATCCATGATCCTTTCATTAAGAGAGAGATTTCCTGACTCACATAAGTCAGTGCTCAAATAAAATATGAGTGGTATGATTTTTTCATGAATTGGGGTCATATTACTGATGAATAGCACAGCTTAAAAGACACATCATATTTACCATGTGATATACTGGGTTTTATGTAATCCTAATCTTTATTTATACAGTTATCCCTTCTACATTGTGGAAGTCAGAAGTGCAGCATTCCCATGATATGGATAAAAGCCATGTAAAATGTTTTGGGCCTCTTTTCATACCAGAGAAAAAATCTGAATTATTATAGTAATAAAAGATAAAATATCTTGATATTATGCAATAATATACATATGTGTTATGCATTTCTGTGTCATATGCTTCATGTGTTGTCTGCGGCTTCCCCAAAACTCCCTCCAAAATTCCCATTTAATTTCTTATGGTATCCCTCAATATATAAAACCATGATGGAGGAAGTCATGATGGGAAAGAGATAACTGAACAAAATACAAAGCCATGCTTGGTACAAACCTTAAGGGAGTGTGAGAGCCAATGCTGGAGAGGACAGTCAGGAATGACACAATACCATTAGAGGATCTAGCTAGTGAAGGGCTAAGGTATGGAGAATGTGAGAGAAAGTTCCAGGATAAAAAGAAGTTTGTTCATTATGGAATGGAAATTTCAGAGGGCATAGTGAAAGGGGGATTGGGGTTGGGATATGGGTAGAGTCAGAATGGGGATGATGGGAATGAGAAAACATAAAGAGGGAGCAAAGAACAGTTTTTTCTTCAATGCTTTTGACTAATTATTACAGGAAGAGGGAGAGAAGCAGCAGAAGCCATTAGGGGTAGTGGCTGATGGGGACAGAAGATCACAGTCTTCAAGGAGTATTGTACAGAATTAGGCTGTCTGGTTCTGTTCTTTCACTTGGTTGGCTGGTAGAGAAAGGGGAGTTATGGGGAGTGGAAGTGGAAAGGTTTCCTTGCTGGTTGAAGATTCTAGTTGGCTCAAGGCCCTGGATCTGGTCTGTATTTAGACCAGTGGTTCCACTGAGAATAGGCATGAGGGAGTGGAGTGGTGGCTCTGCCTTTAAGGTACTAACAGTTTACTGGAAGGGAAAACCTTGGAGTTTCCTATATATTAGATAAAGAGAATAAGTGTCTTGGCTTGTGAGTCAGCTGGCTCCTTCTTTCCTGAGAATCCTATGGGACTTCTACTTACTGAAAATCGTAGCTCCTATCCACCAACAAACAAGTATATTCTGGAAATTCTGTCTTGTTTGAAAAGTTTTAGGGGAAATAGGAGAGGGGTAATTGGTATAAGAGAAGGGGACTGAGATAGTTATAACTTTTCCTATTCTACATAGAGGAACAGGCTGTAGTGATTCTTTGCTGATTTCAGCATTCCCCCTCCCCCTTCTTTTTGACCTAAGGGAAAAAAAAGCTCTGATTTCCAGAATGAATAGGACCATAATCCACATAGGATCATGACCTTCCATCAAATTTTATTTGATGTTGCGAGGAACAGTAAAAGACTTAGCTACAATTCCTTGCAAAATTCATCATCTAGTAACATTTTTATTAGCTAAAAGAGAGATCTATCCAGGTACTGGGAAATATACTATAGACAATTTGCTTTTTTTTGCTTTTTTTTTTTTTTTTGCATTGAGTTTTTCTTGTACTGCCAATAAATATGCACTTAAAGAAAATTGACAAATCAATGAAAATGTTCAAAGCAAGAAATCAGAACTGAGTTAAATATCTAGATATACACAGGATGGTGTCAGGCATTATACTACAAAGTAAACTAAAAATAGCCTGGGATTTTATAATCTGAGAATAATTAAAATAGAAGAAATAGTATAATTAAAATTGAGTATGCAAACTATGTCTGAAATAGGATAACTATGTTTTTTTTTTAGAAGCAAATGATACAGTATCATATTGAAGAGAGACAATTGCAATATTTTCCATCTTTTGATGATTCTATCCATTTCTCTTGGGACATATTAAAATGTAGATTCACATATTGATTGAACAACTCAATAGTGATTTTTCCCCATTTAACTTTTACTTTATAAAATCTCTGAGTTGAAAGAAACTTTAAAGGTCATCTTATTCAACTTCTTACTTTCTACAGAAATTTTCCATACAATATCTCTGACAGATGATCATTCTTCTTTTACTTAACTTCCAAGGATAGGGTGCTCAGTATTTTTCGAAGGAGGCAATTTCATTCTTTAAAAGTGGAAAATTGCATCTTATTTTGAGCCAGAATCTGACCCTTAACTGTTCTCATGGTGATTACTTTGGGCCTAGAAATTAACTGGATAGTTATAGGTTTAAGGGGTTGGGATAAGAGGGCATTTGTGGTGAGTTTTCCTTTACTGGATTTCTTCTGGTTCTTGTTGCTTGTTTTTTATGTAGAGTAGGGGATTTAATTTAATGTCTACTGTGTGCAAAGACCCAGACTTGGTGCTGCGGTCACAAAAACAAGTTCTTTGCCTCAAGGAATTTTTATTCTATATGACTGTATCTGTTTTCTGCAAACTAACCTTACTAAGTTCAGAAAAAGATCATCTGAAGGTGGGTTATCAAGAGATTGGAGGAGGGGGGCAAGAAATTTATGAAAGCTTTTCAGACATGAAAGACTTATTGTGGTCAGATAGGTGACATGATTAATTGATCTTTTAAAAAATATATTGAAACCTATTGATTTGAGATGCAATTTGAAAGGGATAGTGGAAAGTTTGCTGAACTTGGAGCAAGGAAAATGTTCCAAATCCTTTCTCAGCTACTTGGCTTTGGTTAGACAGTTTAATCATTTTAAAATTTTGGGTTTCTTCTTATCTGTAAAATGGGGATAATTATACCTGTATTACTTATCTTAAAACATTATTTTGAGGATCAAATGATTTAATGCATGGAAAGTACATGCAGACCTATCTATGTAAATGCCAATTATTTTTTTTCTCAACTACCTTGTCAACTTCTTAAGGGAAGAGATTATATCTTCATCATTTTATATCTGATTTCTAGGACTGCACATTTATGATGTGGGTACTAAACAAATGTTTAAATGAAGGAATTGATATTGCATTTCTTCTGGGGATAAAATTATAGCATAATTGTCATGTGGAGGAAGAAATAAAGCATTCCCAAGCTTAGGAATCCTATGAAAGAAAGGATAATCATGTCAGATAGAATGTTAAATATTAAATCACTTTCACATTTTTGAATGGTGTTCTAATATTAGAAATATCAGAATACTATGAACATATGAAAATGGGAAAAGAACATGCTTTATTTAATGTTAGCCTAGTGTCATGTAACAGTAATTTATTGGTTACTGGGCAAGTAATTCAACTTTTCTGAGTCTCAGTTTCTTTACTTTAAAAATGAAGAGTTTGGCCAAGATGATCCTTAGAGACTTCCATTTTTCTTTTTCTTTTTGCTCTCTAAATGATTAAAAGGAGTCCTAAACTGCAATCATGCTAAGGTAATAATAATAGATCTTTAATGTCCCATATAGTTAAAAATAAAAGGGAAAACTTACAACTTAAGGTAGATTATAAAGATTATACTTCCAGTTGTACACATGCAAACTGTTAAAATTTATCATTTTAGAAAGAGTACTGTGTAGAATTTTGGCACTAAAATAGAATCCATGTACTTTAACTATAGTGAATTGTTTAAAATCCATAAACAGGAAAAAATTTAAAGTAGTGAAGTTTAAATCTTAAAATTGAATCATAACATTTAACTCAGAAAGTCATTTTATTGTGAAAGCATTATAGAGACATTAAATTAAATGCCTAGCATTATGGTAAATAAAGTAGCCTAATTGTGGTCTCTGAAGTGCCAAGCATCCAAAAAAATTTTTTAGCTATACATTTCAATTTTGTTTGGTTCCTTTGTGTACCTAATAAATGTAGTTACTGTATCCTAGGATGTAAAAAAGTTACTGTTTCTCAAAGCAGCCAATTCCAGTTGTGGAAAGCTCTTGTTGCTAAGAAGTTTTTTCTCTCATCCTTCCCAAATCTTCCTCTTTATAACTTTTTACTCATTATACCTATACTCCTTATATTTAGTATACCCTTTGGGCCAGGCAAAAAAGTCTCATCCTCCTTGAACAGTCTCATATTTTAGGTAGCTAGCATGATCCCTTGGCTTCTATATGGTACAGTGGATAGAATGCTGGGCCTCGCATCAGAAAGACTCATCTTCCTGAGCTCAAATATGGTCTCAAACACTTATTAGTTGTGTAACTCTAGACAAGTCACTTAACCCTATCAGACATGACTGGTAGTATGCCTCCATTAGCTTTTCTTGAAGTTATAAATGCCTCCCCCCAATTTCTTCAATAAAATCTCATTAAGCATGGTTTGAAATCCCCTCTGAAGACCTCCTGCTGGTTAATATCCTTCCTAAAATGCAGCTCTAATTACTGACCCCATACATGTACCCCCAATATTACCTTATCAATGCAGAGCATGGAACATCTTCCTCTTTCTAGGACTACTTCTGTTACTGCAGCCCAAGATCAGGTTAACTTTTTTTGGCTATTCTGTCACTTGATGATTATGAAGCTTATCATCCACTAAAATTCCAAGGTCCTTTTCACGCCAATTGTTGTTCAACTAAGGCCTTACCATCCTATACTTGTATAGAGGAAGTTCTGAGCCTGTTTAATGTCAACTTGCAATAATCCATCATTTCAGTTTATTGAGATCTTCTTGATTCAGTTCAACGTTTATTAAAAGTGTGTGTGTCAGATTCTGGGGATAAAAATGTAAGGAGTGACACAGTCCCTTTTTCTCCAAAAGACTTATAGTTTGGTAGATGAAAAATCCTGGTTTCTTTTGTAATTGTAATTAATGAAGAGTAGGTGACTGTATTTAGGGTTTGGATTGTTTCATTTTGTCTTCTGCACATACTAGAGACTTAATTACATGTATGTTGATTCTAATTGAAAGAGTTTACATTCTATTGGTTTAGATCCAACAATACAGTGCATTGTTCAGTTAGCTCATTGGATAGATAGGATGCTGGGTTTAAAGTTCAGTTGTGGATTGGAATCCTGCCTTATCCACTTATTTAGCTGTATGACCTTAGGCAAATCAGTAGATCTCTGGCTCTTTTTTTCTCACCCATAAAATGAAACTAATGGAAATACCCATCTTTCAGGGTTGTTGTGAAGATAAAATGAGATAACATGAAAATGTTTTGCAAACCTTAAAGAGCTATGTAAATATTAGCTATCATCATTTATCATCATTGTTATTATCCTATAAAATCATAGACTATGGATTTTTTTTTTTTAAGCTAGAAAGTATACTTAGGCAACACCATTATTTTTCTACTCAGGAAACCAATTACCAAGAGGTAAAATGATTTGTCCCTGGTCACATTGCTGGTTTATGGCAGTGCCATCAGTGGGACTTAGGGCCCCTAGACCAGGAGTCTTTTTTACTACACAATATTGCCTGAAATTATACTTGATGGATACTTGAAACTTCTTCCATTCAGATGATCTCATGTTTCTGAAAAGTGACTCATCCCTTTGATTATGTGGGTCTATAAGTCTACTTTCAAATTGGTTACTGAAAGAAGCTGGTAAATGGGCAGTACAATTCACATTCTAGTATTCTTCCCTTTTTTTCTGCTCTGAACTGAACTTTAAAAGGTTATTCCCATTTTCACAAGATTACAATATATCATGAACAGGTGGTTAACTAGATTCCTACAGATGCTTAGCTTCTTTTGCTTAAAAAAAAATCCTTTGGGCTTGTTTTGCCAAAACAAAGAATATGATATATTTTAGAAACTGTTCATAGAAATTTTCACCATCTCATTATTGTTTGTAGCTTAGTACTATTCAATTACATTATAGTACCATATGTTTTTGCTGTTGCAATAATGCTGCTATAAATGTTTGGATATATTTTGGAGAAGCAATAACATTTTTCAAAACTAAAATGAAGAGGTTTTGAAGAGAGAACCTCAATATTAATTATTATCACCTTTTTGTATGTAGTCCTGAGTAACTGATTATGATAAATATCTTGGAAATATATTTAAATGGCAACAAATGAGAGGCGATTTGGAATTGAAGATTTATTATTGTTCTTGCCTTTGCTCCCACTCGCTTTATAACCTTGGACTTCATCTGTGACCTCCAGACTTATTTTCTTCATTTATAAAATGAGTAGTTTGGCTTGACTGACTGCTAATGGGGTATGTGGAGTGTTCAGGGAGGAACCTCTGGCACAAAGGTTTGCTGAGCCCTTTTCAGGGATGGGCTTTCAGGGATGCTTTTGCATCCACTGTTGGTGTCTGACATCAAGAAGTTGAAGCACACATACCAGCCACACCCCAGCAAAATCATCTCAGTAGATGGGCTAAACCATGTTGAAGATAGCCAGGAGACCTCAAACCTGTCATTGAATTAGGGGGGTATCTTACCCTGGCACATGTGAAGATTTTCCCTGGTAGAATAAGCAGATGAGAACAATTTTTTCCAACAACTATGAAAGTGCTTAGAATTTGGTCAGACATTGAAGACACCAGGATCATTCATTGTATCCTGGAGCATTGCCAATAATCCTGACTTTTGTTCTGCCATTGCACTAAAATGCTCTACAAAAGAGAATAGGGCTGATGATTTTGCCCAACTCTATATCACTTAAATCCTATGCAACCTAAGTCAAGAGATGACCTGTGATGTCCAAAGTCTTTGGTCTTGTACAAAAACAAAGGACAAACAACAGTCATTTCCTGTAACTTAAGGTCTGACCTTTTAGAGATCATGTGATTTCCCCAAGTCCTTCTTAGACCCAGGGTCCTAGGCCTGATCTTCTGGCTCTGGGAATAAGGATCATGTGACTTAGGCCTAATTTCATAAATTGAGAAAACTTCATCCAATCAGTACTACTGAACATGAATGTAACAGGATATTACTGTGCTTTGAGAAATGATGAATAGAATAAACACAGGGGAACATGGAAAGAGGTACATGAACTGATGCAGAGTGAAGGAAACAGCCAGGAAAATAACATACACAATGACTACAATAATGCAAATGGAAAAAAAAATTAAAGTTGCAAAATTATAAAGGACCAGCATGACTCCAAGATAGAGGCAGGACATGATGCCCCCTACTCCACTCAATTTCAGGATTGGGAAATCTATAAATATTGGGTTTTTTTAAACATAATTTTAGAATATTTTAATCCTTTTTTGTTGCTTTTTTTCTCTTTTAAAAAATTATGTGGGAGAGCTCTCTTAGAGGGTGAAGGGAGAAGAATTCTGAGGAAAATTTTGGTGACGTTAAAAAACATGAATTTTTTTTTTAAACTACTTAAGTACCTATTCATGAGGAAATCTGGAAATAAAAGAGAGAAGAAAAGAATAAAATGTGGTAGAAAGTATATGGGTAAAGATCAGTGGAAATAGAAACAAGCAATATTTTTATGGGCGTGTATACTAAATTCAACTTGGAGTGTAAGAGGAAATAGTTTAGTTCAGGAAGCAGGGTTGTTTGTCCTGGAGAAGAGAAGTCTTTGGGAACAGGAATTGCTGGTGGAAAATAGGAAAGGACAACATAGTTGTCTTTTAAGTATTTGAAATATGGTGAAATGAGCTGCCTTAGAGATAATGGAAGCATTTTAAATAGAGTCTTCAGGCATAGACCCCCTGGATACTTTTCAGCATTCTTTCAATTCTTAGATGGCTTCTGAGAACCCTCCCTCTGGCCACCAGGGGGCGCAGTGGATAGAGCACTGGGCCTGGATTCAGGAGGAGTAGAGTTCAAACCCAGCCTCAGACATTTAGTAGAGTCTGGGCTTAGCCACTTAGCCTCTGTCTGCCCCAGCTTCTTCCACTATAAAATGGAGAGTTAAAAGCACCTACCTTGCAAGGCATATCGGGAAAGTACTTAGCACAGGGCTTGGTATACAGTAGGCACTTTTCCTCCCAACAACCCCATATTCTGTGACTTTCTAATCTGTTTACCTTCTTGGTTATGCCAATGCAATAAAACCGCCTCAGTTCTGCTCTTACTTCTTATCTCTATGTTATAGAATGAATTCAGGCCTGTTGTTGATTCTATATTTCATGCTAGTGTTATTTATAAAAAAATCCCTTGATTGGCTAAAATTTATTCTTTTGGCTTCATTACCCCTGCATATAAATAAAATGATTTACTACCCGAGTAAAGCCCTGCTTTCATCATTTAAAGGGGTAGAGAGGAAAATATGTCATCTCTTAAATTCTAATTGAAACACAAACTGGGTAAGAAAGCTTTAGTTATTCCAGAAGTTATCTGCAGTAGTTGATGACATACTTTTTTTTAAATATGTAAAAAAAAATACTTTTTGTTGGATTAATTCTATACCTATAATGCCCCTAATGCCCACTTAAAATTCAGGGAGTGAAGTTCATTTTTATAGAACTTAATATTTCTAAGAATATATATATGCTGTCTCCTATGTTTTTTCATTTAGAATTATTTCAAGGAACACAAAATTTGTTTTGGGGTTATTGGAAATGGATTTAATATCTTTTGTTAGATGGAAGGGGGTGTTCATTTTAAATGAGATGATTCATTGAAATTTGGAGCAGCATTTTAAAAAATATCTCATTTGTCTGCAGTGAAGGTTTTCTAGATAATGTAGTTTGGATATTTTTCATAAATTATGAAGCTTGTAATTTATGTAAATGATAACATTAAATACAGCATAGTTTGGTATTACAGTTTCTTTAACTAAAAATAGTTTAACTTCTACATAGACCAGATTTTTCTGTATTTCAACATTTGAAATTACATTTTAGTATTCTGTAATGAAAATGCTATTCAGATTAGTTTCAGAGTTAAAGAAATACTTTTGTTTTGGGGGTAAATGCAAACAGTAATATATTCAGTCCAAGCTACTAATGTTGGAGTAATTGCAGCACAACCAAAACAAAACAGATTTGAGAAATTTTCATATATTGGCATCTTGTTTTGTGAAAGCAAGTGGGTCATTCAAGGTGACAGTTGTCCCAACCAAAGCAGATTGAGTCTGTTTTCTGAGATGTAGAGACTATTTAAAAATCAGACACAGACCCTTAATTCCTTTTACTGCTTCCCAACTAAATTCTGTCCATCATGATTGCTCTCAGTGCCATTGCAGTGCACTCTATTTGTACCTCTCACTTAAACTTATATTCTACTTTATATAATAGCTTTAGGTCCTCCTTTTTATTTCCTCTCCTAAATTTTAATTTCTTCTCCTCCATTATGGTAGGGAACGTGCCTCACTATAGCTTTGTATCCTCGATATCTCCCACAATACGTTTCACCTAGTAGGTACCTAAGAAGTAGTATTGGAATTGAATTAAATTGAAGAACCTCAAGTAAAGCAAAAAGGTGGATTTTTTCCTCATACTGGCTTTGTTTAAGATTCTCAAGTTTATCTAAATGCTCAGTCTATCCAGCAACATGCTACTTGTGGAGAAAGTTAATCCTGCTCTCATCTTCAGCAGAGATAGAAGTGTATTGCCAAAGGGAGTTTTGACTTTTTGTGCAGACCCTGGAGATGCCTGCAAGCAGAGAGGGCACTAATGGCAAGCCTGTCTCTTGGACTTTGCCTCCAGTATGCTTAACAACTTACATACTTGATCCTGAGAGCACTTAATTTTTTTTTTGAATAAATAATCTTAAATTTTTTTTGTCTTGTGGCCCCTGCCCATCTTCAATTTCTAGGCAAATCTCTGTGCCCTGGACCCCACATTTTGCTTGTGGTAAGCTGCAGCCATCATTAAACAGTTGATCAGCATCTCATAGCTAAGATCTATTGCCTGGAAAGAGTATAGAGAAGATGCAGAAATGCAATCATCTCATCCCATTTCTCAAAAGTCTGGGCCCAACTTTGCTGTCACCATTGTCTTGCTCCTCTACTTCTGACTTTTTTTGGATTCAAGCAAAGTTATCTTTTTAGTCCATCTGCTTAGCACATGCTTAGCGCACAGTAAGTGCTGATTGATTGTATGTTTGCAAAAAAACCCCCAAAAAACAAAAACAAAAAAACAAAACAAAACTCTGTATAAGTAATTTTTAATGTATAATGAAATACAAAGATGGGCAGGAATTCTTTCCAAATAAAGATCGACATTACCAAGATAATACAAGAGACCATTTGTGAAATTCAGCTACTTAAATCCTTGTTATCTGTACTCAAATTAAGTTTGATTTTAATGTTTTTATTCTTCAACCTGTGAAATATTTGTATATGACGTTACCATATCCTCTCATGACTGTATACATTCAAAAATACATTTTTTTTTCATTTAGCCTCTAGAGACCCAAACATTGTCTTTACCTGTAATTGTTGGAATTTTAAAATGTATTTATTCTTAATCAGTTGCCTGGTATTTAAAAAATGAATTTGGATACTAGCAGCTCATAATAGTTAATAGCCTGTATAAATGAGTCCCAAGACACCTCTTCCTTTATTGTTTAAGAAGTCCTGTTTAATGTATTGGAAGTCTAGAGTTCCTGTTGTTTCTCAATCCTAGCACATCTCCCTGTCTCCTCTGTGCATATTTAAATGACATTAAGTTCTGTTATTTCCTCTTATTTTCTGTTGTCTCTAGATTTCTGCCAGACACACTTACTGTCTTTAATAGGTTGCTTCTTCCAAAATGCATTAGGGTGATGTTTTTTCCTGTTTTGTGTGTTTTGTATCTTTTTGGTATTGAACCTCAATCATGTTAGTGGTGAAGATTTAATAGCATCAGACACACAAATAGTCAAACAAAATTTCTCAGGAAAAGAGTAGATGACTTTGGGAAAATTTTGGCGGCCTGAAGAAATTTAAGAGGGAGGGAAATGAAATTTAGAAATAATATGTCAAGTTCTGTAATGTGTAATTCTTACATGTGGCATATTTCTGTTGACATTACCTGTAGATTTCCTTTTTAGACTTTTTTATCCCCAGCACCTTCCTAATCCCTCTGATTAGTTTTATTTCTGTTTTTCAATACATATAAGCAATCAACCTTTTAATTTTGAGCTGAAAACAAAAAAATGTAGGTCAGACCTCTTACAGATCTGTGGCAGGCATTCAGATTTTTTTCTTTGTAGTATTTGTAGTAATGAATATATTACCAGAAATAATATCCCTTATCCTGCATATACTCTCCTCTGCAGTTGTTAAGTTGGTTGATTTTGCTGAACTGGGTCTTTTTTCTTTTTCTCTTTTTTTTTAAATTATTGTTATAAGAACAGGAATGCTGGAATAAGGGGGAAGGGAGAAATGTTCCGAAGTGAATGTGATAGGGAGAAAAAAAGCTTTTTAATTAAAAAAGGGGGGGGATGGTTTTGGGTTTTTTTAATACCCTAAAAAGAATCCTCTTCATAGGATCATAATTTCACAGCCAGGAGGTTCCCTAGAAGTCATATAATTCAGTCCCCTTATTTTTACAGATTGAAAAATAGACTAGAAAGCTTTCCCCAGGTGACAGACACAGTTAAGTGACTGAGACTTAAAACTTCTGTCTGCCTATTCCAGTCCCAGCACTCTTTTCACCACAGTATGGAACTTCCTCTTCTAGTTTGCAAAGTTGATTTGCAGACTCCTACAAGAGTATAAATAATAACTGTAACAAATAATAACTGAACAACCAGAAACTGAGCACATTAGAGGAAAGAAGACAATAAAAGGTGTTATTTATATACTTTGACTCCCATACTTCTATCCACAGGGACCCTTCTCTCCTCCATATTTCTGGCTCTTAAGTAGTTGTGTTGTTTGAATTTGTGCAAGAGGGTTGAAAGAAACAGAAAATTGAAGAGTTTTGAGGTTCAACCCCTCTTTTCTTTGATTTCAGTTGAAACTTCTGCTATGGCATAAATAGGAAGTGAAGACTGCTCTACAAACCTTAGATAATTTGGCATTTTTATTCATAACAGCATTGGGCTAAATGTACTGGGAATAGAGAAAACATTTGTTTTACAGAACTACTGATGTAAAGGATTCATTTTATCCAGACCAACCAAAAATACTTTTGGTATGTATCATCCCAAAGGGATTTGAAAATAATAAATTTACTATTCACAACTCTTAGTCTTAAGAATATTGATTCTCATAGGTAAAATAATATTAAAACAATATTACCACAAGGATAGTTGAAAGCTAGGGAGAGTATTTCACATACATTATTATGCAGAAGAGACTTTAGCTATGATCACACTCATTTTGCTAAAGAAAGTGAACCTCAAAGGAATAAAATCACTTGCCCAAAGCCACAGTGCTTATTAATTAAATGGTAGACCTAGGATGGCAGTGCTGATCTTTTGACTTCAAAGAAAGAGCACTTTACCCTTTGTCATGTTCTAATTACGATAGAATTCATCCATCGAATCCAGCACAACAGATAGTAGTTCTAGTCATTCCTTCATTATTTTTTCCCCATAAACTCTGCCTTTTTTCAAAACTTCCCAATTATTTGTGGACACCACCATGCTCCCAGTTACTCAAGCTTCCAAAATAGCTGTCATCTATGTCATCTTATTCCCCATATCCAATTTGTTGCCCATTTTTCTCCTCTAAGACTGCCACTCTGATGGTGAAGGCCCTCTTCACCATATGCCTGAACAATTGCAATAGATTTCTGGAGGGTCTGCCTGCCTCAAGTCTCTCTCCACTGCAGTTTTCACTCAGCTGTCAAAATGTTCTCCCTAAAGTGCAGGTTCGACCGTAACACTTCCCTATGCATTAAATACCAATAGCGCCCTATTGTCATCTAGATCAAATATGAAGTCCTTGTTGGCTTTTAAAACCCTTCACATCCTGGCTCCTTTTTACCTTTCCAGTATTTTTATACCTTAATCCCTTTTGCTTTCTCAACAGTCTGCTAAATGTTCTCCCATAGGTTAACTGATCTAACTCTGTGCATTTTAAAAAATTACATCTTTTTTTCAATCAGCAAAATTCCATCTTCTCTATCCTACCCCCAACTGAGAACAAAAGAAAAGCAAAATCCCTATTACAAATATATATTATCTAGCAAAAGAAATTTCCCACGTTGGTCATGCTTCATTTTGTACTTTCTCTTAGGAGGTTAGACTCGTGCTGATTGATGGACTCCCCATCACTGCTTGTTGATCACATCACTGTTGACAACTAGCTTAGGCATGAATTGACCATTCAAACCGTACCAAATTAAATACATTATTATTTTTTTGACTCTTCTTATTTTCTTAATGTTTCATTATTAGTCTTCTCAAAATGTGGTTTCTTATTACACTTTGATCAGAGTTCCTAATTCAGAGTTGTTTATCATTACCATATTGTTATCATTGTATAATTTGATTTCCTGTTCACTTTACATCATCACATGCAAGTTTTAGCAAGTTACTCTCAAACCATCTCCTTCATCATTTCTTACAATATAATAATATTCTGTAACATTTATGGATTGTAACTTGTTCAGCCATTCAAGTATTTTCTTTAGCCCCCAAACTGGCATTCTTTTCCTTCTTACCTCTACCTCCTAGCTTCCCTAGCTTCTATCTCAATTCAAACCCTATCTTCTGCAGGAAGACTTTCCCTGTCCTCCTTAATATTAATGTCTTCCCTTTGAAATTATCTCAAATTTATCTTGTTTATAGTTTGTACTTATTTGTTTGCATCTTGTCTCTCCTGTTAGACTGTGAAATCCCTTAGGGTAGGAACTGTTTTTACCTTGCTTGGTTCCCAAGTGCTTAGCATAGTGCTTGCCACATACTAGGTTTTTTGTTTTGTTTTGTTTTGTTTTTTAAATAAATACCTGTTGAGTTAATTGGAGTCAGTATAACGAAAAAGAAAATCTAATATCTAGACATGGAATTCAGGTTTAATCTGGTTTTTTTTAGAGGCAGTAAAATTTACTGGTGGGTGTAGCAATTACCAAGAATACTTCTCATGGTTTGCAACAAAACAAAATACAAAAAGATGTAGACTATAAGGGGAAAATAAATAATTTTTTTCTAATAATTAAAGAATTTTTCTTGCTGTTTTATTATTGGATACTTCCTATACAGGTATTTTAGTAAAGAAAAGTGTGTGAACAGGTCCATTCATCACAGTTATATACCAGATTTCCTTAGTTTTATTTATTACCATTGATGTTCACTTTTGTGTGTGTGTGTGTCTGCCTATAAGTTTTTCTGGTATATGCTTTGACCATTAAGCATGTTTTAAAGATTGATACCACTTCCCATTGTAAGCTGGAGATAAGGATATATTTTTCTTATCTAGGATCAAATTTAATAGTTCACATTCCATGTTCAAATGGCTGAATTTTAGTAAATATGAAATCCAGTGCTTTTTGGATTGTGAAATACATGGAGCACATGTATTTCATTGCATTAATTTTGTCTTGTTTAGCCTTCCTCTCTTGTTATATTTATCTTATCTCTTTCCCTTTTTGGATTATGTTGTAAGGATATCATACTCTCAATCCTAGCCCTTTTTTTCCCCTCCAAAATCTAGAGATTGAGAATGAGAAAAGAAAGTTGAAGGAAAAACAGCCAAGTTAATCTCAGAAAGTTCTGAGATGAAGAGCAAGTTCATCTCAGAAAGTTCTGAGATGAAGAGCAATACTTGATGGGATATCGATTTCTTAGGATAAAATGGCATATGTATAGCACAATTTTATTTTGTAGCCCCCAAAAGACCTCTTGTAGTATTAAAAATAGAAAATAGGATGTTTTATAATAACAGCAGCATTAGCTGACATTTACATAGGGCTTTTTAAAAATAGGGTTTTAAGATTTGCCCCCCCAAAAAATTTTTTTCTTTTCATAGATTTCCCCATTTCATATAATCGTAGCTATAGAGTTGAAGTGACCCTGGAGAACGTCTGTTGAGTGCAACACTTTCATTTTATTAATGAATAAACCAAGTTCTGAAGAGTGAAGTAATATTTGCCTGAGGTCATAAAATCAGTGACAGGGCTAGGATTTGAACTCATGTCTTCAGATTTCAACCCCTTGACTCTTTCCACAACACCATTCTTTTTTTGGAGTCTCAGAATAATATTGTTAGAAGGTGGAAGAGATCATCATCCTCTCTAGTGAGGCTCAGAAACAGGACTTGCCCATGGTCCCACAGCTAGTAAATATCAGGAGTGGAATGCAAACTAAGTGCAGGACTCTAACCAATATGCTTAACTCCCATTCATAACACTGTCATTTATACAGCGCCTTAAAATAGTGCTTTATGTGTATAGTCTCATTTGATTTTCACAACAGCCTTGATTTAGAGAGAATAAAGATAAATCAAGTTCCTATGATGATCTGAATGGGTTAATGATTCTGATGTAGATTGGATGTGCAGACTATTGTGCTGTCAAAGTCAGTCCTCCTGTTATTAACTTAGTCTCCTAAATAAAGTTCAGGTATTCATACCCTCCAGAAAACCATTGGGGAGGTAAATCCAGAATACTGTTAGACCCGTACTGATTGATGGACTCCTCCCATGCTGGGGATCTTTTTGCCACATCACTGTTGACACCTAGCATATGCAGGAATTGACCATTCAAATCTTGCCAAACTAATCACATTAATATTTTCTTGGCTCTTTTCATTTTCTTAACAAATAGTACATTGCCAGTTAACCACAACTCAGACCAACCTAGCTCAGAGCACCTGTGTGTATCAAAGCCACTACTATATGGATGGAATAATATCTGATTAAAAAAAATCTTCACCATTTTTAATATCTACATTTTAGCAAAGATAATTTTTGTGTTTTCTAATTTCTGGTTTTAGTTTTTAAAGATGATGAAGAAAGTATAATTTCAGAAGTTTAAAATGTACAGATGGGGTTGTGCTTTAATTATTTTAATTCATTATTTTCTCCTCGTCATATTCATATTTGTGGTTTTATGCCCTGCATGGCAAGTGCTGAGAAAACATTTGTAGAATGTCTTGCCAAGGACGACTGTTGACTATATGGAGTACAGTGACTTTACTGTTCAAAATTTTCATATGTTTATGAAAAAAAACCTCAGATACTGGTTAATTATATTTGCCTGTCAGAATTACTAGCTCTTTTTTTTTTTTACTATTTATTTATTACTATTCTTTTTTTACAATTTATTAAATAACTCAAATGTATTAGATACAGTAGTACAGCAATTTTATTGATATGCTGGCAGAGAAACAAACATGACCACTCTTTACCATCTGTTTATAATGCTATATAAAGAAGACCATGTTGGTTGCCTTGGAAACTAACATTTCCAAAACCACGAGTGTTTGCTTAAATTCTCCAACCTTTTAAAGTCTTGAGATTTTTTTTTTCATGATGAGAAGAATAGAAGAAAAAAATACATATAAAATTTTCCAGTGATTTTCCAACAGTCCTCTGTAAAAATTCATTTAGCATTTCAACAGATATATTTTGCTTCAGGGCTTCATGAATTAAATTATGTGTAGATTTATAAACTGATAGTCTTCTGACATTTCCTAATGTTTAGAATGTGCTAATGCTATCTTATTGAGTACTTACCTTTTATCAATAGTTTGACTTAAAAAAGAAAAAAAAATCCTGGGTTACTGTTAACTACAGAGCGTGTGTGTGTGTGTGTGTGTGTGTGTGTGTGTGTGTGTGTGTGTGTGTGTGTGTGTGTGTGTGTAAAGATAACAAATATTAGCTGGTACTTGTGTGGTTAAAAATTTTTTTAAAAGTCGATAGAATTTCATTATGGAAGATAATCCTTTGTATCTCACTGAAAAAGACAATCTTAGCTGTATTAACCAGTCATTGAGAAATAATAATGGAACAAAGCTTAACTTTAGAGCCAATATGTTCACAAGAATTGTAGATATTGAGAAAACAAAATTGAGGGGAGGGTAAAGAAGCTTTGGCAGTTAGTTGTGAAATTACTTGATGTAGGAAGTATTCATATTCCCTGGGGTCAAGAACAAAGAAATAGATACGTGCTTTTTAAAAAATTGAAGCTAATAGGAGCCTCAGACCTTTTAATTCTGATTATTCAAGATTATATTTGAATTTTCTGTGTATGCTTTCTTCAGAATAAATATTGTGCCAGTACTGAAAGGAAAAAGTATCTTGTTCAGCCTGCATGTAGTCCTTGTTTAAAGGTTGCTCTCAGTATTTGCTACAGGGCAGGATGAGGTTGGAATGCTATCCCCTTTTAAGAAGGTCAGAAATGATCAAAATATCAGGTAGTAAATAGGTTCAGACTAAGTAAACTACTCTACTCCCTTATTTCTTGAATGGATCCAAAACCATTTCATGTTTTTCCTACTCCTTTTTAGTTAATAATTGCTGTTAAATTATTTCCCCTTTAGTTTCTGGATATTAAAATATCTATACTTATCACCGTAAAAGAATCAAGATTTTTAAAACAATGTAATAAAATAATGAATTAAACTGATAAATAATTAAATAATTAAAGCATTATCAAAACTAGAAACTTAATAGGAGTCTTTGGATGACAGGATTTTTAGAATCAGTATAGTGAAATGGGGGGGGTAGCATAATATTTCATGTCTAAGCTAAAATTACTAAACATTTTGAATGAAATGTCCCATGGGTAGCTTAAACTCAAATAGAACTCATCTTTTCTCCCAAACACATCCTCATCTGACATTTTTTATTAGTGTAGAAAGTAATAGGTTCCTGATTTGGGTTTGTTTGTTTGGGGGGTGGAGGTGAGGAGGGTGCACCTTTTTTATTTGAATAGGATTACTTACATATTGAAGTCTATGTGGGACAGGATTTTACATATAATGAGTTCATAATAAACATTTCTTGAATGAATGACTTCCTAATATTAGAGTTAAAAAAAAAATGGTTCTAGATTTATGTCAACACCTATCTTGCCAATTTTTGCTTGAAATTTCATTAGTTCCAAAACATAGGAGGAAGCTTGGGGCAGTGAGCCAAGTGCTAGAGCTGGAGTCAGAAGACTGTGCTATAAAATCTGACCTTTAATCACAATAATCAACCCTCAGACCATATCTTTAGAGTTGTAAGGGACATGAAGTCCATGATCTCATTTTATAGACTTAGAAACTCAGAAAAGTTAAGTGATTTGGCTAGTCTGAGCTATATTATCTAAGGTGAGATTTGAACCCACCATTTCTAGCTCTAATTCCAGAGTTTTACTTACTTTACTCTGAGATGTTAAGCATCTACTTTGTATTATTCACTGGGTACAAAAAACAAACCAGTGAGACAGATGCAATTCTTTTATTTATTTATTTATTTATTTGCAAAACATATGTATGGGTAATTCTTAAGCATTAATCCTTACAAAGCTTTCTGTTACAAATTTTTCCCCCCTATTCCCCTCCCCTCCCCTAGATGGCAGGATATCCACTACATGTTAATTATGTTAAAATACTTGACAAATCGAATATATGTATACATATTTCCACATTTATCATTGTTGTGCAAGAAAAATTGTATTTACAAGAAAGAAAAATCAGATAAAGGAAACAATGCAAGCAAACATCAATTGAGAGCATGAAAATGTTAACGTTGTGGTCCACATTTCACATCCCTCTCTCTGGGTGTATATGGCTTTCTTCAATGAACAATTGGAAGTGGTTTGAAACATTTCATTGTTGAAGACAGCCATGTCCATCAGAATTGATCATCATATAGTCTTGTTGTTGCCGTGTATAATGATCTCCTGGTTCTGCTCATTTCACTCAGCATCAGTTCATACAAGTCTCTCCAGGCCTCTCTGAAATCGTCCTGCTGGTCGTTTCTTACAGAACAATAATATTCCATAATATTCATATACCACAATTTATTCAGCCATTCTCCAATTGATGGGCATCCATTCAGTTTCTTTTTTAGCCACTACAAAAAGGGCTGCCACAAGCATTCTTGCACATGTGGGGCCCTTTCCTTCCTTTATGATCTCTTTGGGATATAAGCCCAGTAGAAACACTGCTGGATCAAAAGGTATGCACAGTTTGATAACTTTTTGAGCATAGTTCCAAATTGCTCTCCAGAATGGTTGGATCCATTCACAGTTCCACCAACAATGCAGACAGATGCAATTCTTAAGGAACTTACAAACTGATCAGGAAGCAAAAGCATACATATAGGTAAATACAAAATAGGTTCAAAGTAATTTAGAGGAAAGGACACTAGTAGCTGGGGAATTAGGATTCATGGAGAACATGGTACTTGATTTCAAACCTTGGAGAAAATTAGAGATTCTTTGAAGCAAAGGAAAGGAGGGAGAGAATTTCAGGTATAAAAAATAGCCAATGCAAAGGCATGGAGATGGGAGATAGAAGGCCATGAATGGGAAACAGACAGCTGTCCCATTAAACTTGACTAAAGTATATGTGAATATTGGAAACAGGTTATAAAAGGCTTTAAATATCAGAACAAAGGAGTGCTCAATCCAAGAAGCAAAAGGGTACCATTGGAGTGGCATGGTCATACCCATGTTTTAGGAAAGTCATCCTGGCAGCTGTACAGAAGATGAATCAGGTTAGAGAGAGATGAAACAAGGAAGTCAATTAAGAAGCTATTCTAATTCAAACAAGAGATAGAGGGCCTGAATTATTGACTGTGGGAATGGAAACAAGAGAAGAGATTCTATTTGTTATAGAGATAGAAATAGACAGGATTTGGCAAGTAAATGGTTATATGGAGTGAGTGACAATGAGCCGGGAAGGAAGGCTTTACTTTCTGCACTAATAAAAAATGTCAGAAGAGGATGTGCTTGGGGGAAAAGATGAGTTCTATTTGAGTTTGAGCTACCCATGGAACATTTCATTCAAAGTGTCCAATAGATAATTAGTGATTGGAACCTGAGAGATGATATTTGGAAATCATTGGCATAGAGATGATAATTAATAAACACTGATGCAGCCATTTAATAGGAAGAGAAAAAAAAATCCCAGAACTAAGTTTTAGGTGTTAATTCGGTTAAGGGATAATACAGCAAAGGAAACTTAGGAGTGATCAAACTAGTTGGAGAGCCAAAAGAACAATGCCATGAAAACCAGAAGTGAGGACAGTGTCTAGGAGAAGCAGGTAGTCAATAGTGTCAAATGCTGTAGAGAGATTAAGAAGAATGAATATTGAAAAGATGGTATAAGATTTGACAATTAAGAGAGAACTTTGGAGAGAGCACTTGAGCACTTAATACTCAGTTGAGTATTAAGGTTAGAAGCCAAATTGCAAATGGTTGAGAAATGAGTAAAAGTAAGAATGGAATCAAGTGTAAAGAACTTTTTGGGGGAGAAGAGGGATTACAAAAAAGAAAAGCAATAAAGGACAATAAGTTGAGGAAAGGATCAAGGAAAATTTTTTTGTTTTTATCTTTTAATTGAGGCTACATGATATTTGTAGTAGGCAAGTAGGATGTCAGAAGATGGGAAAGTTTGGCTTTGGCAAGAAGAAATAAGACTTCATTATCAGAGGTTGGAATAAAGGTGGAGGATGAAGTCAAGGGTTTATGATATGGAAAGGTAGAAAAGGAAAGAATTCTTTGTACCTTTATATTAAATCATCTAACTTGGTTTCCTTGTCTGTAAAAAGAGGAGATTGGACTTGAACTTTCAGGCATATTTTAGCCTAAAATCTTTGATCCTATGTCCAGTAATTTGACTGATATAGTAGAATTACTTTTTTTTAAAATAGATTTTTATTGATAGTTTTTCTTTTGCCTACATTTCCCTCTGAATCCTTCATTATCTTTTCCAAAGAGACATCTTTTATAACAAAAAGACTTTTTTTAAAAGAGAAAGAGGACAAAAAAAATCAGCAAAACTTATCAATACATTGAAACAATAAATTTTGTGCAGTGGTCTATACCTCGCACCTCTACAGAGGAGTGCAGAAGAGGTATTTTCTTCTATTTTGCAGAGTTTTTTGCATGCTTTTATTATTATTGTTTTATGGTGGTTGTTCTTCCCATTCACATTATTGCATTCTTTGTATATGTTGTTTCTCTGATTTTGTTTACTTTGGGTCAGTTAAATAAGTTTTTAAAGTAATTCAGTTTAAAGCAAGTTTGCTATTCTTTTATTCATCATACTTTTCCTTTTTTATAGAACAGTAATATTTCTTTACATTTATATGCTACAATTTCTTTAGGTTTTCCTCAATTAATTAATGGGGAAACCAGGATTAAGTGACTTGTCCTGGATCACATTGCTAGTATCTGAGGCTGGATTTGAACACATGAAGATGAATCTTTCTGTTTCCAGCCTCAGTTTTCAACCACTTACCTGCCTTGATGCTATAATTATTTTGATATAAATGGAACTTTTCTTTTTGTCAAATACTTCCTTGGACTATACTTGACATTGAATCTCTAAGACAAAGTATGTAGACATTTTAGCCACTTTTTATTTGCAGAATTCTAAATTGAATTCCAGAATGATTGTGCTAATTTACAACTCCACAACCCTAAATGCGACAATGCTTCAATATTAACTATTGCCATCTTTTATTTTCTGTGCTAATTGGTAGAATGAGGTGAAATTTCAGGGGTTTTTAATTATTTTAAAATTATTTTTAAATTTTTAGCGACTTGGAACTTACTTATGTTTGGCAGTAGTTTATGATTCATCTTTTGAGACCTATTTGTGATTTCTTTTGACAACTTCTTTCTTGCAGAATAATTTTTGGTTTTATGTGTTTGTGTTAATTGTTTCTATGTCTTAGGTACCAAATACTTATCAGAGAAAATGTATAGAAAAACTTTTTTCTATACAACCACTGTTCTCCTTAGATATTTAATTTTGTTTCTGAAATAATCAAATTTATCTACTTTATGTTTTGTAAATACCTTTATCCCTAGTTTGGTTAATTATTCATTTTTTGTTGCTATGAAAGATATATGATTGGCTTTTCTTACAATTTTTTAAATGTAATTTAAAATTTTTCATGTAAAATCTTGGTCTGAGCCTAATTTTTACAAGACTGATTTCCAACTTTTGTACTTCTTTAAAAATAGGGATGCTTTCCTATGTAAATTATATTTTGGGGTATATCAAATACTCCATACTCTGTCATTCATAAAGTTTTATTTCATAAGACAGGCAAAAACTCACATGCATATGTACACATAGAATGAGAATTCCCCATAAAATCCAGCAAAACTTTCATGAAATTCTTTTTTGAATTTCAGAATTTTTTTCTTTCTTTCCTTTTTTTTTTTTGGAAGCATGTTTTGAAAGATTTGTATCAATGCATAGATAGACCCATTAATAGTATTTGATAGATAAGTGCTGAATCACCCACTATGTTTAATAAAGAATATTTTGGAAGAACTCAAATAAAATAGTCCTCTGCCTATAAATAATTCAATACTTGTAGTTGCAAATATGAAGATGCCAGACCTGTTTTTTGTTCTCCTAAAATAATTATATTAAAACTCCACCTTTTTTTTTTTTTTTTTTTTTTTTTTTTTTTTTTACATAGGCTATCTGCTTTTCATTTTTATTGTAGTCTGGGGCCAGATTAAAAGATGACAAGGAAAAGATGGTAGAGATTAGTAGTTACTTGAACTTCTTTGTTTTAACTTCTTTAGAACTTGTCTAATATACTGTTAAGTGTTATTTTGCTGAAGGTGAGAGTGATTTAAAATAGTCTAGAAATATATTACAGATTGTTTCTCTTTTATGCCTTAATTTTAAAATGTTAATACTTTAGAATTTCTGTCATTGATACTGTGACAGATTTGGCTGAATGCTGCATTTTTACCAATGCATGAATAGTATAGGTAAAAAATTAAATTGCTCACAGGATCCTTCTAAACCTTTCATTCTCAATCTTGTTTTTTAAGAGTACTCAGCCAGTGTTTACTTATGCTTGTTCTTATATTGCCACTCTTTCATGAATAAACTTGCATTATAGGATGGCATGTAATCTTAAATATTCCTAACATAGACTCACTGGAGCTTCATAATAGGAATAATCACTTCCTCACACTTGTTTCAAATGTCTATCTACATAAATGTTATTAGGCTTTTAACAGATATGTGTTCAGAAACAAAGATTTTCCCATTATCCTTAAACTCTGAATGTTTGGTGCTAAGTTGAAAGTACAGGTCACTTGCTAGTTTGTCATTGCTCTTATTAACTTAGTTTAATTTTTTTTTAATACATGTGTAGAAAAAAAAGCACTTATTTACTTTTATTTTTCAAGAAAATATATATATATATGCTGTTTTCTGCATTATTACTTCTCCTTTTGCTGTCTCCCAAACCTTACATATTTTGTATCATCTGCAAAAACCACCATTTTTTAAAAAAATGTATTTTTTGTACTTTACAAAATTTTTTTAAATTAGGCAAAGTTGACTATAAGGCTTTGATGCTATTCCTTGTTTAATTAGTTACTTGTTAAATTGTATAACCATATCTTAGGTAAGTAAAGTACTAGATTATTTTAATTTAGGATGGCCCTCTCCCCTTTTAAATTAAAAAGAATGTTCATTAGTTAAGATTGTAACAACCATCTTTCTTAAAGATGAATAGAAATAAACTGACCATAGGAATAAGTAAAGGTCTCTCAAGAAAAGGTCTCTTCATTGTAGGTTATATATATAGTTTTATTGCAAATTTGTGTCAGGCATTCCTGAAATCCAGTTGTATTCACAGCACAGCCCATGCGTGTGCACACGTGCACACACACACACTCATACTGATTTTGTCATCATTATTAGTATTTTTCTTTTAGAATTAAGCTCTCAAGATTGTTCTTTCAAAAATCATTGGTTAGTGTTTAGAATTTTGTATTATTAGACAGAAGGATTTTTAGAAATTTAGTAATGCATTTGAAATCTGCATATTTACTGTGCTTTAAAAAAGGAAAAAAAAAACTTAGACCTTAAATCTAAATGTTATATTTCTTGAATTTTAAATATTGACTTCAGCAAATACCGATTTTGATAAGTGTTTTAAAAATCTCTATTACATTATGGTTTGCATTTTAAGTGACTGTTAAAAGCAGAATTGGTACTGAATTAGGATGGGATTGTTTTTTTTTGTTTTTTTTTTTTTGTTTTTTTCGTTTTTGATTGCTTTATTTTTGCCTTGGACAGGGTAAAAAACCCTTCTTGTTCTTTAAAAAAAAAAAAAAAGTCACTGGGCCAATATATTTTCTTTGGCCCCTTCCACAATCACTAGTGCCATGTCCACAATTTCTTGCTATTCTCAATATTACCTAACTCCCAGAATGTGGGTCTATAGCAAATATTAGTACTGAATAGGCACAAAACATATCTTTACCTAAAAAACCAAGTAAGGGAAAGGTAATTATGCACCTATTGGAAAACCAGCCTTCTGTTAGGCATAAAGCTTGTGCTGATTTGCATAGCTGCTCTTGTCAGAGTTTTTCCCATTACTGATGAAATACAGGATATCATTTTTCAGTCCATCCTGTCGACTTTTCTAGAGAAGAAAAAAACATGGGTGAGAAACTGCATCTAAATGAAGTTGAGACCTAGTAATGGCAAGAGATATTTGCATTTGGAATTTGCTTTCTGTTTGTATTACAGATCTGTTAAACTACTTTTCTCTTTAGTCCTTACTTTAAAATAAAATTATTGCAGCATTGTCACAAGACAAAGAGCAGATATTAAAAGCATGAGGGTAGTGGGGGGGATGGAGTAATCTCCAAATATGTATTATGTGTTATTAAAAACAATCATGCAAAATATAGAATATATTTTTTAATGTATCATTTGCTTCCCTTCCTTCCACCCCGCCAAAAAAACCAACAACCCTTCTGCTGACTATTTTTGTAGAGGGAACAAAATTCTTTAGTAATCCACAAATAAGGAGATTAAGGTTTGAGGTGTCTTTTAGGAAAAAGATGAAAGAAAAAATGTCAGCTTCCTTCCCTGGAAGGTATAATCTTGTGTACCATTTTGGTGGAACAACTGCCATAGGTCACCAAAAGGCCCAAAATCTTGTATGATGAGATATTTCTTTGTAATTCCCAATTTAAAATTGAGACTTCATGAGCAATAGAGTAGACACTGGCAACCACTGCTGTCTGGCTTTTTTTCAGTTGTGGTTTATAACCAGGAACAGCATTTTTTACTGTAGTGTAGTTATTTCTTACTTATTTATTCTATTGAACACCTTCTATGTGAATGGGGGTCATTCAAGGCTTCTTTTTGGCTTACCGCTTCTTTGCCTCTGTTTGGTGGGATGGGAAATACCTTTCTGGTTCTAAAACTCTGGGAAATCTTTTATCTTTTCAGTCCCCGAGCCTCAAAACCTTGGACTTGTTTTTGAGCCTCCTCTTTTCTTCATCTCCTACATCTGTTCAGTTTCTGTCCTATTAATTCTACATCTGAAGGAGATACCACTCACAGGCTATCCCCTCTTTCTGTTCTCGCAATAGCCACACTCTCATCTCCCTATGGTAATGGCTTCCTGGCCTTTTGGTCTCTACTCTCTCTAATTCCAAGTAACTCTCTCTGATCATATTATTCCAGTTTTTCAAAATCTCCAGTGGTTTCCCAGTACATCCAAAATAAAAAACAAAACAAAAACAAAAAAAAAAAACTTTGATCTTGAAGTTCTTTTTTATAATATGACTGTTCTTCCAGCCTCACCTCACATCATTCCCTTTTTCATACATTCTGTATTCCAGCTTGTCTCTACTACTGTATATGTTCTTATCCTTTCTTCTGTCCCTGTGCCTTGGCTTATGTCATTTGCACTTGCTTAGAATGGATCCCTATCATCTTCCTATCTCAACCTTTAGGCCTAAGTCTGGAGCTGCCTTCTCCATGAAACTTTTTCTGAGTGACCTTGCTGCATGTGATCTTTTGGAGGATGATAGTTTTAAATTTAGAGGCCATCCAGTTGGAGACATTTTGTCTTACAGATGAGAAATTGAGAGCCAGAGATGAAGAGAATTGCCCATTGGCACATAGTGGTTCATAGCTGTGGGGATGTCACCTTTAAGCAGTCTACATAATTCCATGGAGGAAGCAGTTCAAGACATTCTTCAATAACAGCTAGTCTCAGGCAAAGTTTCCATGTTTATGGTGGCAGCCTGCTAACACCATCCATTCCTTCTTCAGCCATGTCTCACCACACTGAACTTTAGAACATGCTGTTTCTTATTTCATCTTTGAACCATCAGCATCTACACAGCTGCTTTTTACCTTACACAGAGCTGTTCTCATTTTGAGCAAGTGAGCTTTCACTAGGGCTTTATTGAAATAGTCTGTTTTATTCTTCCCTCCTGCCTTTTTAAGTATGGCACTTAACTTATCTTTGAGCCTTAGAGTTTACCTCTTCTCCTTTAATTTGAAAGTTATACCTGAAGACTAATGCACTTTCTCAAGTGAATTGCCCTAGTGTTGGTCAATGGATGACATTTTCTTCTTAAAGATTAAGTTGGAAATTGTACACGTATATTCCAGAATATTCAGGTAATCAGTAAACATTTATGAAGTGCCTACTATTTGCTAGACACTATACTAAGTGCTGGGGATTCAAATAAGGGAAAAAAAAATCAATCCTTATCCTTAAGGAGCTTATATTAGATGGGGGAAGGGGGGGCAGAAAGCAAAAGGAGGCTGAAACAGGGGATGGGGGAAAAAAGGGTTAGAGAAGATAGAAAAGTCAGAGAAATCCCTAATTAGAGCAATCAGGTGAGAAATGAGAGGTTCTAAGCTGAGGTTCCTCTTTAAAAGAAGGCTTGGGAATTCTTAACTCCACCCTCTAGCAAAAGGATTAGAGAAAGAATGGTGATGAAGTAAAGGCCCAAGGCTGATAGGATTTTGCAGTATGATAAGGTTTTCCCAAAAATGAACTTTCTGAGGCGTGGTGAAAAGGTCAAAGTCCCAAGGAAGTACAACCAGATGAGAAGTGAGATGTTTTGAGCCCATCTCCCTACTTAAATCTAGTTTTCAGTAGGTAGAATCCTGTGAAATAATAGGGAAATAAAACTTTTGCATATCAGATCTTTTGTTTTCTAATTTCATTTCCAAGTGGTGTTTTAAAGATCTATATTACCACCCTCACAGCAGTTTTTCCCTTTTGTCCCACCCATTTGTTTATCATTTTTTTATTCATTTTTATTATCTATCCTCATTTAAGTTTATGAGAGCAGATAGGTATAAACACAAGGATATGATCATTTTACATTATGACAATTGTGTCCAAAGAAAATAAGTTGTATTAATTCTAAAATTTTTTCAAAAGTTTTTTTTGGGGGGAGGGGTGTGTGACCTCCCCCAGGTCACTGGTCACCAGTTTTACCTTATCCCAGGTCTTCTGATGTATCAGGCCACTGCTTCCTCCAGCAGTAGTTCTTTTTGTTCAACAGAGCACCCAGACACAGGAGCATGGGAGCACAAGTCTTTATTGTATGCGATCACATCTTGCACTCCCCCTGCTTCCTGGTCCAGCAAGTTATATTGGGTCCATGAGGTCACACTCAAGGCCAATGAGAGAAGGAGATGTGTCCCGTTGGATGATGCATTGTCAATGTAGCCAGGATACCTGCACTCCTGGTAGGGTCCTACTAGCTGCAGAAAATACATCCGGGTATTTCAGGCACTAGGGCTTTTTTATTTCCTCACTGCACCCTGCTTAAGTGCCTCACTAAACCCTAACACCTCCCCTTTCTTATTTAGCACAGATCGTGCACATCATCTGACTGACCCTAGCTTCAACGATAGCTTGCTTAATTGATGAAATTACAAGGCATACAAAAATTGGACAAAAGTATATAAAAATGAAGCACTGAAAGAGCTGGGCCCAGCAAGGACCATAGCCAAAATATATTAACATGGTGTTCAAACCACTGTATCAAAGAATTGACAGTAATGGAAGGCAAAGAGAAATTAGAAGCTTGCTGAGCAATCTCAGCTGCTAGGCGAGAAAGTTTTTCTGTCTGGGAGGTGACATTGCTGGTCAATAGTGGCCATCACCAACATCTAGATTGCTGTTGTCATTTGGCCAATGAAAGGCACGTAGGGGGTGTATACACAATGAAAGTCTTTTTTTTTTTTTTTTTAATTAAAGCTTTTTATTTGTGTAACATATGTATGGGTAGTTCCCCAGCATTAATCTTTACAAAGCTTTCCATTACAACTTTTACCCCCAGTCCCCTCCCCTCCCCTAGATGGCAGGAAGTCCACTACATGTTAATAATGTAATAAGAGTTGACAAGTTGTGCAAGAAAAATCCTATCTACAAGAAGAAAAAGAAAACCAGAGAAAGGCAACACAATGCAAGCAAACATCAATAGAGAGCATGAAAATGTTACGTTGTGGTGCATATTTCATATCCCTCTCTCTGGGTGTATATGGCTTTCTTCATCACTGAACAATTGGAACTGGTTTGAGACAATTCTTTGTTGCAGAGAGCCATGTTCATCAGAATTGATCGTCATGTAATACGGTTGTTGCTGTGTATGATGATCTCCTGGTTCTGCTTGTTTCACTCAGCATCAGTTCATGCAAGTATCTCCAGGCCTCTCTGAAATCGTCCTGCTGGTCGTTTCTTATAGAACAATAATATTCCATAACATTCATATACCATAATTTATTCAGCCACTCTCCAATTGATGGGCATCCATTCAGTTTCCAGTTTCTAGCCACCACAAAAAGGGCCGCCACAAACATTCTTGCACATGTGGGGCTCTTTCCCTCCTCTAAGATCTCTTTGGGATATAGGCCCAGTAGAAACACTGCTGGGTCAAAGGGTATGCACAGTTTGATAACTTTTTTAGCATAGCTCCAAATTGCTCTCCAGAATGGTTGGATCTGTTCAAAGTTCCACCACCAATGTATTAGTGTCCCAGTTTTCCCGCATCCCCTCCAACATTCATCATTATCATTTCCTGTCATTTTAGCCAATCTGACAGGTGTGTAGTGGTACCTCAGAGTTGTCTTAATTTGCTTGTGTCAATGTCTTCTTTTACCTCAACTGGAGGGTTCGATGGTTTTTCACCAACAACTTGGAGACATTACCTGCCAGTGGGAAATGAGGCGATGCTTCCCCCTAGCCTACCACATGAATGGCAGGCAGTTAGGGAAGAAGTGCCCATGTCCATTGTCCAAGGCTGTTGGCTTTCAATTGCTGGGAGTCAACCAAGGCAGTCCAGTTTATCTTTGCCCCTGATGCGATTCCCGCTGCTTTCAGTATAATGGTCAGAAAAGCCATGGCAGTCACCAGCATCTGGATCGTGGATGTTGCTCAACTGGCCCTTTTTGTCTGTCTTCTGGGATAGCACCCACAACCTTGTCGTCGCCTGTTCTTTCTCCTCTGCTTTCCCCAGGTGGCGGATATTCCTGGCAGGGATCCACTTCTCTGCTGTTGGGTCTGTATCTGGAACAACAAGAGCATACCCAGATCCCCAAACCTTGACCCAACCTGGATCCTTCCAGGTGCTATCCAGGCCCTTCCATATCACTGTGGAAGAAGAGCTTTTATTCTTGTTGTCCTGCCTGTAGTTTAACTGTGTTTTCTGTATGTGTCAAAAGCGCATGGCTGGGGTGAGGTCCAAAGAGTGTGAGAATTGTAAATAATTGTGTAAATAATTGTATAGTGCTGTGTCCAAGTGGGCCTGGGTGAGTCAGATGCCAGGTCTTGTAAACCCCAAAACTCCCTTTTCTTGTTTAGACAGGAGCACTTTTAAAGTGTGATTGGCCCATTCAACAATGGCTTGGCCAGTAGGATTATAAGGTAGAATGGGCAATACCAAATTCAGAACAGAAGGTCCAAAAAGCAGAAGATGTGTAAGCAGGTCCATTGTCCATCTTAAGGGCCCGGGGGACACCTGCTACAGAGAAGCAGTGCTAAAGGTGATTGATTATATACTTCATTGCTTCACCCGGCTGAAATGTGGCCATAATGAACTGAGAGTGAGTGTCTACAGAAACGTGGGTGCACTGCCTCTTGACATGAGTGATATGGCCTCTTGCCATCTGCCATAGGGCATTGGGTGATTCACTACATGGGTTTGTTGCAGTATTAGTATTTGGGTGCGTGGACAGCAGCCACTGTAAAATACCCATTAACTACTGGAAATCATGGAAAGTTTTGCACTTGCTTTCATCTATCTTTGGGGGTGTCTTAGACACAGTGAGATCATGTAAAATATGTCCAAGGTAAAGGAATGGGGGTTTAGTTTGTATTTTATGTGTTGGTAACACAAGGTTTTGATGGGCTAAAGTCTGAATGATATCTTTTACAAGGTATTGAAGGTCTTTTTCTTCTTTGGTGGTAACCAATATATCATCCATATAATGTAATATGGAGGAATTCTGGTACACTTGTCTGACTGGGGTAAGAACTTTCGTACCATTGACAAAGAGTGGGACTGTTTGCCATTCTTTGTGTCAGCACCTTCCACTGCCACCTAGTGGCAGGGGCCTGTAAATTAACAGATGGAATGGAAAAGGGGAACTTTTCTCTATCTGCGGGATGCAAGGGAATCGAACAAAAGCAATCCTGTATATCTATAATCACTATATGATAATCTTTTGGAATCATATTTGGTGATAGGAGGCCTGGCTATAAAGCACCCATGGGCTGCATGGTGGCATTAACTGCTCTCAGGTCAATTAACATGCGCTACATCTTGCTTTTCTTCAGAATCACAAAGACAGGTGAATTATAAGCACTAAAGGAGGGTTCAACATGTCCCAACTGTTCTTGTTCAAGCACTATTGCTTTTAAGGAAGTGAGCTTTTCTTCAATCAGAGGCCATTGATCCACCCAGATAGGACAATCATGTCTCCATTTTAAGGGTCGCACTGCCAAGGCCTTCTCAGTGACCCCCGTTAGTTTTCCTCTATATGTAATGTTGTCCAAAGGGCTTTTAATAGATCTCATCCCCACAGAGAGGTTCTCAGCCCTATAATGACAAGTGGCTTGAAAGTGCCCGTTTTATTTTCAAATTCTCTTTGAAGTTCCCTGCAAGATTAAGAGGCATGTTGCATGCCACCTACCCCATTGACTGTTACGGCCTGGGGTTGTAGTGGCCATTCTGGAGGCCATCAAGCTTAGTTATCACAGATATATCAGCACCTATGTCTATCATGCCACAGAATGGCCTGTCCTCTATATAAATTGTACACATGGGTCTTTCCTGTCCGATTAACTGAGTGAAGTCCACTTCCTGAGGAGAGCACAAGGGAAGTAATTTGGCAATGGGGTGACCATCCTCCAGAGTCATTGGATAAGAGTGAGGGTTGGTAACTAAAATAGAAGATTTCATATGTTTCAAGATCATAGTGTGAACGATCACAGGGGAGTAATCTGAGAGTCCAATAACTAACTTATCCCCAGATGTAGGTTGTACCTCCATATGGGTAGTGGACCATGGCTCTATAGTAAGGCCTTCAACTGTACTCACCAGTTGTTGTCTGCTTCTTCAGGAACTGATAGGTCTCTTTGAACCCAGCTCTTTGTTACATGGGTTCCAGATCTACCAGGTATGCATTTGTGGCCCCTGCAGGGCCCCTGCGCCTGTTTCCCTAGACCACAGACTTGGTTCTTATCTTAGTTCTGCAAAACTTGTCAACATGACCAGACTTTCCACAAGCAAAGCAGAGATTCATTGACATTGCCCCCTAGTAGCCGGGTACAGCACTGGGTTCAGTAATGCCCTTTCCTCCCACATCCATAACATTTTTTATCCTCATTCTTTCCCATTATGCCTTGGGTGATGCCTTGAGCTATGGCAGAGGCCATCACCTCCACATTGGCAGTCTCATAATCCATCTCAGTACACTTGTCTATGATGTCTGAAATGGGAGGCCCCTTTAGGGAGGTCAACCACTAAAGACTGCAAACTTAGTTCATAGCCTCTTTCAATAGTTGTCTGAAAAGCATTGTGGTATCCTCTCCTTTCCCTATGGTTCTATCCACTGCCGTTCTGAGACAGTCTTGAATGGTCTCCCCGGGGCCCTGATGTTGTTGTACCAGGACTTCCTTATCTATTCTCTCCTAAGCCTGTCTGGCACACTGAGAAATCAGTGGGAGGTACAAAAATCTGTGCTTTGGTGCTTGTGATCATGTGACCTGAGTCCTCTGGGTCTTGGGGGTTGTTGGCCACGGCTTATCTCTGTGCAGCCTTGGTAAATTCAGACACCACATCCTCACCTGGCCAGGAGGGAAACTAGCTGAGACCATGGACTTCCAGTTATTTGGGGTGAGGGCCTATCTACCAGATAACATGTGCAGCATCTGAATGGTATTGGGGTCATTGGGGCTGTAGTTTTCACAGACTTGCTTTACTTCCTGTAACATTTGAAAGGGATCGGAGTGTGTGTGTAGGCTACAGTCAGAATCCCAGGGAGTAACATCCTCCCCTTCAGCTGCTGCTTTCATCAGTGATTCTTGCAAGGCCATATAGGGCATCTTTTCTGCTGCTCCACAGCAAATGCAACAAATCTTTGTTTCTTTTCTGACTGGGCCCTCTTATCTAACTCAGTATATTCAAGCCAAGGAGAAGCTTGCCAGATATGTTCTACAAATGAATGGCAAACCTTTAAGTGGATCTGATAATCCACTTTTAAGTATAGATTTAAGTATAGACCTGAGCTGCATATACTTCTGTGTAATTGGGCATGTAAACTCATATCCTGACCCATTATGCTTCTCTGCCTTCTCACCTTTTGACCAGGCTTTTTGAACTTTCCCTTACGGGGCCTGGTGACCCTGAAAGCACTGCCCCAGGTTCAGCCACTACTTGTGACCAGTCTTCAGTCTCCGCCCATTGCCTCATCTTGTGAGCACAAGCCTTTATTGTAAGGCAATCATCTGCACTCCCTCTCCTGGAGTTATATCACACTCAAGGCCAATGAGAGAAGGAGATGTGTCCCTTTGGATGATTCATTCTCTCTGTCTCTGTCTCTCTTCTCCCCCCCCCCCCCCCCCCGGGCAGTTGGGGTTAAGTGACTTGCCCAGGGTCACACAGCTAGGGAATGTTAAGTGTCTGAGACCAAATTTGAACTCAGGTCCTCCTGACTTCAGGGCTGGTGCTTTATCCACTGCCCCACCTAGCAGCCCCAAGGATGATGCATTCTCAAAGCAGCCTGGATATCTGCACTCTTGGTAGGTCCTATTAGCTGCAGAAAACACATCCGGGTGCCTCAGGCACTAGGGCTTTTACTTTCTCACTGTACCCTGCTTAGTGCCTCACCTAACAGAGTATATAATCCAAGTAGATAATATATTTTGCTTTTTAAATTTTCTTTATGTTATGACTAGTTAAAAATTCATTCCATATCCATTTTTGAAAGATAGTCTTTCATTTCCCTCTAATTTTTTAATAATGTGACTTTTTATATTTAGCCTTCTTTGAGAATTTATTGCAGCATGTGATACAAGATACTACTCTAACCCTACTTTCTAGTTATCACTCCCAAAAGCAATCATAACTGTAATCTATCTTTTTCACAAGGTTACAGTTTCCTGTGTTGAGATATCATATAATAGTAGTTCACATCAGCATTTTGGGTACAGTTTTCTAGAACTGTGGTGTTATGAAGAATAGTTTTATTTTTCTGGACCATGTGCATTTTAATTCTCATACTTGATGGCAAATTTATGCTGTTAAGGTATAAGGGATTACTGATTACTATTTTAAACACACTTTCCTTACTCAATTTCATAATTTTATTTGCTTTCCTTTTTCTCCCTTCCCATAAGCCTTTATTTGGTTCTTAGCAAAAAATTTCTTCTTTCCCCTCTCCCGATTTATTTAATTTTATTAGCTTCCATCTGCTATTATATATTTGTAAATATATATAATATATTTAATATGTAATAAATTATAATAAAAAATATAAATATTATGTTTAACTTTGGCCTCAATGATCAGCTATATACATGTGAAAGACGTTATTTTGAGCAACACCTATTTTTTGTCTATCACAACTTGTACTGAGGCAAATTTTCTAAATTCTGCACAATTGAACAACTGTCATTAGCTAATAGGACTGATACTTTCAACACTAAATATTCATTAGTTGTACTGAGGTTTGGTGTGCATTTTATTTTTGTTTTTGTTTTTGTTTTTTTTTTTTTTGATAGAACATGACTGTTTACCAGTTGAATAAAACCACAGAAAATTACAGGAGATTAATTTCAAAGCATTTTCCTTACATTTGAGTAGTGGAGTCTTTGAAATTGGCATTACAAGTTTGAAAAAAAAAAAAAAAGCACAGAGCATTAAGAGAACACCCATTCATATTTCCTTGATTTATTTTCTGCAACAGACGGCTTGTGGTAGTAGGAAGTGTAATTCACAATACATTAGCTATTATTCAGTGTCATTGCCTGAGTTTGTGGTGAGAATCTGGATAATATAATGACATGTATGTTTCCAAATTTGATTTTTCTGCCCCTGTGCTCCAATATGACATTGAAATGTTAAATAATATGATCAAAGAAATGACATATAAAATCTTTATATTTTATAGTTTAATATTCATTGATTAAAAATTATTTAATGATTAAAATCCCTTAATATATTTTTATACTACTTGCATTAGCAAAGCTTACCAATATCTAACTGTTCTCTTAATTTTAAGGTTTTCATTCTTCATTTAGTTTGCCGTAAACCTAATCAACCTAGTATTCCCTTATTTTTAATTGTCTATCTTGACTTCACTTTGGTAATTTTCTCTACACCACTGTTGGTTAATGTTGTTTTAGGTTTTTAAATAAGTTCTTAATGTGATTTTGCCCAATGCTCCTCATCTCCCATCTTCATACTGCTTCTCTCCCCATCCCCACCCCACCCCCCTTCTTTTTCTTTTTTATAGACACCTATCTTCTGCCACAAACCCATCAAATCTAATTGCATCTTTTGGAAACCTTCTCTGTATTGGTTAACTTGGTCAGGCTATCTCTTAGGGATTTCATTCAGGTGCTCTGTGACTGTGGCCCAGGAGCCATGTCAGATGACCTGCTCTAGTTCCTGTATTCTAAAGTCTGGTCACCTCAGGCCTTAAATTTCTTTCAAGTCTAGGATAGTTTGTGCTCAGCATATATCAGTAATAATGCACTTTTCATTGGAAATTGACTTCTGGTACTATTGCTAATTTTGTATAAAATTCTACAAAATTTAAACTTTTTAATAGTTTGCTTCAAGTTATTTAATGATTTACAGTTGCATATATTTTGACTGTTTACATGGGACTTTATTTATTTTCACTTAATATTTCATTTTTCCCCAATAATGTAAAAAAAAAAATTTCAACATTCACTTAAAAAATTGAGTTCCAAATTCTCTCCCTTCCTCTCCACTCCTTTTAATGGAAAGGCAAGCAATTTGAGATAGGTTATACATGTATAAATATGCAAAATATTATTTCCATATGTTATGTTATAAAAGAAAAGATAGGCCAAAATAAAAACCTAAGAAAAATAAAGTTTAAAAATAATTTTTAATCTGTATTCAGACTCTATTAGTTCTTGCTCTGGAGATGGTTAACATTTTTCATAAGTTCTTCAGAATTATCTTGGATCATTGTGTTGAAGACAATAGCCAAGCCATTCACAATTGACCTTCTTACAGTATTGCTTGTTAGTGAGTGTGTATAGTCTTCTCCTGGTCTACTCATTTCACTTTGCATCAGTTTATGTAATCTCTCCAGGTTTTTCTGAGAGCATCTTTTCTTTCTTTCTTTTTTTAAATTAAAGTTTTTATTTGCAAAACACATGCATAAGTAATTTTTCAACATTGACCCTTGCAAAGCTTTCTGTTACAAATTTTTCCCTTCTACCCCTCAACCCCTCCCCTAGATGGCATGTTAATTATGTTAAAATATTTGACAGATCTCACAGGCCTCTCCCTGGGTGTATATGGCTTTCTTCATCACTGAACAACTGGAACTGGTTTGAAACATCTCATTATTGAAGAGAACCATGTCCTTCAAAATTGATCATCATATAGTTTTATTGTTGCCATGTACAATGATCTCCTGGTTCTGCTCATTTCACTCAGCATCAGTTCATGTAAGTCTCTCCAGGCCTCTCTGAAATCATCTTGTTGGTTGTTTCTTACAGAACAGTAATATTCCATAACATTCGTATACCATCATTTATTCAGCCACTCTCTAATTGATGGGCATCCATTCAGTTTCCAGTTTCTAGCCACTACAAAAAGAGCTGCCACAAACATTCTTGCACATGTGGGGCCCTTTCCTTCCTTTAAGCTCTCTTTGGGATATAGGCCCAATAGAAACACTGCTGGGTCAAAGGGTATGCACAGTTTGATAACTTTTTGAGCATAGTTCCAAATGAGAGTATCTTTTCTTATATCACCATAGCATTCCATCACAATCATATACCATAAATTGTTCAGTTATTTCCCAAATGATAGGCATTCCTGAATTTTTAGTTCTTTGCCACCAAAAAAGAGCTGCTATAAATATTTGGGTATAATTCCAAATTGCTTTACATTATAGTTACAACAGTACATTAATTTCTCAAGTTTTCCACACCTCCTCCAATAGTTATCATTCTCCTTTTCTGTCCTATTAACTAATCTTATTAACAGGTATGAAGTAGTACCTCAGTATTGTTTTAATTTGCATTTCTCCAATCAGTAGTCATTCAGAGCATTTTTCATATAGCTAAAGAAAGCTTTGATTATTTCATCTGAAAATTGACTTCATATTTTGTGATCATTTGTCAATTGGGGAGTGGCTCTTATTTTTATAAATTTGACTCATTTCTCTATATATTTGAGAAATGAGACCTTAATCAAAGAAACTTGATTCAATTTTTTTCCAGTTATTATTGCTATTTCCCTCCATTCTGTTTATTAAGTTTTCTCTCTCTCCTTTCACCCTGGCCTTCTTCTAAAGTATTGTTTCTGTTGCCTCCCCAATTCACCCTCCCTTTTATGAGCATATTTCCCCCTTTTCTCTTTCCCTCCTACTTTCCTGTAGGTTGACAGATTCCCTCAATTGAGTATATATGTTATACCCTCTCTGACCTAAATTTGATGAGAATTAGATGCAAGCATTCCCTGTCACTTCCTCCATCTTCTCTTCCTCTATAATAGCTCTTTCTTGCTTCTTTTATGTGAGATAATTAACCCCATTCTACCTCTCCCTTTCCCTTTCTCCCAGTGTGTTCCTCTTACTCACCTCTTAATTTCATTTTTAGAGATCATCCTATCATATTCAACTCACAGCTGTGCCCTCTGTCTATATGTGTGTGTGTGTATGTATGCATGGAATTACTTTCTTCAGTGAGGTTTTGTACCTCCTTTCTCATTTGGGCAATGTTATTTTTTAATGAGTTCTTTTCTTCAGTGAATTTTTGTGCTGCTTTTCCTGTTTTGGCATTTCTGCTTTTTAAGAAGTTTTTCTCTTCAGCAAATTTTTGTATTTCTTTTTCCATTTGACCAGTTCTGCCTTTCAAAGCATTCTTCTCTTTTTTGGATTTTGGTACCTCTTTTTACTATTTGGTCTGTTCTGATTTTTTAAGCTGATATTTTCTTTAGTATTTTTTAATGCCTTCTTTACCAAGCTATTGACTTTTTCCCCCACAATTTTCTTGCATCACTCTAATTTTTCTTCCCAATTTTTCCTTTATCTTTCTTACTTGATTTTTAGACCACTTTTTAACTCTCCCATAGCCTGAGACTAATTCATATTTTTCTTGGAGGCTTTGAATGTAGGAATTTTGAATTTTCTGTCTTCTTCTGAGAATCTATCTTGATCTTGTCACCATACTGACTTTTTATGGTAAGAATTGTTTTCTGTTTGCTCATTTTCCCAGCCTTTTAAATTTTTTTTATTTCTATTTTTTAAAAATTTTAACTTTTTGCTAAAGTGAGGCTCTGCTTTCAAGTTGGAGGCACACTGTCCAAAGCTTCAGGAGTTTCATGCAGTTATTTTCAGAGATATTACTAGGGACCTGCAAGTTTTCTTTTTCTTTTTTTTTTTTTTTATTAAAAGCTTTTTATTTACAAAACATGTGAGTGATTTTTCTACATTGACCTTTGCAAAAACTTTTTTTTCCCAAGCTTTTCCCCTCCTTCCTCCCACTCCCCACCCATAGATGACATGTAATCTAATACATGCTAAAGGAGGATAAATTATATGACAAATCCAATACATGTATACATATCTATACAGTTATCTTACTGCACAAGAAACATCAGATCTAGAAAGAGAAGAAGAAAAAACAACCTAAGAAGGAAAACAAAATGCATGGAAATATTCACAGAAAGCTTTAAAATGCTGTGTTGTGGTTCACTCTCTGTTCCCACAGGCCTCTCTCTGGATGTACATGACTATCTTCATCGCTGAACAATAGGAACTGGTTTGAATCACATCATTGTTGAAGAGAACCATGTCCATCAGAATTGATCATCATATAGTCTTGTTGCTGTGTATAATGTTCTCCTGGTTCTGCTGATTTCACTCAGCATCAGTTCATGCAAGTCTCTCTAGGCCTCTCTGAAAACCTCCTGTTGATTGTTTCTTACAGAACAATAATATTCCATAACATTCATATACCATAATTTATTCAGCCATTCTCCAATTGATAGGCATCCTTTCAATTTCCAGTTTCTTGCCACTACAAAAAGGGCTGCCACAAACATTTTTGCACATGTGGGACCTGCAAGTTTTCAAAATTGGGACATAAGGGGAAGTGTATTTTCTACTCTTTTGGCTTGTGCTGTGGGCTATGAGTGACTACAAGCACTCTTTTTTGCCCTGGAACTGTGATAGAGAGTGAGTACTTGCTTCACTGCAACTGGAAACTCTGATGTGCTAATGCTCCTCCTCACTCTGGGGCTGCCACCCAGGACTGTGAGCTAGATCTGAGTATGGGCAAAGAACAGAGTCCTGCCCCCAGTGCTAGCAAAGAGCTCTCCCACTTCCTCTTCTCTCTTCCTCCTCCTCCCCTTTACAGACTAATGGGCTGAGAGCACCAGCAGCTTCCTCTAGAGTTGCTGATTCATTCACTTCTAAGATCTGCTTCTGGTTTGTTGGAGCCTGATCTGTGCTCAACTCTCACCTGGGTATGACAGACTTTTTCTGTCAAACTTTTATGTTGTATTGGGTTAGAAAATTGTTTCCCTATATTCTTTTGTGGGTTTGGCCACTCCAGGATTTGCTTTAGGGCATTATTTAAAAGGTCTTTGTTAGGATTTGTGGGAAAGCTTGTGAGGCCCTGCCTTCTCTCTACCCTTGGCTCTGCTCCCTCTTTTTATAGCCAAATGTATAAAATGTTCGTATGACTGAATTATTAATTATGTTTTCAATAAGTTTTTCTCTGCCACATTTTAAAACTTGATCCTGCATCTAACTCTTAATTTAGATAGTTTTGTATTAATTATGTGTAATTAATGGTTTTGTATGCATGTATGCAGATGAAAATAATTTTAAAATGATACTTAAAAACAGTTACATATTAAATCTTAAAATTATATTTAATCTTCCTGGAAAAGATAATTTAACACAGAGAGAGGACTGTGGGGACTGAGTGTGGATCACAACTTAGTATTTTCACTTTTTTATTCTTGCTTGCTTGTCTTTTGTTTTCTTTCTCATTTTTTCCTTTTTCATCTGATTTTTCTTATGCAGCATGATAATTGTGTGCTTATATAGAAGAATTGCACATGTTCAACATATATTGAATTATTTGTTGTGTTGGGGAGGGAAAAAATTTGGAACACAAGGTCTTGCAAGTGTGAATCTTGAAAATTATGCATATGTTTTGAAAATAAAAAGCTTTAAAAAAGATAGTTGATACTTCTCAAAAGCAATAAATTTGTTAGCATATTTAGGTAGGTGTCTCATTAAAAGTTGTGATAAATGCATCTCTTCCTATTTTATTTTGTTATTTGTTTTCATTTTGTTTGGTTAGCTTGTTGTTGAGTCATTTCATTTGGGTCCAATTCTTTATGTCTTCCTTTAGGATTTTCTTAGCAAAGATACCAAAGTGGTTTGCCATTTCTGTTTCCAGCTCATTTTACAGATGAGGAAACTGAGGCAAACAGGTTAAGTGACTTGCCCATAGTTATCCAGCTAGTAAGTATCAGAGGCTGGATTTGAAGTTAGGAATATGAGTCTTCTTGACTCCAGGCCCAGGATTCTATCCACTGTGCCGTCTATCTGCCCTCTGCTAGCTTAACAGACCTCATATATATCATATATTTGTTTATTGGGTAAGTCAATTAATATGTAGTACTTTTATGCCAGAAAAGAGCACTGGACTTATAATCAAAAGAATGGGGTTTTTAGTTGGATATGGTGTTTCCTTCTGCCACCCCTCTTTAGCATATGATGGAGAGACACACACTCACTTTTCACTTTCACACTTTCACTAGTCCTAATCCCTTTTCTATCCTTGGAGTTTGTCATTAATTTGTTACCCTGGAGTTATTTGTCTCTTCAGTATGGGAACTAGGGTCCCAGTGCTCCACTTACACCTCTACTTAGTTAATTAATAAGGAAGAATTCTATTTTAGCTCATTTCTAAGGGTATGGAAGGAAGAAGAAAGACATTTGAAAGGTTCCTATAGTACAAACATGAATTAGGCATGGAGCAAAAAAGTTCTATTTCCCCACAAAAAGGGACTACCAAGTAGTAAAGAACAATAAAATTAATCCATTCAGCTGAAAAGCTAGTGTTCAATCAGCATTTGAACAGTGCTATTTGTTAACCATTGTACATTTTATTTCCATGAAGTGGCCCTGTTCTTCCATGGGTTCTAACTCTATAGATAAATGCTTTTCTTTGTCATTGTTTCTGCCACAACTGCTCCAGTAACCAGTATCCTGATACTAGGAAGGAGAAAACTCCAGGTGCCTCTGAAGGTCTCATAAAGCCTCATCCCAGATAATGGGTGATTCTATAAACTTCCCATTTTGTGTAACACTCCACATCTTTCATAGAAGACACGCAAGCATCTACTCATTTTCTGATCTGTCTCATCCTCTCCAACCTGTTCACATATTGGAAAGTTTAGGTTACATTGAATACTCAGACTTCTTCAGTGTTCAAGGAGTTACTCTATCATGGGACACCTGTACTAACCACATTAGCTTCTGGGCTCCTACTGATGTGCTTGTATTTGTACAAACCCAGAGACACTCAAGATGATACCTAACCATTTAATTTAACTGAAGCAAAAGAAATAGTAAAATAACAGAAGTATTCATTTATTAAAGCAAATGTGGGCATAATAAACAGTCTCATAATCCGCACTAAGGATCAGGAGAGACTGAGCACACTATTGCAAAAATCTACCAAGGAATCATATGAATGAGGAAAATGTATGTGTTCAGGGTGACTTACAATTCCAGAACTGTAAATTTTAGTGTTGTCTTTCTGTCTCAGTAACTGTTTATAAAAATTCCTTGACAAACTAACTTCTGTGATGAACAGATGCTTCCACACTAAACTGACTTGATTCATGCTATGATTGAATAACACCTCACTGAGCACTACATCTCAGCAAACCAATCTCCTGGGTAACCTCTGATTTCCTACTTCAAACTGTTCCTCTACTGAGAACTTACTGCTTAATAGTAATGTAGTATTCATCACTCCAGCTTTGAACTTAACTAATGCAGTTCTGAAATCTTTCCTTTCTCATCTTTCTTCTTTTTAGGTTTCTATTCTAGGCCCTCTGAATGACCTCAACTTTTATTGTATAGTAATAAAATTCTCAACATGTCTATCTATAATCAGATAAATTACATTTGTCCCATATTCATAAAACAGTTCTGGTGCCTATTTCCAACATATCAAACAACAACTGTGTCAGAACTCTGTGTCAGAGTAATTATTCTCCTTAGGACTCTAAGCCAGCTTATGTCCTAGACAAGTGAACTAACACTGCTTATTTAACTCAGCAACAAACTGTTCCATATGAAGAGAGAATAGTCTTACTTAGTAAAGAAGACATTACATGTCCTATTCAATGAATAGAAAAAGATCTCTCAAATTAATATTAATAGAATCTTATTTTAATGATTGTTATCATAACTTCCAATTTTAGGTTAAAGGCTATCTATAGTTATAGGCATATAGGAGAAATTAAAATTGCTTGACTCATGCCTATAATAAATTTCATTGAATTAAATCCAGTGTAAATTTATTAGCTTCTTCATAAGTTTTTTCCCACTTAACAATGACTTTAATCAAAGTATTCCTTTGGGGCAATATCTGTATAAGAACTGTTTAAAACATATTAGATATTCTTATTAAGACAACATAGTTTTAAAAATGTATTGATCTTATTTTTTTTCCTTTTAATTATAAAGAATATTCTCTGAAGGAACCAGAGAGCCTTTTGCAATGAGGTTTGTGACTTCAAAATACTCTCTTACTACAGTCACTGTAATTTGTAAGATGTATTAGAATTTCAGAGAAGTTAAAAATTAAAGTAGCAGGCAGGGAGCAAGTTAGTTATTGGAAAAGGAAGTAATAAAATGAAGAGTTTCTGCAGGTTAATTAAAAAAAACATTAGATTGACGATCTGAATTTGAATCCTTGCTCCGACATTTATTATCTTTGTGACCCTAACGAAATTGCATAAACTCTCTGGGCCTGTTTCCTTTTTGTAAATTGAGAGAGCTTAACTAGATGACCTCTGAGTTGTAGCCAAGTGCTAAGTCTTCACAACTGTGTTTGCAAAACCCAAGAACAAATTAGTCAAAAAGAAAAACTCCCTATATAATAAGAAATATAGGGAAAACTGAAAAGTAACTTGGCAAAAAAATAAGTATGTATCATCACGTTCCACCATATACCACAGTAAGCTTCAGTGGATATGAAATTCAAAGATAATAGGTCACATAATAAAAAAAGTTGAAAGAAAATGATATAGTACCAAAACCATTACGGCATAGGTAGAATTCTTAATAATATGAAATAGAAGAGATGACTAAAGATAAAATAGATATTTTTAATGACATGACATTATAAAACTTTTGCATGAAAAAAATAGTACAACTAGATTAAGAAGAGTAAACTGTTGATCAGGGATAAAAAGAACTTTGTATCAAATATCTCCTCTAATAAAGATCTTATATCAAAGACATAAGAAAATTAGCACAAGTATGAAACCAAGAACCATTCTCAAATGGTTAAGTGGTTAAAAGATATGAACAGTTTTTCAAAAAATAATTTGCAAAATTATTAATTGTATGAAAATTTCCCCAAAATCACTAATCAGAGAAATGTAAACCATAACAGTTATAGAATTATGCTAAAAGAGTGACTTAAATGGCTACACCTTGAGATCTCACCAATGAGTTTATCCCTTAATGAGAATAAAGCTCATAAGCATTTTTGTAGAGAATTAGAAACAAAATGGTTGTTTATCATATATGATATGGCTAAGCAAATAGTGATACATAAAAAGAAATCAAATGTTATACCATAAGAAACAATGAATATCAAGAAGCCAGAGAAAAATAAGAAAACTTATATTAATTGAAAAAACAGCAAAGGCAGCTGAACCAGGAAAATAATCTACATAAAAATTACAGTAATATAAGTGAAAAGAACAGAAATACAAATCTGAACATCATGTAATTATGATGAATAAGACTAGTCCTGATAAAGAGAAAGTGCAGATTCCTAATTTAGAGAGATGGCAGGTTATGAGTATGGAATGTGGGACATGTCAGATATATTTAACATGTTGATTGTTTTTACTGATTTTTAAAAAAATTATTAAAAGGAAAGATCTGCTGGGTAGGAGAGGTGGAAAGAATACATTAGAAAAGAATATAATGAAAAATCATTAGAAAGGAATATAATGGAAAATCATGGTATATCAATAAAACTTTTTTTTTTTTTTTTTGCTTTTTGCTGAGACAATTGGGGTTAAGTGACTTGCCCAGGGTCACACAGCTAGGGAATGTTAAGTGTCTGAGAACAGATTTGAACTCAGGTCTTCCTGACTTCAGGGCTGGTGCTCTAACCACTGCGCCACCTAGCTGCCCTCAATAAAACATTTTTTAAAGAACAAATAAATGATTTTATCCATAATGACCCTAAGGAAAACCATTTTGTAATCATACCACTTCTTTAGCTTCAAGATTCAAACATAGACACTAGTTGCTATAAACTATTTTCTGAATCAATTACCACTGAGGTTTGCCTGTCCTCTTTTCTCTTTCCTCCTCATTTGATAAATTATTACTAAAAGTAGGAAAGGAAGATATTTGTAATATATGTTACCTTGAACAGGCTTCTGGAAACTATTGTAAAAAAAAATATAAGAAAGTTTTCTTGTAACAAAGTAAGTTCAGTTCTCTGGGGGCAGATTAACAACTTGAATAAATTAAATAACTGTTTCCAAAACAGTGTATCCTTAAATTCAGTTCATTAACACCCTTTTTGAAAGTAGTCATGATGAGATAAACCAATAACATTTACAGCTCAAAAATTAGCTTACTGTTAAAAAAAAAGAAAAAGAAAATTTTCTCAGCATCACAAATCTACAAGTTTTCAAGTGTCTTGAGTTGCTGGACAAAATTTCCCCAAAGCTACATATTTGTGAAAAAATAGCACCTAACTATATTTAGGTATTTTATAATCTAGAGAACATAGTTATAGAGCAAAATTTGAGGCATAATCTGAGTTATAAATTGTTATAGTATCACACAGACAATTCTGGTCCTTATCACTGTTTCCTGAAATTATTTTCCTTTGAGCTATTAAGAAATTAAGACATGAGTCTTACTGCAACTGAAAATTGAATTGTTAGATACCCTACACATATGAGTTTCATTATATGAAAGTAACTTTCAAAGGCCAACAAAATATTTTTAAATTATCTTCAATCAGGGCTGCTTATTTAACAGTTTAGGCCTATGTGGGTGCATGTGCACTCTCTGTGTCTCTCTCTGTCTCTCTGTCTGTCTCTGTCTCTCTGTGTGTGTCTGTCTCTCTCATAGACACATTCATACAAAATGTCCCAAAAGTCTTATGATTTTAAGCTTTGACAACTTTAGAAAGAAAAATACTACAAACTTATACAAAGCATCATTTGAAAGTTTAAATTCCTTTTACATTTACATCAATTAATAAATTTTAAATAATAAATTTTTAGTTTTAATCAGACAAGGTAACTTATCATTATACATCGTATGTGCAACAGTTTCTGGATGACATTTCTCAGACCTGTGGATTGGTAGACGAGGTCCTCTTGCACAACCAGATTGGTTATCTCCTGATCTATCTCCATTAGACTTTTTTTGGTATGGTCACATCAAAACTTTCATGGCTGCATAAAAACCTAATTCTTTGGATGGTCTTAAGGCTAGAATTATAAATGCAATCCTTTATGAACAATTTTCAGATGAAGAAATTAAAATCTTTTCTAGTCATATAAAAAGGTGCTCTAAATCACTATTGATCAGAGAAATGCAAATTAAAGCAACACTGAGATACCACTGTTCACCTCTCAGATTGGCTAAGATGACAAGAAAAATTATGATAAATATTGGAGGAGATGTGGGAAAACTGGGATACTAATGCATTGTGAACTGTTCCAATCATTCTGGAGAGCAATTTGGAGCTATGCCCAAAGGGCTATCAAACTTTGATCCAGCAGTGTCTTTCCTGGGCCTTTATCCCAAAGAAATCATAAAAAAGGGAAAAAGACCCACATGTGCAGAAATGTTTTTGGCAGCCCTTTTTTGTAGTGGCAAGAAACTGGAAACCGAGTGGATGCCCATCAATTGGAGAATGGCTGAATAAGTTGTGGTATCTAAATGTAATGGAATATTATTGTTCTATAAGAAACGATTAGCAGGCCTGGAGAGACTTACATGAACTGATGCTAAGTGAAAAGTGGGTAGAACCAAGATAACGTTATACACAACAGCAAGAATATAAAATGATCAGCTCTGAGGAACATGGCTCTTTTCAACAGTGAGGTAACTCAGGTCAATTCCAATAGCTGTGGGATGGAGAGAGCCATCTACAACCAGAGAGAGAATTGTGGGGACTGAGTATGGATCACAACATAATATTTTCACCTTTTTTGTTGTTGTTTGAGTTTTATTTTCTTTCTCATTTTTTTTCCCTTTTTCATCTGATTTTTCTTGTGCAGCATAATAATTGTAGAAATATGTATAGGAAAAATTACACATGTTTAACATATTGGATTACTTGACATCTAAGGGAGGGGGTGGGGGGGAAGAGAGGGAGAAACAATTTGGAACACGATTTTGCAAGAGTGAATGTTGAAAACTAGTATTGCATATATTTTGAAAATAAAAAGCTATTATCTAAAAAAAAATGCAATCCTTTTAATCACTGAATAGCAACTGATGAAAGTTTTTTTTTTTTAATTAAGCTTTTTATTTTCAAAACATGCAAAGATAATTTGACAACATTGACCCTTACATAGCCTTGGTTTCAGATTTTTTCCTCCTTCCCCCACTCCCTCCCCTAGATGAGAAGTAATTCAATATATGTTAAACATGTTAAAATAATATGTTAAATCCAATATGTATAGACACATGTAGACAATGTTCTTGCTGCACAAGAGAAATGAGAAAAAAAGGAACTACATGAGTAAGAAAATAAAATGCAAGCAAACAACAACAAAAAGACTGAGAATGTTATGTTGTGATCCACATTCAGTTCCTACAGTCCTCTCTCTGGGTGTAGATGGCTCTCTTCATCACAAAATCATTGGAACTGGAATCAATCATTTCACTGCTAGAAAGAATCACGTTCACCAAAATTGATGTTCATATAATACTGATGCTGTTGCATACAACGATCTCCTGGATCAACTCATTTCACTTAGCGTAAGTTCATGTAAATCTCCCCAGGCCTCTCTGCAATCATCTTGCTGGTCATTTCTTATACAACAATAATATTCCATAACATTCATATACCATTACTTATTCAGCCGTTCTCAAACTGATGGGCATTCACTCAGTTTCCAGTTTCTTGCCACTTGAAAAGGACTGGCACAAACATTTTTGCAGTGTTTGCACATTTCAAAGCAGTACATTAATACTACCTATTATCATTGTAATTGTTATTGTTGCTGTTTTTTTTTTATTTATTCTTATTAAAGCTTTTTATTTGTATAACTTATGTATGGGTAGTTTCTCAGTATTGATCTTTACAAAACTTTCTGTTCCAAATTTTACCCCCAGTCCCCACTTCTCCCCTAGATGGCAGGAAGTCCATTACATGTTAATAATGATAAAATACTTGACAAGTTGTTGTGCAAGAAAAATCCTGTCTACAAGGAAAAAAAAAAAAATCAGAGAAAGAAAACACACTGTAAGCAAACATCAATAAAGAGCATGAAAATGTTATGTTGTGGTCCACATTTCATATCCCTCTCTCTGGGTGTATATGACTTTCTTCATCACTGAACAGTTGGAACTGGTTTGAAACATTTCATTGTTGAAGAGAGCCATGTCCATCAGAATTGATCGTCATATAGTATTGTTGTTGCTGTGTATAATAATCTCCTGGTTCTGCATGTTTCACTCAGCATCAGTTCATGCAAGTCTCTCCAGGCCTTGATAAAAGTTTTTATGAAATTTAACAACTAAAGTGATCTATTTGTATGCGAGTGACTATATTGAATTTTCATAAGAAACATCAATATTGAACATTTAGATAATTAACCTTTTCAGATTTTTTTGTAAATTTGCTAGTGTGTGTGTGTGTGTGTGTGTGTGTGTGTGTGTGTGTGTGTGCCCGTGCCCGTGCCGGCACAGTGAGTAGAACATCAGCCCTGAATTCAGGAGGACCTGAGTTCAAATCCAGCCTCAGATACTTGGTATTTAGTGACTCCTGAGCAAGTCACTAAACTCTGATTGCTTCTCAAAAAATAAACAAAAATGTGTGTGTGTGTAAGAGAGAGAGAGAGACAGACAGACAGACACATAAACATACAGAAAAATGCATGTGTATATACACATTTTAAATTGACTATAACAGAATGTTTGTTTTGAATTTACCTGAGAAAACAACTGGTAGGCAAAAGAAGTATTCCACCATATCCAACATTAACACTTTAAAAAGTTGTATCTGTTTAATTTTTATAAATTGATTTTTGTGTCTATTTCCTCTTTCTTTCTCCTCCTAAAATCAATTCTGTCACACATTAAAGTCTAGATGTACTTAGAAAAAGCATGTGTTTCATGATTCTTTCACTCTTCTGGAACTTTAAATACATCCTAGGACAATTTAGTCCTGGACCCATTTTCCCAAATTTCATAATTGCTGCCTATTCACAACCACTTCTGTACTACCACACTTTTTCATTGTTATTATCTGGTTGGTTTTGTTGTTGTTTTTGTTTTTGCTTTATCCCCAAATCCCTCTAAATGCTTTACTTTGTGACTTTTATCCACCCAATACCAAATCCCCTCTCTTTCACATCTAACATGTTTCCTTCCAAACATAGGATCAAAGGATTTGGAGCTTTAGGACTTTAAAAAAGAGAATTCAGTTTAACTTCATTTTTATAGATGAGAAAACCGAAGGCCACTGAATTCCAAGTTCATATACATTGCTTTTTTTTTTTCTACAGCACCTTGTTGCTTCCTTTTTTTATCTGTTAATCTTTAATCTGTCCTATAAAGTCCAATTCATATGTCACCTCCTCCTTCTTCCACCACCCAGAAGACCTCCTTTAAATCATCAGATAGTGAATGCTTTGATCTAAATTCTTTATTGTGATTATCAAATGATAAGAGTATATTAGATATTTCTCTGTCTCTTATTCTATCAACCAACAAATATTTATTGTGTCATTGATTTAAAAAAGAAGGAAAAAGAAAGAAAGAAAGAAAGAAAGAAAGAAAGAAAGAAAGAAAGAAAGAGAAAGAAAAAAAAAGAAAGTTTCTGTTTTCCTAGAGTCTCTATTATATGAGGGAGGCAAAGAGGTAGGAACATATTTATGTAAGTGTATACAAAATAAATTCATAAATATAAGATGATTTTGGGAGGATCTGGAAAGTCTTCAGGAAGAAAGTAGTACTTGAGCTGAACTTTTAAGGAAGAGGTAGAGCTAAAGAATAAGGGGAACAGCCAGTGCCAGTCAGGAAGGCCAGAGGAGTGTTGACTAGGATGATGGAAAAGTTGGAAGGGGGTCAGGTTGTGAAGTTTTTTAAATGTTAGTTCATTCATCAGAGTGAATTTTGGTATTTACTTAGATTTAAACTTATCTCCTTAGCTCTCAAGACACTTTCAACCTATACTGCAAAAATCCTGAGGCAAGAGGAGGGAGGTGGGAAGAGGTTGTATAATCCTTATCAATATTTAACAAAAAAATTAGAAAAACTTGTTTAGTTATTGTTTCACTCGTGTCTGACTCTGTGATCCCTTTTGGGAGGGAAAGGGATGGTTTCTTGGCAGAGATGATGGAGTGCCATTTCCTTCTCTAGTTCACTTTACAGAAAAGGGAACTGAAACAAACAGAGTAAGTGATTTACCCAGGGTCACACAACTAGTGAGTGTCTGAAAACAGATTTAAACTAATAAATATGAGTCTTCCCAATTTCAAGCCCACCGTGCCATCTAACTGATCCTAGCTGTGATTAGGAACAACTGGAATTTATCGAGTAGGAGGGGGTAGAAGATGGATTGTAGTGTTGGAAGACAGAATATAAGTTCTGTTTTATAAATATAAAGAGAGGACTATTAAAATAGTTCAGGAGAGAGGTTATAAGGGACTGAACCATGAGACAGAAGAAGACCAAATCATTTTGATAATTACTACTTTATAATGTAGTTGAGGTAGAGAGGTACTAGTCACTTTCTAGTCTTTAATAATTGGCACAGTTCCTGGTGTATAGTACATTTTTATTTTTTTCCTTCTTCCATGCTATAACAACCTGGAATAGAGACTTAGAAACAAGAACTTCTTTTTGGCATCATAATAGGAAAAAAAAAAAAAAAAGCAACTCCCAAATAAAACCATTTTGTCATAGAGTTAAATTTAGAATTCCCAAACATCCATGTAAACTTTTCAGAAAAAAACTCTCATATTATTTACAAAATAAACAGTATTCCCTTCCAACTCATGGACAAGTAGGTATTGTGTAAGAACTCAGAGCTATAGAAGTTTGGGATAAATTTACATATAATTAGACAATGTACTTAGTAGCTTTTGTTCTTTTGTCCTCAAGAACTTAATTTTTTTTTTTTTACTCTAGACCTAGTAAATATCAACTAGATTTTAAATGATTTGTGTGTACAATCATACACTTCAAGATAATCAATAATTTAGCAATTTAAAGTGTGTATAGTCTTTCCACAAAATAAAAGAATTGCTTTAATGCAGTATCCCTTCCAATTTGTTTTCTTCTGCCTCTTTTAAAAATACAGTTGCTGTTGCTGGTGTTCTGATTCTGTTTCTGCTACTACTTGTTCTCACTTTACGTTTTTTACTCCACATCCCTTTATATATTTCTTCCCATATTTTTGTAGACCTCATATTTCTTTTAGCACATATATTATTTATATACTGTAATTTGTTTAGCTATTCCCCAACTGTTATATACATGAGTTGTTTTACCTTTTTTGCTTTTATGAAAAAAACTGCTATAAATCTTTTTTAAAAAGTACCTTTAGCATTAAACCCTATTAATGGAGTTATTGTTTCAAAAAAGGTGTGAACGATGTTGTAATTCACTATACAGAGCCAGTTTATTTCCTAGAACTTTTAAAGAACTTTAGCTTAAATAACTAGGCCTTCTAACTGACCAAAATTTCCTTACTTAGAGAAAATGAAACAAATTTTATTTACAGAGTCCTATATTGATGAAGGAGCCATAGATCTAATCATGTTAATACTAACAAACTAAAGTACCTCTTGGACATTTTTCTCTGGTCTTAACAGTCCTGTATATGACCCATTTATATATTGACTAATTCATTTATTCTGAAATTATCTTAGCTTAATTTGGTCTCTTCCTCATAACATATACCTATGAGGATATTAATATTCAACCATTTCAGGGCACAGTGGTGGAGGAATACTTCAATTTATTTCATTCTTATTGCTTATTTTACTACATTTATGACTTCAATATAAACATGTGAATCATTTGTATATTAACCATTCTGTTTAATTTTTTCTTGTGCTGTGAGATTATATAAAATATCTCTGTCCCTGCTGTGAGCATGGCACTATTCTTCAGCCCTAAAAAGTTATTTCTGTTAACATAAAATATTGTCCTTAGTTTTTAAAGATGACACTGTTCATTTCTTACAGAACTACCATCTGCAACACTAATCTCAAAATATTCCTGACAACTGCATCAGAAATACTGGGAATTTACCATAAAGAGCAAAAGGAAGTTAATATTCTAGTTTGAAACCTATACTTGTCTGGATTGATAATATTTTGCATAAATAACCAATGGAAAATAGCAAGATGTTGCTGATAATGTTTCATTTTGCTTGTGAGAGTGAATCCAGGTTAGATTGCTTAGATTTAAATTGATCGCTTGGCTCTTAGACATTTCCAATCTTAGCAGCAAGAATAGAAGATTTGTCTGACCTATATCACACTTTCACCAAAAATTAGAGTAAAAAAAGCCCAATATTTTTATTTCTCATTCTGTTGCTGCCACTAAAATTCAGTTGTAGCTTTATCCTTCCATTCTCTATCATAGGATATATTTTTCTCTGGCAGGTGGATGTATTGGATTGAGAATTCAAAATGAGAATATATCCTGACCATTTTTTTTTTTTAAACAGCAGCAGTTTATCAGTTTTATCCACAAATAGGAATTTAGTTTGTTTTTTTCCAGGGCCTCCTTAAAATTCTCTTAAAAACTCCTTCCTCACTACTCTCCTGGCTCTGCTTCTGACTTTCCCAGATTTACCACCATGTTTCAGTTACTGTTTCATTTGGGAACTTCCCTCTGTGTTTGGAACCTCCTCATCCTGAAATATCTTTGTCCTTCTGCCTTCTCAACCCCACCTCTTCCTCCCAACATCCCTCTGTTGATGAGTTCCTCCTGGAACCTTTAGGGGAAGGGCCTAGTCCTCTCCCCTCCCAGGTCTGCTTCTGATTTTCAGGATTTAAATAGCATGTCCTTCCCCTTGTTCTCTTTTAACCCATCTCCATTTTAAGCTCCCTTTTTTGGTGTTATATTCTCCTCAGAATGTAAGGTCTTTGGCCGCAGCAACTATCTTTTTGCTTGTATCTATATCTCCTGTATTTGTTAGCACAGTTTTTGGCAACATCATAAGCACCTAATAAATACTTCTTGCTTTACCACCTCTTAATCCATCTACTCCCTCACAATATTCATATACTGTCAGAAATCCTGAATTTTATAAATATTTGTATACTAACTAACCTGTATATAATGTTTTAAAGTTTGCATCATCTTTTACATACCACGTGTCTCCTAATCTTGTGATTATAAGTGGTACAATCTCCATTTTACAGATAAAGAAACTAAGTCTCAGACAGAGTAAAAGTCTCTCTGAGTGCATCTAGAATACTTTCCACTACATTTATTTTCTGTTGGGATTTTGTGAATCCTACTAAAATGAATAATGAAAGGTCTTATTTATCTTTTACTTTTTGTGTGTTTAGGAGGCTTGTCCATGACAGTCGGAATAACCTCCAATTGCGTGGCCTGGTGGTATTGCTTATTTCCAAAGCAGCTGGACCTAGTAACACTGCAGCATTGCCTCTCAAGCATGACATGGTCAGTGGAATTTATCCCAGGTAAGAAGAAACTGGCTCTCAGAATGGTTGGCTTTTTTAAAGTAAATAGGCATTGGTTGGGCAGACCATATATAGCCATTGATTAAGTATATATGTATATTTCTTTTAGCTGTCATTTTCTGAGGCAAAGAGAGCCAAGGACTTGAGGCAACAATAAATGTTAAAACAAAATCAAAAGGCTACAAAAATGGGGAAAAAAGTGTAAAGTGCATCTAGTACCATTGTTACCATATCAACTTAGACTTTCCTGGGGCGCAAAGCTAGTTCTTCTTTGATTATAATGATGGAGGAGACTCAAGTACATTGATATAATTATTCCCCTTAAAAAAAAATGGCATGTATCCAGTGGTGAAGACAAATGACACCTGGTAGCTTACACTGAACTTTGGGGAGCTAAATATATATTTGTCTCACCAAGTGCTGTGGTAGTTTCTGGCCACATCAGTGTAGCTCAAGGCCTTAATTACGTGTATGGTATAGAGTTATTGATCTCCTCTTTGCATGTTTCTGAACCTAATTAGTAGTTTACTTTTACCTAGGAAGGAATGCAGTGTATTTTTTACCCTCCTCCCTCAAGGCTACTTCACATGACTAATTTGGATAGGCCTAGATCCTGAGGGCATTGATATCCATCATTGCATTGATGGTGTACTTATGATCACACCAGACAGGGCCATGGTGACAGTGACCTTAGATGAAATTTTTGGTGACCTGTGTAAAGAACAAGAATTAGGTAGATAATCAACCTTTTAAAAAAAAAAAAAAATCAGGGATTGAACAGGAATTTTGAGACTCAAAAAGAGGAGGTTGCTATTATTTTCAGACACATGCACAGTGAAAAGGCCTGGGTTAGGATGAAAACAATGGTGCTGTGAAACACCTTATATGTTTTTCTATTTTTGTAGCCTTTTGATTTTGTTTTAATGTATCTTATTGCCTCATGGAGTCATCAGCTTCTATTTGGTACATTCAGATTTTTAGATAGTTTTTTAAGCCAAGCTATTAATTCCCTTTCCAGTTTTTTCTTCCATACCTCTCATTTCATTTCCGGTTTTTCCTTAAGTGCTCTCACTCCATTTATGAAAACATTTCAAGCTGTTTTTAAAACACTTGTTTCATCTCTTCCAAGAATTCTAGGTGAGTTTGTGCCCAAGCTGTATTTTTTTCCTGAGATATTTCTTGTAGATGTTTTGCAGTCATTTTCTTCTAATGTATTTGTGTCTTAAGTGTCCCTACCACCTTTTTTTCTTTGCCCATTCTTCTAGACTGACTTAAATATGTTGTTAAGATTGGGCTGTGCCATACTTCTGGAGGAAAGATCTTGGTTCATCCTATTACTGCTTTCTTGGGGATTATTGAGTTTTGTGTATTCTAAGAGCTTGGGCTGGGCTAGGAGACCTACAAACTTTGAGTCCTCTCAAAATTGTCTGATCTGGAACAACATTTATTGCATATCTTTCACCCTATCCCATCCTCCCTCCCACCTTCTCCTCCCCATATATGCATTCATGCTTCTGCAGTTCCTGATCTGAATTTGTGTAAGGTAGACTGCTTTTGGACTCTACCTCTGTTAGCAAGTTTGGAAAGCTTTGTTGCTTCATTTAGGTAGAATTAAAACTTCTCTTTGTTCTAGTTTTCCCACTCTGGTTATTCTCAGATTGGTTGGGCTAAATCCTAGAAATGAGAACTTGTTCTGAATTTGGGGTCTGAGCCACACCAGTGCTGCTGTTGACTCTGAATTTTTTCATTTCTCCATATATAGCTCATGGTCCCCTTACATTAGAACACCACTTCTTCCTAGGGGTCCCTTTCATCCTGGATCTGTAACCTAGAACTGGGTAGCAAATAACAAAGCTGCTAGTTCGCAGCTGTCCTTTTTGCAGTGTCTCAGTCTAGGTTTGGGAGTATCCTAGTAGAAATTCTCACCCTGGTTCACATTTTCTCCTTTTGCATTATAATGCTTAGTATATGGCTGTTCCTGGCTTATCTCTATCTCTGGTGCCCATAGACCTCTCTCTCTATCTCCCTATGACAGACAAGACTGGACAAAGAACTCACTATGACTTTTTTTGTATTTCTCCATCAAGAGTATCATTCCACCATCTTTATTCTACCCTCTTCTGCTTGAATAGTTAAGCTGAATTATTTTGAATAATTAGGCATCTACATTTTTGGAAGCTTTGCAGTGTTCTGGGACCTGATTCTCTCCACACAGTGTGCTGAGCAAACTACAGCATCTGTAGGACTTTGCTATCTTTTTAACATCAGTATTGTTCCATTGATTCTAACTGGCTCATAGGATTTCATAGTCTGCAAAGAATAAAAATGGACAGTTAACAGAAGGGCAGTAGAGTGGTACACAGTGGGTAAAGGTGGCTATTATGAAAAATTGTGCAATATACCATCAAAAAGAGCTATGAATGGAAAAGAAGGTGGTTTGATCGTGATCAGATGAATTCATAATTTTGTTAACCTTAAAGTACTCTATAAACATTCAGTTTTAGGATGTTGATAGTGATGATGCAAATGAAATGGATGGACAATCCTAAAATCTCTAATAGCATTTTGAAATATCAAGAGATCTAGATTGATTCCCCTACATAGTTAATGAACTCCTAGTGGAGGATTTGAGAGACTACTTGGATAAGTCGCACATTTTAAAAGTCATAGATCCATACAATAACAATGTCTATCCTATTGGTCTTTTATAAAAATATCATTCTGTTAGGATTTGTAATCTGGATGACTATATAACACTTTGCAAAATATTAAAGTGTAAATTTAGAGCTTAATTTAAGTAATAATTTCTAAATAAATTTTATGGGCTCCTGTTTCTACTTCTAGAGCAAGGCCATAACATTATTTTGATTTTTTAATTTTGATTTAGAGAGCTCTCAACATTCCTAATTTATATAATAATGCATTGGTGGCTCTTGAATGTTTTTCATAGTTGTTAATGTAAAAAAAGTGATTTACAATAGATCTGTACTGCTTCTATAGTTCATTTCTCTATCCCCTAAAGTCATTTATTTGGTTGGTTCTTTCTAATTTAATTGTTAAAATGTTAGATTTGCTTTAGGCTTATATCTGTCTATAATACCAAAGTGAATTGTTTAACATTTGGAAAAAATAAAACAAAACAAAACCAATTATCCAAGTTTTGATTAATCTTCAGGCAATTTAGATGAACATTTTGGCATTTTTCTCCCATGGGACCAGTCTTTTTATTTTTTTAGGTAATTGAGCATGATAAGTTACTTGTAGAAGGGATGACAAAATGACCACTTTTGACCTGACCCAAAGAAATAATATGATTTTTAGTAATCTAGCCCACTTTATATATAATCAAGTGATTGGGTCAGAATCTAAGGTAAAATGCATCTTTGAGTTTTGAAAATCCAGTGCTAATTAAGCCAACTTAGTAGCCAAGCTGACTATATACAGTGATTACCTAGTATAATAAAAAAAAGCTTTAGACTTGACCTCAAAAGATCTGTCTCTGACACTTCTTAGCATTGTGGCAATAGGAATATCATGGGAAAGTCTCTTTACCTGTAAAGTACAGTTAGTATTTGCAATACCTGCCTCATAAGCTCATTGTGAGAAAAGTATTTTACAAAATTCAAAGTGCTGAAGAAGTGTAAGTTACTAGTTGTTAATATAATTATGGCTGGTTAGCACCATTGGTAAGAACACCATGCTAATAATGAAATCAAGATCTTTGAGCTTTCCTTTCGTTCTTTCTTTTTTTTTTTTTAATTTTTATTAAAGCTTTTTATTTGCATAACATATCTATGGGTAGTTCCTCAGCATTGATCTTTACAAAGCTTTCCGTTACAAATTTTACCCCTAGTCCCCTCCTCTCCCCTAGATGGCAGGAAGTCCACTACATGTTAATAATGTTAAAATATTTGACAAGTTGTTGTGCAAGAAAAATCCTATCTACAAGAAAAAAAAAATCAGAGAAAGGAAACACAATGCAAGCAAACATCAGTAGAGAGCATGAAAATGTTATGTTGTGGTCCACATTTCATATACCTCTCTCTGGGTGTATATGGTTTTCTTCACTGAACAATTGGAACTGGTTTGAGACAATTCTTTGTTGCAGAGAGCCATGTCCATCAGAATTGATCATCATATAGTCTTGTTGTTGCCATGTACAATGATCTCCTGCTTCTGCTCATTTCACTCAGCATCAGTTCATGCAAGTCTCTCCAGGCCTCTCTGAAGTCGTTCTGCTGGTGGTTTCTCACAGAACAATGATATTCCATAACATTCATATACCATAATTTATTCAGCCATTCTCCAATGTATAGGCATTCATTCAGTTTCCAGTTTCCAGACACTACAAAAAGGGCTGCCACAAACATTCTTGCACATGTGGGTCCCTTTCCCTCCTCTAAGATCTCTTTGGGATATAAGCCCAATAGAAACACTGCTGGGTCAAAGGGTATGCACAGTTTGATAACTTTTTTTTAATATTAATACTTTTTATTTGCAAAACATATGTATGGGTAATTCCTCAACATTAACCCTTACAAAGCTTTCTGTTACAAATTTTTTCCCCCTACTCCCCACCCCTCCCCTAGATGGCAGGATATCCACTACATGATAATTATGTTAGAATACTTAAGAAATCGAATATATGTGTAGTTATTGCCATACATCATATTTTTGTTCAGGAGAAATTGTATCTACAAGAAAGAATAATCCAATAAAGGAAATACAATGCAAGCAAACCTCAATAGAGAACATGAAAATGTTATGTTGTGGTCCACATTTCACATCCCTCTCTTTGGGTGTATATTACTCTCTTCACTGAATGGAATTGGTTTGAAGCATTTCATTGTTGAAGAGAGTCATGTCCCTTAGAACTGATCCTCATATAGTATTGTTGTTGCCGTGTATAATGATCTCCTGGTTCTGCTCATTTCACTCAGCATCAGTTCATGCAAGTCTCTCCAGGCCTCTCTGAAATCCTCCTGTTGGTCATTTCTTACAGAACAATAATATTCCATAACATTCATATACCATAATTTATCCAGCCATTCTCCAATTGATAGGCATCCATTCAGTTTCCAGTTTCTTGCCACTACAAAAAGGGCTGCCACAAACATTTTTGCACATGTGGGTCCCTTTCCCTCCTTAAAATCTCTTTGGGATATAGGCCCAGTAGAAACATTGCTGGGTCAAATGGTATGCACAGTTTGATAACTTTTTGAGCATAGTTCCAAATTGCTCTCCAGAATGGCTGGATCCATTCACAGTTCCACCAACAATGTATCAGTGTCCCAGCTTTCCCACATCCTCTCCAACATTCATCATTATCTTTTCCTGTCATTTTAGCCAATCTGACAGGTGTGTAGTGGTATCTCAAAGTTGTCTTAATTTGCATTTCTCTGATCAATAGTGATTTGGAGCAACTTTTCATATGACTAGAAATAGTTTTAATTTCATCATCTGAAAATTGTCTTGAACTTCCCTTTCTGATAGAGCAAGAGGGCATAAAGAATCATTAAGTATGGCTTATATCCTCTGCTCTCATTCTGCTTTATCCCCATACTTTTCTCAGAATGCACTTCCCTCAGAGTTAGAAGATCAGTGTTAATTCTCTCTCAGTACCCCTTGGTAACCTGCCCCTAAACTCTCATTCTTTGACTAATCTGAGAGGATAAACTTTCTCTCTAGGACCTTGGACACTGGAATTTGTCCCTGTTCTCAGCTGTTAGTTCCACACATTACACTGTTCTCAGTGGACTTTCCTAGTATTGTCTTTTCTTTCCCCGCCCCCTCCCCCCCCAGGATAGTATTTCCCTGGATCTTAAATTATAACTAGAAACTATTCTTAAGCAGACAGTGCTCACTGACAGAGTATTCTTTCCACTATACAGGCAAAGCCTGGCATAGTGCAGTAGATTCTCCAGATGAAGACATGAACAATAATGATGTTCAAGAGCATCTTTTGGTTTGAGTCCTGAATTTTTGTAATGCAATGCACTTATTAGATAAAATTGTAAAAATGAAGGCATAAATAAGACATCCATAAGTGTGGATCAGGGTCCTTTCCCTCCCCAAATTTGCAAAAGCATAGTGGCATACATAAATATTACACGAATTTTTAAATGAATAAATATGTCAAATATTAATCTGTATTTAAATATATAAATATATTCTTTCTATGTGCCAAGCACTCTAAATGTTTCTACATTCATGAGGCAGTTTATACATTGGGAAATCTAGGTGCTTTAAGGGCAAAATATGCAAAACAATTTTAAAAGGAGATAAAAGGAGGGATATATGTAAATAAAAAGTTTTAAAAACATATATATATATATATATTTTAAATGGGTAGAATCTTTGGTTTCATTGGTATAGGTAATTCCCACTGAAGAAAACCTTTCTATTGATATGGATCAAAATCTACTTTGCAACTTCTAGTCTTAGACATTTATTTGGGATACTAGAGGTAAAATGACTTGCTCAGGATCACATTATCAGTATGTTTTGGAGTTGAGACTTAAACCCAAGTCTTCCTGATTATTTATCCATTATCCTGTGCTGTCTTTCTTTTAAGAAATAAGCAACCAAGTTTTTAATTTTTCACAGATAATACAAAATTGTGATTCAACATAGACCTTGTCTTGTATTTCCTGACCTTCTTGATCTCTCAGGCACCATTCCTTCCCCATAACCCTCCATTTAGTCTCTCATCTCTGTTTAGCTTAGTAGTTTTATCTGTGATTTTTAGACACCTCTAGGCTTGTGTTACTCTTAGTTTTGTTTGCTGTACCTAGTATAAGAAAGAGAATGGACTGATACACTAGAAGCCCTGCAATTGCCATTAAGATTGCTGCAGAATGAACATGATGGCTTTTAGTGTGGATTTACTGGATACTCCTACCAAGTCTGGGCTCTACTAGTAGAATTTAATGAAGATCCACAGTATTTTTAATGTGGAAACACAGTGTTTAGTGAAGATACACAATGTAAGAAGATCATTTTCTTTCTTTATGTCCATCTTGCCTCATATTCTACCTCTTGGCCACAAAGAGAAATGTGTTAATAAAAGTAGAACATGCCAGTGTGAGAAAGAATTAAGTGAATCAGAAATAAGGCAGTTATGGCCATATCAGCCTCATAAATAGCCACTTGTCTAGGATAGGTAATGTGCACCTGGCAAATAGTAGAGTAGTGATTTTATTTTCTCTAACAAGAATCACATTACCTGCATAGCTACCTAGATGGAGTAGAAGCAGGTCAATAAAATTTAAATTGTGGGCAGGTAATCTTTTGTATTTATTTAAAGTGAGGATAGAGGGCATTCAGTCAACTCTTGATTGTGTGCTTGTTATCCATGTTTCAGATTATCCTGATTGCTATACACTTTGCAGATTACTATATCTATGAGTAGCCTTGGGAACCATAGCCTGTTGCTAAAAAGGCATAGCTCCCTATTGATAGGAGAAAATGTCATAAAAAAAAATACTATTTACAAATTACTCTCTCCAAATCCCTTAAAATGGAGCAGAAGTAGAACAAAATTATAGCCATGTAGTTTTCTTTTCTTTTCTTTTCTTTTTTTTTTTTTTAAAGCTATCTTGTTGTTAACATTTGTTTAGTTCAGCAAGCACTTTGTATCTACTGTGGACAGAATACTATTGGGTATATCCTTCCTTTTCTATCTGATACTTCCACTTAAAACTTTGGTGAAGGCCTTCATTACCTCATACCTGGACCACTGCAGTATCCTATCTAAGTCTCTCCCTACTCCAGTTCTTCCTCCACTCAACTATCAAATTAATCTAACCAAAATACAGATCAACAGTATCACTGCTCTTATTCATTCATCTCCAGTGATTCCCTATTACATACAAGATCAAATAGAAAATCCTGTTTGGCTTTTAAAGGCCTTCATAACCTGACTTCTTCCTACATTTCCAGTCTTCTGACACCTTATTCTCCTCCATCTATTCTTCAGTCTAGTCTCCTTCCTATTCCTCCCACAAGATGCACCATCCTCAGACACCAGGCAATTTCCACTGGTCGTCCCCTGTGCATGGAACTCCCTCCCTCCTCATCTCTGTTTCTCAGCTTCCCTGCCTTCTTTCATGTCTCAATTAAAGTCCCCACCTACTGCAGGAAGCCTGTTCTGGTCCTTATTTAACCTAAGTGCCTTCACTCTAATATGGTCTCCCATTTATACTTTATATTGTTCATATGTGGTTGATTTTTCTATTGTCTCTCTCATTACAATGTGAGTCTCTTGGGACCAGATACTACCTTTTGCCTTTCTGTGTATCCCAAGTGCTTGCAACAGTGCCTCTCTGGCATATAGTAGACACTTGAGCATAAAGCAAGTAAAGAATGAACTTTTCAGTTAAGGTTCTTTGGGTAAAAATACTAACTTCATCTTTTAGATATACCATAGAATCACTTAATCTAAAATGCTTCATTCTTCCAACTTGATAAATTCGGTTGCTTAAAAAAAAAAAAAAAAAAAAAAAGATATAACCAAAATAACTTTTCTACTTCAAGGTCTAATATATAGAATTGTATGTATGAAAACTTAGCTGTTCAGAACTCTATCTAGAAAGTAGTTTACCTAATCTCAAAAAAATAACCATACCGTTCCTCTCATTTACTTCCCCCAAATGCAATGGAAAGCAGGATGGGAAACATTAAATATTTGTAAATTCTTAGTTCAAGGAGAAGATAAAGAAATTATAAAGCTCTGAAAATCACTCTCCATAAACCTGTGAATCTAAATGATCACAGCATTAAGATTGGACTTGTCTCAGCTGCAGATATTACAGTGATTTATCTTATTAATGTGCTGTTAATTGGTGTCTGGTGACTTCTAATTATAGTAACAATAGGCTCTAACAATCAATCCTCACCTCCACTGTGCACATTAGGATTCTGTTCATCATTTAAACAAATAAACAACCAACCCTTCTTCCCATCCTGACCTTCCTTTTACCTTGGGGATTGACCTATTCAATTCATGTCATTTTAGGTTTTATTTTTTTAAGCAGCTATGTTTATTTATTTTTTTATTAAAGCTTTTTAATTTTTCATAACATAAGCATGGATAATTCTTTGACATTAACCCTTGCAAAACCTTGTATTCTAATCCCCCCCTCTCTGTCTATCCCCTCCTCTAGATGGGAAGTAGTCCAATATATGTTAAGCATGGTAGAAATATATGTCAAGTCCAATATGCACATATATTTATACAATTATCTTGAGCAGCTATGTTTATTTAAAAAAATCTGAAAAAATGTTTTTGTCTTAGGCTAGCTTAGTTATCTATTAAAATTAAATAAGTAATATTAAAAGTAGTTAGTTAAGCCAGTATTGTCTGGCTCTGATTATTTTGTGAACAAAATTGTTATACTTTTTTATCCATAAGAGGCAGCATGGCATAATGGATAGAGGCTTCCTTGAATGCAGGAATACCTAGGAAAATTCACATCTCTTTCTATGCTGTCTTAAGGACACTAGGCAACACCCTTAATTCTTTGATGCAATTTTCTTAGTTAAAAAGAGGGCACCAAACACTTTTCCCCACCAGGAAGTTCCTTTCTCTATTTTACCATGCCCTATGAAATGCAATTGAAGGAATGCAATATAGGACTTTTCTCTGAAAACCTTAACCATGAGAAATGCTTGTAGCACTATTAAATGATTACCCTGAATTACTTAATTTAACTTGTTCTTTCCAAGATAAATTTGAGATACCTAATCTCTTTATCAGAGAAATCTCAGGAGATAAAAGCCTGTACAGTTTGATTACATATTCCTATAGATTATATTCCACCCACAGCAATAAAAGTAAACTCCAGATACAAATCTAACAATATTACTAATTCATTACAACCAGCACTTATTTTCTTCATTAACTTTTTATTGTTATTTTCAACATACTCAGCATGTACAAATGCAGCAATTATATGTTGAGCAGGAAAGGGGAAGGTCCTTTATGTTCAATGTACAGTACATCAGAAGTCATTGCTTTACCAGAGCTGTTGGGAAAACAAAATAAGATCAGCCTCTTACAAAACAAGTATAATTAACAACAAAAAGTAGGTGGGCAAACTTACCAATCTATTCAGAGCTGAGAGTTTGTTATAGTATATAAATAACATAGTATAGATCAGCCTCACTAAGGAAGTGGTAGTTTGGGGGCAGGGAGAGATCTAGACTGCATAAATTATTCTTTTAATAACTATAAAAAGCTTTAACTCGCTTTCTAAAAGAAATAGTCTATTATATATCAAGCTACTAGATATAAGCTCTTCCCTTTAGCCTGGCTCCTCTTCTCTGTACAAATATGCTTAGGTCTCTCCCAGTTCTAAAGCAAAAGCCTTCCTTTGAAGGCCTTAATCCCTCTCATTACTTTCTAGACATCATGATCATTCTGGTGCTCTCTGGTCATTTTACAATGGCTATACTATGTTCAGTTTTGGGCACCATATTTTAGAAAGAATGTGAGTAAGCTAGGGAGTTATCGGGAGAAGACAGCCAGGATGATTAAGGATCTTAGCTGGTATCATTTTAGGAATACTTGACAAAAGTGGGAATGTTTAGCCTGGTGAAAAAGAGATTATTAGTTCTCTAGTTAGACATCCTCAAATATTTGATGGATGTCATCTGAAATAAAGACTATATACAATATTTCTGCTTGGCTCCAAAAGGCAGACTCAGAGCCATGAATGCAAATTGTAAAGAAGTCTATTGAAGCTTAGTAGAAAGAACTCCTACCTACCAAGCAAAATTATCTCTTCTACATTGTACATTTGTAGGGGTTAGGAGTATGGCATCCCTATGATCTGAAAAATCTGTGTAAAATTTTTTGGCCCTCCCTTTGTGTCAGAGAGGAAGTTTGATTGTTTTAATTTTTCTTTTATGGGGTATTTACAGTATCTTATTGTAAAATTTGGGTTGATATGGTATTATACATATATTTTATGCATTTCTGAATTTCTAAATTTTTTCTGGGACACCAGCTGACCTTCATGTGTTGTTTGTAGCTTCCGCAAAACTTCCAAATTCTCATTTAATTTCTCATGCCAACCCATGATAATATCGAAACCACAATGAGGAAAGCTTCCACAGAGAAGGGATAATTGTAGAGCTATTCAAAAGGAAATGGGCTGCCTCTGAAGGTGATGGATAAGCTCCTCCTCCCTCAAAACTTCTTTATACAAAGCTTGATGATTGCTTGTCTGGTATATTGTAGAGAAGATTCTTGTCCAAGTACAGACTGAATTTGATGGCCCTTGAGAATGCTTTCAGTTCTGTCACTTGGTGAACTTCGCTACCCTACTTCTTCACCACCCATTGCTTGGCCTCCGCAGCCAAATCTGGCTTTGATCCCTACTGGTTTTTCTAAGTTCTTCCTAATCACCAGCTAACAGTGGATCCTTCTTGTTCCTTTCTGCAGATTCTCTTTGTGCTAAACATTGGGGACAGAATGTTCAAATGAACATAGGTGGGTGACAAAATTAATTTAAATTAAATTAAAACATAGAATTTGTAAAGGGGGTGTGCATAAGGGGTGTCATGTAAAATAATACTGGAAAGCAACTTGGAGCCAAACTGTAAAAAGCCTAAATACCAGCAAAAAGATTTTTAAATCTGAATTCTATGGGCAGCAGACAAGTGACAAACTCAACTTTATGTAAAGATTATTTTGGCAGTATGTGAAGGAAGGATCAGATCAGGAAGGAGGCAAATTATTACCATAGTTTAAACAGGAAATGATAAGTGTATCAACTAAGATAGTGGTAATAGAAAAGAGGATACTTGTAAGAAACACTTCAGAGAAAGTGATGAATTGGATATAGGTCAGAAAAAGGAAGGAGTCAAAAATGGTCCCAAGCTTTAAAACCTAAGTGACCAAAAGAATAAACAGAAATAGGAAAGCTAAGATCAGGTTTAAGAAAAATATGTTGAGTTTATTTTCAGCCTTGTTAAGGTGTTGGGTGAAACATATAGTCAAATAGAGATGTCCAGCAGACATTTAGAAATATGAAACTTTGTAAAAGATTTGGAATTTATCAACAGAGAAATAATATCTAAGGCCTTAGAAGAGAAGGCAAGAGAAGACTAAGGACAGAACTTTGGGAAGTCCCATTCCACGAGTGGGAAGAAGAGGAACAAATGAAGGAGAATGAAAAGGAACAGTGAGAAAGGTAGAAGGAGAAATAAGAGAGAATAGTGTCATGGAAGCCAAAGGAGAGAATACCAGGGAAGAGAGGATAATGTGTATGATCTTGGCAAGTACTGTATCACCTATTCCTTAGAATGTCAAGGCAGCTCGCTGCTGTCGTCCAGCTAGAGTTTAATCTAAGGATCTGAAGATACTGATATGATGTAAATATCAGGAAGATTTAATTTTGAAGCATAATGAAATTCTATAATGATGAGTTTTCTATGGAAAGAAGGAATGATGGAAAATTCAAAAGACATCCAAAGAGATGGAATTGGAAGTATAAATAATATTTAACCTGGTAGAGAGGAAGAGGAAATAAATTAAAAGAGAATCACTAGAGTAAACTCATAGAGAAAAGAGTGTTAATGCAGTCTTGTAGGACCTGATAATGTGTAAAAGGTAATAGTTACAGCTGGAGGTTCAATAATCCTAGAAAGTTTAACTGGGAATAAGCTACAGAAGGACTTGTTCAGAAAAAAACTGTATACAACTTATAAAGCAGTGAAGCCATGAGTGTTTTTTGATCATATAAATTCTATGACTGAAAAATGATTTTGGATATAAGGAAATGAGATTAAGTGGAATGAGCCTAGAAACAGAAACAAACACATTTTTGAAGCTATTTAAATGATTTATATCTGTGTTATATTAAAGATTTGAATAAGTGGCCAATAGGAATAGAAAGAAAATTATAGACTTCAGTGTGGTAATTGATGCCTTAGTGACTTACTCAATATAAAGTCAAAGGAGTAGGAGAAGATTATTACTGAGATGTAACTTTTGAAATGAGTGACTAGAAAATGAAAATAATATAAAATACTTTTGAAGTTTCAGATAAGACAAAATATTCCTTATGAAATGGCACAAAATAAATTTTATTTTTACCTTTGTATAAGAATAAAGTAGCAATTTAGAACAATAAAATCGTGTTCAACTAAAAAAAAAAAAAAAAAAGAATGTCAAGGCAGCCTGTATAAGCGGTGCTGTTTTTAACAAATTCAGCTGCTGGAACTTTAAGTGTCTTCTCCTAAGCAAAAGGTTCAAGAGAAGGATTAATTCAGACTCTTTTGGAACTTGTAATGATTTGACATAGTATCAACTGTACTAGAGGTAAAGAGAGAATTTGTTAAAATTAATCAAGATTTTTTGAAGGTTTTTTTTTTTAATATGAGGGAACAAATCATTAAGGATATAGAATTATGTCCAAATTAAATTTTTATCTTTCTGTTGGCTAGTAGGATATATTCTTTTTTTTTTTTTTTTTTTGCTAAGGCAATTGGGGTTAAGTGACTTGCCCAGGGTCACACAGCTGTTACGTGTCTGAGAGCAAATTTGAACTCAGGTCCTCCTGACTTCAGGGCTGGTGCTCTATCCACTGCGCCACCTAGCTGCCCTTGTAGGATATATTCTTAAGAAGTTTGTACAAATTACTATTTGTATTTTTTAGATAATAAAATGTAGCAATATAGTTTGGCTATATCTCTCCCTCAGGGTCTCAATGGCTGGTAGTCTTTCTTTTTGCTGAGGCAATTGGGGCTAAGTGACTTGCCCAGGGTCACACAGCTAGGAAGTGTCTGAGACCAGATTTGAACTCAGGTCCTCCTGACTTCAGGGCTGGTGCTCTAACCACTGTGCCACCTAGCTGCCCCGGCTGGTAGTCTTTCCATAAGGCTATTAACTTGAGCTATTAGTCCAGTATGTAATCTCTACTGTTAGCTACCAGTGATCTGTCCTAGTTTCATTTAACCAGTTAACATAATTTAGCCTTTTCAAAGAGATATTTACTTCTTCTTTTTTAATTAAAGTTTTTTATTCACAAAACATATGCATGGATAATTTTTCAACATTGACCTTTGCATACTCAATGACAATAGTAATCTAGTGTTTGATAAACCCAAAGACCCCAGTTTTTGGGATAAAAACTCACTATTTGACAAAAACTGCTGGGATAATTGGAAACTAGTATGGAAGAAATTAGGCATTGACCCACACCTAACACCATATACCAAGATAAGGTCAAAATGGATTCATGATCTAGGCATAAAAAATGATATTGTAAACAAATTAGAACAATGTAGGATGGTTTACCTGTCAGACCTGTGGAGGGGGAAGGAATTTATGACCAAAGAAGAGCTAGAGGTCATCATTAATCACAAAATAGATAAGTTTGACTATATCAAGTTAAAAAGGTTTTGTACAAACAAAATGAATGCAGACAAGATTAGAAGGGTAGCAGTAAACTGGGAAAATATTTTTACATCCAAAGGTTCTGATAAAGGCCTCATTTCTAAAATATATCGAGAATTGACTCATATATAAGAATTCAAGCCATTCTCCAATGGATAAATGGTCAAAAGATATGAACAGACAATTTTCAGACGAAGAAATTGAAACTATTTCCGGTCACATGAAAAGGTGCTCTAAGTCACTATTGATCAGAGAAATGCAAATTAAGACAACTCTGCGATACCACTACACACCTGTCAGATTGGCTAAAGTGACAGGAAATGGTAATGATAACTGTTGGAGGGGATGTGGGAAAACTGGGACACTGATACATTGTTGGTGGAACTGTGAACGGATCCAACCATTCTGGAGAGCAATTTGGAGCTATGCTCAAAAAGTTATCAAACTGTGCATACCATTTGACCCAGCAGTGTTTCTACTGGGCCTATATCCCAAAGAGATTTTAAGGGAGGGAAAGGGACCCACATGTGCAAAAATGTTTGTGGCAGCCCTTTTTGTAGTGGCAAGAAACTGGAAATTGAAGGGATGCCCATCAATTGGAGAATGGCTGAATAAATTATGGTATATGAATGTTATGGAATATTATTGTTCTGTAAGAAACGACCAACAGGAGGATTTCAGAGAGGCCTGGAGAGATTTGCATGAACTAATGCTGAGTGAAATCAGCAGAACCAGGAGAACTTTATACACAGCAACAAGACTATACTATACGATGATCAATTTTGATGGACATGGTTCTCTTCAACAATGATGTGATTCAAAGCAGTTGTTCAGCGATGAAGATAGTCATATACATCCAGAGAGAGGCCTGTGGGAATTGAGTGTGAACCACAACACAGCATTTTAACACTTTCTGTGAATATTTCCATGCATTTTGTTTTCCTTCTTAGGTTGTTTTTTCTTCTTCTCTTTCTAGATCTGATGTTTCTTGTGCAGTAAGATAACTGTATAGATATGTATACATGTATTGTATTTGTCATATAATTTATCCTATCTAGCATGTATTAGATTACCTGTCATCTAGGGGTGGGGGGTGGGGGGAAGGAGGGGAAAAGCTTGGGAAAAAACAAGTTTTTGCAAAACTCAATGTTGAAAAATCACTCATATGTTTTGTAAATAAAAAGCTTTATTTATATATATAAAATAATAATAAATTCAGAAGCTTGTAAAAAAAACCTGACAAAATGAGGAAGTAAGTTCAGTAACTCTGAGTAGGCAAAATTAAATAGTCCTAGCACTAAAATTAGTCCATCTTATTCATAGGTGAAGCTCTAAAACCCTCCTTTTCATTCAGAGCCTATTTATTCATCACAATTCTCTCAAGCATGATAATAGATTTTGAGCTACAGGAAATTAAAGGTGTTATAGGTAAACATACTGACCTCAGTAAGAAGTGATAGCTGGCAGTAAGGGAAAAGGCAAGAAAAATATAAAAATAGAAGACTTCAAAAAATATAGCCATTCAGGGCTATTTAAATAGTTCCATATATTCCAATAGATCCTGAAATCAATGAGTATTATTTTTAATAAAATACTCTTTTCACTCTAAGTAGTTAGGAAAAATAAAGAGGAGGGCCTAAATAAAATGAATGTAAGGTTTCAATGAAAAGAAAAGGAATCTGAAGTGGAGGAGGGACATTTTGATATTTATTAGGATTTGGAGAGTGGAAAAGTATCAGATAGAAGAGGAAAAAAAGGAAAAGGATAGATAGGCATTTAAAACTTCAAAAGAAGATTTTATCCTCTTCTTGAAATAATAGCTATTACTCTGAGGAGAAGGAAGTTGCCTGTTCTCTGAAGAATGATATTGGAGAGCCATAGAAACTTGTAGGTGAGAGATTATTTAGTAAAGGTCAGGAGAAGAAAATTGTAGTCCTTGTTGATTCTTTGCTCACAGATACTAAGGCAACTATTTGTCAACCTGTAAACAACAATAAAGATGTCTGTTAAGTTTACTCTCCTTGGTTAACTGTATCAACTGTGCTTCCAGATTCCCTTCACTCTAAACCCATAGCAGTCTTTTTAATTTGATTTGAAGAGCCAACTGCTTCTTCCATTGAGTGACTATCTCTCTGTTTCTAAGTATGTCTCCAATACCAAGTAGATATATTTTCTCCTATTTATACAGTAACTTCAATAACATGGCCAATATATAGAGAAAGGAATACCCCTGCTCTGCTTTGTTTCCCTTTGGTACAGGCAGAAAGTATCTTTCAATCATTCTCAAACCATGACTTTTCCAGAAACAATGATTTGTTTCTTTTATAAATGTCTCAGATAGTATGACTGATTCAGCTAATCACAAAACATTTTCTATGTAATATCACTTGATTTCATCTAATTCTAAGGTCCTATAATTTCTCAGGCTGATTAAAAACTTGTTTTCACATTTTTGTGTGGTCTGTTGGCAAATTTCCTTGACATCTACTTTACTCATTGTAATTGCCTTCTGCACCCTCTCTGGTCACATAAATTGAGGTAAGGAAAGGAAATTCTCTTCCTCATACTGAACCATGGGTTGATATAGGGCAAATAGATTCCTAAGGTTGAAGTATGCCTAACAATGGCTATTATAAATGTATTTGCCAAGTGCCTAGCAAAATTAATTGAAGGAATTTTAAACTAAAAAGAATGGGGGGGGGGCGCAGCTAGGTGGCACAGTAGATAGAGCACCAGCCCTGAAGTCAGGAGGACCTGAGTTCAAATTTGATCTAGTTCTTTCTCTGGGGAGGTAGATGGCAACTTCCTTCATAGATCCTTTGTAAAATACTCAGAATAATTTAGTTGTTTACAGTGGTTCTTCAAACAGTATTGCTATTACTGAATACAATGTTCTTTTGGCTCTGCTCACTTCACTCTTCATTATTTCATGCCATTTCCCCCATATTTTTCTAAAATTATCCAGCCCAACATTCCCCTCCCCTCCCCTCCCCTTCCCTCTCCTGTCCTCTCCTCTCCCTGAGGCAATTGAGGTTAAGTGACTTGCCCAGGGTCACACAGCTAGGGAATGTTAAGTGTCTGAGACCAGATTTGAACTCAGAACCTCCTGACTTCAGGGCTGGTGCTCTATCCACTGCACCACCTAGCTGCTCCCCCCCCAATATTTCTTATAGTAATATTTTATGATCATTTGCTACAACTTTTTCAGCCACTCTCCCATTGACAGGTAATCCCTCAATTTCCAATTTTTGCCACCACAAAGAGAGCAGCTATAAATATTTAAAAACATGTAGTTTCTTTTCCTTTTTCCCTGATCATGTTGGAAAACAGACTTAATGGTTTTGGGGGGTCAAAAGTTTTATAACTGGGAATAATTTCAGATTGCTCTCCAAAATGGTTGAATCAGTTCACAATTCCATCAACAATGAATTAGCATCCCAATTTTTCTATATCCTCTTCAACATTTGTCACTTTCGTCAAGGATTTCAAGGGGATTAATGAAAAAAAAGGCAGATGAAGGTGGCCTTGCTGTACCAGATCTAAAACTATATTATAAAGCAGCGGTCATCAAAACCATTTGGTACTGGCTAAGAAATAGAGCAGTCGATCAGTGACACAGGATAGGATATCAGGACAATCTAGGCAATAACCTTAACAATTTAGTATTCGATAAACCCAAAGACCCCAGCTTTTGGGATAAATACTCACTATTTGGCAAAAACTGCTGGGAAAATTGGAAACTAGTGTGGAAGAAATTAGGGCTTGACCCATACCTAACACCACATACCAAGATAAGATCTAAATGGGTTCATGATCTAGATATAAAGAGGGACTTTGTAAGCAAGTTAGAGGAACGTAATATAGTTTATCTCTTAGACCTGTGGAGATGGAATAAATTTATGTCCAAAGAAGACCTGGAACTCCTAATTGAACACCAGATGGATAATTTTGATTATTTTAAGTTAAAAAGTTTCTGTACAAACAAAACAAATGCAGACAAGATTAGGAGGGAAGCATCAAATTGGGAAATCATCTTTACATTTAATGGTTCTGATAAAGGCCTCATTTCTAAAATTTATAGAGAATTGTCTCATATATATAAGAATTCAAGCCACTCTTCAATAGATAAGTGATCAAGGGATATGAACAGACAATTTTCAGATGATGAAATTAAAACCATCTGTAGTCATATGAAAAGTTGCTCCAAATCATAATTGATCAGAGAAATGCAAATTAAGACAACTCTGAGATACCACTACACACCTGTCAGATTGGCTAAAATGACAGGAAAAGATAACGACGAATGTTGGAGGGGATGTGGGAAAACTGGGACACTGATACATTGTTGGTGGAACTGTGAACGGATCCAACCATTCTGGAGAGCAACTTGGAACTATGCCCAAAAAGTTGTCAAACTGTGCATACCCTTTGACCCAGCAGTGTTTCTACTGGGCCTATATCCCAAAGAGATCTTAGAGGAGGGAAAGGGCCCCACATGTGCAAGAATGTTTGTGGCAGCCCTTTTTGTAGTGGCTAGAAACTGGAAACTGAAGGGATGCCCATCAAATGGAGAGTGGCTGAATAAATTATGGTATATGAATGTTATGGAATATTATTGCTCTGTAAGAAACGACCAGCAGGACGATTTCAGAGAGGCCTGGAGGGACTTGCATGAACTGATGCTGAGTGAAACGAGCAGAACCAGGAGATCATCATACACAGCAACAACAGTATTACATGATGATCAATTCTGATGGACATGGCTCTCTGCAACAAAGAATTGTCTCAAACCAGTTCCAATTGTTCACTGAAGAAAACCATATATACCCAGAGAGAGGGAAATGAAATATGGACCACAACGCAACATTTTCATGATCTCTACTGACATTTGTTTGCATTGTGTTGCCTTTCTCTGATTCTTTTTTTTTTCTTGTAGATAGGATTTTTCTTGCATAACTTCTCAAGCATTTCAACATTATTAGCATGTAGTGGACTTCCTGCCATCTAGGGGAGGGGAGGGGACTGGGGGTAAAATTTGTAATGGAAAGCTTTGTAAAGATCAATGTTGGGGAACTACCCATACATATGTTATACAAATAAAAAGCTTTAAAAAAAAAAATTGTCACTTTCTCCTTCAATCATTTTAGCCAATCTCATAGATATAAAATGATATCTCAAGGTTGTTTTAATTTGCATTTTTCTATTCAATATTGTTTTAGAGCATTTTTTCATATGATTATAAATTGTTTTAATGTCTTTATCAGAAAACTATCAGCTCATATCTTTTGACCATTTATCAGTTGAGGAATGACTCATATTCTTATAGATTTGATGATTTTTTATACATTTGTGATATGAAATCTTTATCTGATAAACTATCTATAAAAATTTTCCCCCAATTTTCTGCTTTCCTTCTGAGCCTGACCACATTTGTTTTTATAAAACCTTTTTTTTTTAATTTAATGTAATTGAAATCCATTTTACACCTCATACTTCTAACTCTTGTTCACAAATTTTTAGCCTATTCCTAAGTCTGATAGGTTGTTCAGATAATCTCTTTATCTAAATCATGAATACATTTTATTTTCATCTTAGTAAATAGTATGATATTGATTTATGCCCAATTTCTGCCAGACTCATTCTAGCTTTCCCAATAATTTTATATCAAATAATGAATTCTAATCCCCAAAACTTGTCTTCACACTCATCATATACAAGGTTATTATAGTCATTTGCTGCTGTAAATTGTATCTCTACTCTGTTCCACTGGTCTACCTTTCTAGTTCTTAGCCAGTACCAGATAGTTTGATAATTACTGTTTTATAATGTAGTTTAAGTTTTGGCACTCTATACTGTTTAAAATTATTTTAATGGAGTATCTTTTACTATCTCTTCTTGCAGAATTTTTTTGTGATATGTAGGAATGGTGATGATTTATGCAGATTTACTTTATATCTTGTTATTTTGCTTAAATTATAAATTTTCAACTAACTGTTTAGTTTAGTCTTTGGGATTTTCCAAGTATGTTATCATATTGAGTATAAAAAAGAAAGAAGTTTTATTATCTTGTTTCCTATTCTAATCATTTTAGAATTTTCTTTTACTTATAGTTATCATAGATTTAGGAGTTAGAAGGGACCTCAGAAGTCATGTAGTCCAACTTTCTCTAGGTTTTTAAACTGAAAACATTTTTATTTGAGGGGATGGACACTAAGCTAGCCTAAAAACTTTGTTATCAGAAGGCTAGAAAGGAAGGCAGGCACCCAATTGCAAAAAGGTGTGGGTATCGAACAGAATGTTTTATCTTTTATCCTGGAGGTTGTTGTTTGTCCTTCATCTTCATAGAGGATCACTGACATCACAGGTGATGTCCTGACTGGCACAGGACTTGGATTTAAGTGAGGTGGAGCTGTACAAAGTCATAAAGGAATGCCATTGGAGTTTATTGAGCAACGCCCTTGGTGACGTGGTCAGACTTAGGTTTTAGAAAAATCACTTTTGTATCTATATAAAGGATGGATTGGAATAAGGAGATATTTGAGATAGAGAGGCCAAATTATAAGACCATTGTAGTAATGCGGCATAGAGATGAAAAGGGCTTGAACAAGAGCGTCAGCAGTATGATTGGAAAGAAGGGGATGCATAAAGAAGGTGTTGTAAAGGTAGAAATGAGAAATTTTGGCAATTAGTGATGCAAGACTATAGCTCAAGAAAGAGACTAGTGAAGCACTATAGATAGATAGATAGATAGATAGATAGATAGATAGATAGATAGATA